>CM076569.1:755247795-755574334 GCA_034641835.2 Pinus albicaulis
CCACTGTAATATCCTCTGTTCTCTCTCACAGTCTCCCTACCTATTTCCCGCTCAGAGAATACACATATAATACACAGCCGCAATACAATACCCTCATACAAAGAGAGGGGTTGCCTTCTAGGGAAAAAAACCCTAAACTAAACATAACTTCTACCGTCAGATCATCCGCCTAATGAACGGCCCAGATTGACTAGAAATTACTATACTTTTACAAGGCAATTTTACATCTATTTTTAGCTTCGAGGGCGTTGCCCCCGAAACCTCCGTTGGGGGACCACTGGCCCCCAGACCCCCCAACCGGGGGGACAGTCCCCCCGGACCCCACAGGGGGGGACAAGTCCCCCCTGCACCCCCTCGCTGCAAGGGTGTACAATTTTCCTAGGGTATACATCCAGCTAAAAACAAGGATCTCTAAATCAGGATGAAAATCAGGCTCCACACCCAACATATAAAGGGAGGTATTTGTCTAAGTGAAATATTTCTTTTATTCCTATATTCGGTTATATGCTTGGCTAGGTTATTGGATGCCCAATTCAAAATAAATGAATTGACGATTGCGTCAATTAGGGGAACCCATTCCCTTGAGAATCTAGTGCTATATGGTTTGGCAAATAATCTACATAACATACTAGCAGCATAATAGTGAGGATTAGGAAATTGGGAAATTGGGTATGTACGAAACTTATCTTGCTTCAATTTCCCCTGGTTATCCTTCCATTCTTGGATGACTTTGATAAGGTTTGGATGCTCTCCTCTAAAATTCTACAAATATTCTTTGTCATATTTATGCTGCGGGGGTGGTAGATGGTACATTGCTATTAAATCTTTGGCCCTAAAAGAACCCATAGTTTTTCCCTTAGAATTATTGATCATTCTATCCTCAATGTTTAAGTGGTCAATTTCCCACTTAACCATGTCTGTATAATGAAGAATCTTTGGTCTTGCAGCTATCATGTGAATGTACGAGCATGCAACGTCAAAAAGAGTTGCGTCAGAGGTAGAAGCAGTGCCTGTCAAAGAAACCTTGTTTATCACCCTTGGTCCTTCACTTTCAAAAAGTTTATACATCGCTTCCCCTGTCAAACTGCTGCAATCTTTGTTGCAGATGGTATCTGAAAATAATGGAGACATATTCATGTCTTCATTGGACGACGTCTTAGAAATTTCTTTTCCTTTTTTTCTCATTTTTCTCTTCTTCAATTCGTTAACTGGTTTCTTGAAAGTGAAGAAAATTTTTACAAGTAAGGAGTATCAAAGGGATAAATCAATCATTTATTTCAAACATATGCGAGAAGATATCAATATATTTAAAATATAACATCAATCATCATTCATAATATCTGAATTAATATTTCATATATCTCCACATGTAAGATCTATAAATCGCTTTAAAGCCGTTAAGATCTTAAATTGCATTTTGACATGACACAAGCTTTTTTACACGCTTGATTAATTAAATGGTGCCGGTGCGCATATCACAAATTATAACTTATAACCTTTTGTAATACTTACCCTTAAATGCTACGAAATGCGATCTGCGCAAATCGTAGATCTCAACTTTTATAGGATAACAATTAAGTGTATATTATAATTTGAACGAAATGCGAATTGTGATTTATTATAAAACTGAAGTGGTCACGATAGCTGAATTTTTTATATTTATTAGTTTATTTTTTCATCAGGTCTGCGGGGTCGCAACTTACATCATTTTTCTTTTAAAGTTTTTGATTGACTAAGTAAAGTGTGGTGCGATAAAGTAAATATAATGATGGTTGAAGCTTTTTTGCAAAGTTTTAAATCATATCTTCGGAGAAGCTTGAATGCATATCGCAATTCGCATATTTTAATTTTTACTTCTCTTTTAGAATTCATAAGATATGTTATTTGCGATGCGCTAAAAAAGAATAAGGTGGAAAAAGAAAAATATCTGTTTTTCTAAGTTTTTTTTTTGTTTTAGGAAATATAAAATAATTTTCTATTTATTTCTAAAGGGTACCTTTTTATAAAAATAAATGGTGGGTCGTTGTATAGAACAACAATTGGCTATTCACTTGGGTGAACCAGATATCTCTCATAAGAATTTTTTGGCATTTCTAAGCTTTTTTGAAAATAAAAGAATTATAGAAATGAAATTTCAAAATAAATAATATCTTAGTAAGCAATGAAAATTTCTCTTATTCACTTATTCATAAGAATTCCTCTATTAAAGATATAAGTATGAAAATCTATATCAGTCCTTACTCAATTTAAAAAGATAAAGTAGGTAGCCTTTACAGATTAGTTTTATAAAAATTTACTCTTTTATCACAGATAGAGCCTCTATTCCAATAGGCAATTTAAGCTTTTGGCGGGGTTACCTTTTACCCAACAATGATTCATTGTCCCATCTAGTATTTCTCATAATTTTCAGAAGTAAATTCTGATCTTTGAGAATTTTATTTGTATCTATTAATTTATTTACTTAAAAGCCATTGTCTTGGCTTGGTAACCAAATGATGACAATGCCACTCACTAGTAGTAATTAAGCTGATCAAGCTAGCTCTTGATGAGACCCCTTGCCTTTTTGATATAATCACAAGTCATTACAATCTTTTGGTAGACAATATTGGTAATGTTGGCTTAACTATTTCCTTATGAACATGGTAAACAAGCTTGTGATGAGACTTATTATCTTTTAAGTTTTTTCTTCTAAGCATATATTTTTTATTTTATTTTGAAATCCTTTTGAAAATTTATAAGATTTTTCTGGATGGGGTGAATCATTGGTATTTTTAAGATTCTGGATGATAATGCCGAGTTTCAGATTGCTTTTCTATAAACAGGTCTTTACTATGTTAAAGTTTCTTTTCTTGACTGATAAATAGAACATCCAGGCTATATAAAGATGAGATTTCATCAAAGAATAACTGATTTCAGTGAAATTTCATTTTTCAGAAATATAAATCAATTTGTCTTTTTAAATCTTTCGATTTTCCTTAAAAAAATTTCATTTTTTATAAGCGAAAAGAAAAATCAAAAGAAAATCATCTGACATCAAAATTGAAAATCCAAATATTAATACTAAACAAATTTTTATTTTAAAAGAGAAAAGATAAAGACACTAATATACAAGAATAGAAGGGGTTACCTTCGATGAGAAATATTTTTTAAAATTTTTCCCATTAACAGGCAAAGAATCCTTTTTGCCTGATAAATCTTGCAATAGAAATGTTGATGGGCCTATTTCTTCAATTATTTGAAATGGACCTAGCCAGATTTTTTGAAACTTCGTGTGTTTAGCTTTTTCCTCATGCACTTTGTCCTATTTCAATACCAAATCACCAATTTGAATTTTTTTTGGAATGACAGAAGTTGAATCAAACTAAGCTTCTATTATTTGTTGATGATGAGCATGAGTTTGTTTGGCTTTTTCTCTTTCTTCTTTTAACTTCAGAATTTGACCTTGTCTAAATTGTAAAGAAGAAGTAGGAGTTTCATCAATGAATTGAACTAAGGAAAGAGATGGAATAACTATATTGGTTGGAAGTACAACTTCTTTTCCGTATACAAGATTAAATGGAGAAGTAACAATAGAAGCTTTTTGAGTTATCTGATCTGCCCAAAGAGCAAAAATTAATGACTTATGCTAATTTCTCTAATTCTGATCAACAGTTCTTTTGATTATTCTAATCAGATTTTTGTTTTTAGATTCTGCTAAACCATTTCCTTGTCGATAATAATTACCAGAATATTTTAGTTTAAAACCTCTTTTAATTGCAAAATCTATCATGGTAGTTGCAGAAAAATAAGATGCGTTATCAAACATCAAAGCAGTAGGTAATCCAAACCTGGTTTTGATATTTTGGTCAATGAAATCAATGATATTTTCTTAATTAGCTACTCTTAATGGAATTTATTCCACCAATTTGGTAAAGTAATTTGTAGCTGTTAGAATATATCTATGCTCTTTGGAAGACTTAGGAACAATCTCACCAATTATATCTAATCCCCATTGCTCAAATGGTTGTTCAATATTAACCGACTGTAATGGGAAAGCTGGATTTGTTTGTTTTCCATATGTACTTTGGCATACTTTACATATTATTGAATATTCATGAGCATCTTTGAAAAGTGTAGGCCAATAGTAACCTGCATGTAGGATCTTATGTGTTGTTGTATTTCCTCCAACATGTCCCCCAGCTGGTCCATCATGGAGTTCCTGCAAGACCTTCTCTGCTTCAGATTTTTCTAAGCATCTTAAAAGTACAGAATCAAAATTTCTTCTAGATAACACATCATTGACTAACTCATATTGTTTATATTTAATCTAAGATCTCGTTTTGTCTTATAACAAAGATGATTTGAAGCATATCCATTTTTTAGATAAAAAATAAGATCAACATATTGTGAATTTGAATCATTGATGCTTACCTCTAATATTTGCACATTACCTGAATCTTCTTTTCCTGGTAAATGTGATGCTCCTGTAAGCATTCTACAAAAACCTTGACCTCTACTGATTTTAGAGGGCTTAATTTCTACATCATACTCTTATAATGCAGCTACCCAATTAGCTCCTTTTTCTCCTAATTCTTTCTGCGTCAAAAGTTGTCTTACTACAGAAAATGGAACTATGATTTTCATATGAGACTTTAGGAGAAAAGGTCTAAAATGTTTTATGGCTTTAAAAATAGCAAATGCTTGTTTTTCAACAAATGTGTAATTTAGTTCTACACCTTGTTGGTCATTCAAATGTGTTAAAACAACTGCGTATGATGTTAGCACTCAAATCTACCTCAGGCTGAAATGAAGTAAAACTCAAGGCTACATCAAACCACGCTCAGCCTCGTAGCTAGCCCTACGAGGACAGGAGAGGGCTCTCTCCGTCAATCTCGAGAAAATGAGCAATAGGATGCGAGATGACTTTAATGGAAAGCTGATTTTGACTATGGTAAGAGATGATGTGTTTGGTTTTGGTTTTTGAAATTTCTTTGGAGTAATAGGAATTCACAGTGCAGATTAGGACAAGGTGGGACCTTTGGAGTTGGGACTGGGGCAAGATGAGTGATAAGGCCAATGCTTCAAATTGGATTCATGGATGGATTAGTGACGAGGGAGGCTGAAGGGAGCAAAGAAGAACTTGGATCCTCTCCAAACAGCTGAAAACATATAGAACTAGCTGAATTCAAAGGCTAAGCACTGTAAACAATGGATTCAACCTTAATCACTCATTCAATTTAGTTCAGAAGCATAATGAAAGGATGGCATACATTAAACATGAAGAAACTTCCAGTAAACAAAGGAGAAACATCATCAAGAACAGAACACCACAAGGATCCCAACAAATATGACTACGATGATGCTCCTTGGCCAAAATAACAGAAAGTATATGCAATACAAATATCAAAAGTATCCTAGGAATCCAACCTCTCAACCCAAGAAAATAGTTGTGAGGGAATTCAATGTGATCCTCTAACACCTTTCCCCACCTCTAGGGGTCGAATTCCCTTTTCAGGGATCAGTTTCAACCAATTCTAATCATGGAACTACAATCTAGGCAGCTAACAACTTGCCTCTAAAAGAGTGGAAACTGATCCATTACATGATTTTTTACTCATTTGAGAGTGAATCTTCTAGAAGAGATGAAAACAATCCAAAGTTACATGCCAAACATGAATTTACATCATAAAAACCCAAAAATTCTACCCATAAGCAAAACTGGTCCATAATAGGCGAAATACTGAGCTGGCAGCTGAAAACTCAGAAAAATCTCTAGGTGGGTCGCTCCTGAACTGCGTGGGTCGTTCATGTTCCAGGCTGATTTTGAGGTAGCTCCCGACATCCAAATTGAGCTCATGATAGCTCGTTGGAAAGCCCTGGATGTCTACTTTCCAACCCAAGTAGAATTTCTGAATTTGGAGTTGATTTGACCCTCCAAATCCGCATTCTCCCAGAGGTACTTCCTGCTGGTGCAAAAGGTGGCAAAGAAGGTGATTTTCATGGTGTTTTTGAGCTTCGTTTGACCATCCAGATTTTGTTGAAATGCTAAGTTGACTTCCAAGAGGATGCATAATTAACTATGAAAAATCCAAAATGTAAAAATTTTCTCCAGCAAGTGTCCCAAAAAAAAGTGAGCGCATGAGCGCGCGACCCACGTAACTGCAAAACCTGTTTTTTTGACCCAAAAATTTGAAAATGACAAAATTTTCTCCGAATTTTCCCAAATTCAGAGAGGAGGTCCTCCATCATGTATCTTGCTCATTCAATGAAGCCTCGGCCAAAATCCGGAGTGGATCAGGCCTTTTCCGCTATTTTAGTGCTCTCCTGGTGCATGCAGTTCCTGTGATGAAAACACTGTCACGATTGTATGATGTGTTGTTGTCAGTCATGATGTAGCAATGTGTATGTTCAACCTGTTGAAAATGAGAAATGGGACCTTGGTATCTTTGTCTCCATCATGATCCTGTGAATGTACCTACGCTGATGAAGAAGGCGAGACCCCTTCCACGCCATGTGGAGATAGTACTCGCCGTGATGTTGAAACAAAGCTCTGTGGCTTCTCTGATATGTTACCACTACTGGTGCACTGCTATGCTCCATCTCAGTGCATCAACCTCAACGATTGAGTCACTGTTCGACTCCCCGCTCATACTCCGATCGTCTCCGACATGGCTCAACAAGCTTTGGCACTATGTATACCGTATATGAAAGGCAAACAAGGTTATGATGGTGTGTTTCAAAACCCAACAAGTATCCCACCGTCACAACACTATAAGGAAACAAACCATGATAAAATATCAGTTTTAAATGGATTGGAAAAGGCACAATCTCTGCTGAATGCAAGTGAAACTTGACCAAAGGAAGCAGGCAGCTTTTAGAATATTGAGCAAATCTTGTCAAAGGGAGCAATGCATCATATGAATGTGTTTGTTTATGAGCAATAACAACAGAGTTATAAGTGTCAATGGGCAGTGAAAACAGAGTTATGAGAATATTTTTATCATTGGGCAGTGAGACACAACCTGACCATAATCACCATGGAACACAAGCCTTGACAATGGTAAAGCAATAACGATGGCCACGATGGTATAATGGGGTATGAAAACAGTGGAGTTTGGACACATATGCCAAGGTGGATATATATCAATGATACGAAGTGGGAGAAAAACTCATAAAACCATCCATATACATTTTAAACCCTGAAGAAACAAAGCTGCCATGACTGTAGGTTTACTCTTCCATTTCAAATGTTTGAAACCATCAATGATACCACCAACACATTAAAAACCATTGAGAAATTGTTAAAAACCTGTTTGAAGGCCGCTGGAGGCGATCCAAAACGAAACTGGGCGCTCAAATCGATTTTCCGGAATTCTGCTGGCAAGCGGGTCGCTTTTTTTTAAGTGGGTCGCTCGACCTCCAAGTGGGTCGCTCTAGTTATATTTTTGCACTGTGAGAAACGCCCGAGTGGGTCGCTCACCTTCTCGCATGGGTGATTTTCCTTCTCGCATGGGTCGTTCCTGCAAGTGGGCGCTCCACATAGTGCATTTTTCGGGAAGCTGTTCGAGGCCTTCCCGGTGTCCAAATCGGGCGTGTGATAGCTAGTTGGAAAGCTATTGGAGTCTAATTTCCAACACAAGTGGAATTATGAAATTTGGATTCCATTTACCCTGTCAAAAATCAAATCTCCCAACACTAGTAAAAATGATCAGAATGAGGCTGCCTCAAGGAAGAGTGCTGTTGCAGTCAACTTTTGAAGGTCTTCCTCAACTCCACATTGAGCTCATGATAGCTCATTGGAAAGGTATTTCTGTCTAGTTATCATTTGACTCATCATGAAACAGTTTGGTCAAACATGCAAGGGGAGAAAAACTTGATTTTCCCAGGTCACTTCGCAGGTGCATTCAATTTCCCGAGGCAAATTAATGTTTGACATTTCTCTAAAACCATGATACCTGTAAAAAATTGAAGGAGGTTTTTCTTTCCTTGATGTTGGGGATAAAATGTCTCTCAGTTTTCCAAAATTCATCCTTGATTTCCTGAAACATCTTTTTGAGTGAAACTTATCCCGATGTGTGAAACATGAGATTTTCATTAAATGAAGCGAAACGAAGGGGATAAGGGGCTTCTAAATTCTTGAGAAAATTTTGGAAGTAGGGAGGGATGTTAGGAAGCAGGGGAAAGTGGAATTTCACATATTGAGTGAGGGGAAGGGTTCTAAAAGGGAAAAACACAGGCCTAGCCTGGAAAATTGCCAAGTTGTAGCAAGAAACTAGGGTTTTTGTAAAAATGAGGAATTTGGGGGATCTCAGTGATGGGAAGTGTTTAATAAGGTAAATTAAGGATAGGGGAAGGTGCATGAACATCAGGATACAATTTTTGCTGATGATTTGACCATCCAAGAGGAATTACCTCCAAAACCCTAAGAGAGGGAAATGGACCTTACCTAGGCACAATTGAAGCATGAACGAGGTGTAAAATGACTCTTTGGAACCTTAAATGATGATGAAAAACCTATGAATGATGGAACACTCAGCTGAATGGTGACATGGACCGACATTTGGACAAATTTGAAAAGAGTGAAAACAAACCCTAGACCTAATGCCCAGTGACCAAATTTTGCTTGAAGGCTCATTGAAATGACAAAATTTGACCTTGACACCTTAAAATCACTTTGTAAGAGCATGTTTGATCACTGGAGGAAGGCTGCAAAGGCTGACTCTAACATATGATGCATCCGATGAAAAAGTGTATAATGTAAATGGATTAAGAAAATTGGGGGTGTTCAAGAATGGAGCATTGATAATTGACTGTTAAATCAATTCAAATGCTTCTCTTTCATTATGTCCCCATTTGAAGACAAAATTTTTCTTAATCATTTTTTGCAATGGTAAGACTATTTGAGAAAAATCAGGGACAAATCTCTTAACAAAATTAATTTTCCCAAGGAAAGATTGCATTATTTTCTTGTTAGGAGGGAAAGCAATTCGCTTAATTTCATCAACTCTTTCAGGATCATTATAGATACCATTTTTTGACACAATGAATCCTAAAATTTTTCCTTCATGTAAAGAAAAAAATGATTTCTTTGGCTTTAATGAAATGCCATACCTTTTGCATTGTTCAAAGACTTGTTTTAGGTCATTCACATGATGATTTGCCTATTTAGAGAAAACATTAATGTCATTTAAATAGATAACTACTGTTTTGTTTATAAGTCCTCTAGTAGCTATGTCTATGGCTCTTTGGAAAGTGGCACCTGCATTAATTAATCCAAAAGGATTTTTTTGATAAGCATAAGTTCCCCACTTAGTTCTGAACGTAGTTTTCAACCTGTCATCTAGATGAAAAAGGATTTGATTGTAACCTGAAAATCCATCTAGAAAAGACATGAGCTCAGAACCAGCTACTTTCTGTAATACTTGTTCCATGGTTGGTAATGGAAAATTTTCCTTCTGCCAAGCTTTATTCAAATTTCTAAAATCAATGAAAATTCTAATATCACCATTCTTCTTCCTGACAGGTACCATATTTGATACCCATTTTGAATGTCTGACTGGAAAGATAATTTTTCCCTTAAGAATTTTATTCAATTCAGTTTTAATTTGATTTTCCAAATTTGGATGAATCTTTCTCAATTCCTGCTGTATGGGTTTTTCCTATGAGATCATAGGAATTGTGTGTTGAATTATAGAAGTATCATATGTTTTAAGATCAGAATAATCCCAACCAAAGACACTTTTGTACATTCTCAACAATTCGATGAATTATAATTTTTCTTCGGAAGATAGACCAAGACCTAGATTTATATTTTGAGGTTTTTTTTCACTTCCTAGGTTAACTAACTCAAATCTTAAGGTAGAACTTTGTATTTTTGAGTTGGTTACTCTTTTCAATCTATCCTTTAGATCATATAAGTCTTCTAACTTGACAATAAATTTTGGAATAGGATTTTCATCTTGTACTTTCTTGATTTGAGTGTCATGTTCACTTTCATCCATGATTTGATTATCATAAGATTCTTCAGATGTTAAAAAATCTATGATATCTAAGTCATTATTGAATACTCTCCAATTAGTGATATTATCAGGAATAGATGGTCTAAAAATCAATTCAACAGAAAATATATCGGGACTAAATTCTTGAGACGGGATTAATTTTGATGCTACATTGGTGAGTAAATATGCACTACCATTCTGTATTCGAGGTATAGAAGAAATTTTGAAAGCTAATAAATGAGAATTTAATTCTTGGAATAATGATTGATAATGTTTTAAATGTCTAGAATTACAATGGATAGTATCTCTTACTTGCCTAACTATGATTTCTGAATCTCCTAAAACCTTTAGATGTTTGATATTTAGATCAATAGCTTTTAATAAACCGTGAACTAATGCTTCATACTCAGCTATATTTTTAGTACAATCAAATTCTAATCGGCAGGCTAACATAGTCTTTTCACCTTCTGGGTTTATTAAAATACAACCCGCACCTGCACCATCTTCAGATTTAGAACCATTAAAATAAAGGGTCTAAAACAAAGAATTAACTATTTTTCTATCTAAAAAACTAATACATCTAGAATTATCTAATTGGGAAAAATTCTCAATCTGAGATACAACTGCGTAATCAAAGAAAGGGGATGGTTGAGCATTAAAGTTTGCTAAAAGTGACTGTGTAGAATAGTTTCCAATAATGTTGTTATTGAAGGCTACTGGCTCATTAAGCTCTTCAAGATCAGTCATTGTATGTTTCATAAAATTTTCACGGCTTATTCAAATTTGGTTTGGCTTTCCATTATGTGGTAACCACATATGTGACCAGTCTGTTGAAAAATATCCATGAAGTTTATTAGACCAATCACGACTTAAAACTAAACCATAAAATTCAGGAATATCTGCCACCAAAATATCAATAATTTGAACAACTTTGGGATTTGATGACAATCTGATAGAAACAGATTTTAATTCTCCTACCACTTCTAATTTAGTTTTGTGAAGTTGTACTATATGATCAGGAGAACTCTGAGGAGTAATGTTCAATTTAGCACAAACTGATTTTGGCATTATATTTGAAGAAGCCCCTGAGTCTATCAAACAATTATGAACATTTTTGTTATAGATCTCATAGGTTAAGAGAAATGGGGGAGTATGAGAGATGGACCGATCACTTATCATAATTAAATCCGAGGCATCTATTTTTACTAAAGGAGAAGGTGGCTTACCCATTTAATTAGCATCTTGAACTATGACTGGCGAAGGTAAGTTTGAAGCAAGAACAACTTTTAATTCTCTAAGTAAGATTTGTTGTTGTTTCTTCAATTTGGTAAGCTCATGAATTGAAATGTCTTCCCTAGTCTTCTTCATGTCTTCAACTATATTATATTCAATGGTATCTGAGATAACCATTGTTTCAGATATAGGTCGAGAGTCTGATGTAACAGGACTTGTTTGTGTAGCCTTTGAATTAGACTTTTTGTTTGTTGATTTGTCTTTAGCAAGAGTGGAAGTTTTTAGCTGTTGACTAGACTATGTTGCTTCAATAGTTTAATTGCTACGTGTGCTGACAGGCAAAGCTTCAAGTTGTTCTTCATTTGATAGGATAAAATCCCACATTCCATTAAGTTCAACTTATTCTTCTTCATCATCTTCCTCTTCCTCTGTTTGTTCTTCTTCCTCTTCTTTATCTGATTCAACATTAGATATAATATTTGGAGGTTGAGAATTAGGGGTTTGTTTTTTCTTGAAATTTCTAAAACTCTTTTTTGAATTTGAATTTTCAAAGACTTGTTTCTTGATATCTGCCATATCATTTGTCATGGTTTTCAAAAAAAATTGAAGACCTTATACATCAAATGGATCCTTTGGCATCTTCTTCTTAGAGTCATCTTTGAAAGAAGTTTTCTTTGATTTTAGATCTTCCTAAGAATTCTTTTTCTCAAGAGCAGTTATGCATTTCTCTACAGATAGAGATTCTTTCATATTCTCAGTAAGTGTTGCTAATTTTTCTCTATCAATGAAAATATCTATATTAGATGGAAGGGATGAAATATACCACTCAATTTAAAATTTTGTACTAGGAACTGCTGTAACATGAATTTTATTGAGTAGTTTATTAAATCTTGAATTAAAATCTTTTATCTTCTCACCTGGTTTAGCTTTAAGATTTGAAAGAACATTGATAAGAGTGGTAGTAGTTCTGTCATCTCCAAACTTTCCCACAAATTGTTCTTCAAACATATTCCAGTTAGTTATGGAGCGAGCAGGTAATGAAAAATACCAGGATCCTGAAGATCCTTTTAATGTTATGGAAATAATCGTACAACACAGTCTTCTTCAACTACTACATTCAAGTTGACAGCTAACATCAAATTATGAATATGTTCTTCTACAGGAAGACCATCATCGAGATTAAATTTTGGTAGCCATCTTTCGAGATTTTTAGGCAGAGCATGAAGAGGAGCAGGCATGTTTATAGCCCATTGATTACGCCATGGGTTCACATTCGATGGAGGGACTTGACCTTGCATTGGATTTTGGATGGGTTGATTGTGAATTAATGATGAGGTAGGTTGAGTACTATGACTAGTATTTTGAGTATTGGAACTAGTGAAAGTGATACCTACTATTGGAATGAAATTTGTGGAATTGAGTGGAGGTAATGGGGGTCAATGAGATAAGATCTCGCTAGTGATTGATTCTTATTGAGTCCTCTTTAACTTCTTCCAAGTACTACTGATAGGAAATTCAAAAGGGAGAATCCCTGTTTTTTTACTTTCTAATTGAGTTAATATCCTTTGAGGTTGTAAAGAAGACGAAATACTAAGATCCGATATTTAAGAAGATTCAGGATTTTTAGCAGAAATAGATACTTTCTCCAACTTTTCTATCAAAGACTGAAATTCAGGGGAATTTTGATGAAACTTAGGAAATAGTATATTTTTGAGTATCTTTAGGATACTTAGGGGAAAGATGATCAAATTTAGATTTTATAGATGAGGATCTAGATAATTTTCTAGAAGTTGATGTGGATCTAGAGGGAGAGAGAGTTTTTGATTGACGTTTAGATTGATTAGATCTTTGTGCCATTCATTTGGCCCTCCTTCTAGCACCAATATGTTAAGGCCTCAGAATTTGGTTGCCAAAACATGGGGAAAACCACCCGATCCAGACCTTAAAGAAGCTCCTTTTTTGTTTGGTATAGTGGCTCCGACTGGGGATAATGGGACCAGTTTCCCAATAAGGATGATTTTGAGGGTGTTGTGAATATAGAATTCAAGTGGGTAATGATTTTAATCTATATGCATCTATATAAATTATTAATCTAATATATACCCAGGGTGTTTTTCCTTTATGCGATCTAAAATGATATCTTTCAACTATTAGTAATATAGATCATTTAACAGTCCAAAGAGATGAAAATTATGTAAAATGATTCTTATAAAAAAAGTAGTTTGCATAGAATAATTGTGAAAGAAATATTGCATTTATCAATGTGATTACATATTCAATAAGAATCCATACCTAAATATTAGAATAGAAGTGCATGTAATATTCATATATGATAATGTTTCAAATATATAATGCAATAAAAGATAAATATCAATCTATGAAGTAAGACTTAATACAAGTGAATAGAAGTACCATATGTATGAAGTTCTACTCATGTAAACAGAGAGCAATGAATCTGCTTCTTCTCACTTTCAAGCAACTTAAAGAGTACAGTAGTGCAACATCAGTTAAACAACTTTAATTGTTAAAAGATAACAGAATGTGTTCCATTAATTCATCAAAGCATTCACAAACATAAAATAGTGCATTCTTTGCAAATGTTTTTGACAAATTTCTAGACCCTTCTCTAAATGCATGAGAAGGGTTTAAATACTAAACTAACTATAAACTAAAATAGATTATTACAAAAATATAGAGGAGGTGTTACACAACAAATTTTCACCGTCCCTGCAATTCCCCGTCCCGCACATTGGAGGGCTCTTTCCGTGACCTGTGAGCAGTGACATAACTTGAAAACACTTTCATGGCATTCCCCTGAACATGTAATTTCATTGCCCTAAAGACAAATCCTTGTGAAAAACCCTGAAAATAGCCTTTTTTGCATTGGCGTGGGTACATAGTTCAGCCCTTGCGCCAGGGGGGCAAATCCTCCAAAGAGGGTGCGCCAATTGGCACTCTGTCTCAGAGCCACACTCGCGCCAGGCTTAATAAGGAGTGTTTTTTAAAAATAAATGGCGGAATATTGACCCCCACCAATTCCTAAACTGGTCTCTAATTTGAGTTGGGAAGTTGGCTTCGAAATTCCATGTAGAGGAAGTAGTTTTCCACCTCTCATGGAAGCTTCCTTGAGGATAGGGCAATCCCATGATTGTAGGGATCCCAACTCCCCTTCCTCCATCTATATAAGCTTGCCATTTTCCTTTTCAAGCTAATCTCCAAGAGCCTTTATAGCCTAAAGAATGTTGCAATAGTCCTCATAGTGTCAAATCTATAGCAAGGAGATTGACGATCAAAGAGAGAGGCTTGTCCCCATTCTTGACAAGCTTTATCGAGACGTATTCCGCTGACGACCCGCCAAAGGAAGATTTCAGCGTCAGAGCCAGGTTGTATCATCCTTTGTTTCATTAATGATAAGCGACTATTGGTTATGGTTCCACTCGTTTTGTTCATTATGATCATGAGTTGTGTCCTCTCTGACTGACACATAATTGTATATATTGGATTTTACGCTTGTGTTTGTTGCGTTTCTTGCATGTGCAGGTGTTTGCTCACGACAAGCGTGAGGATTGTGATCTGCTAGAGCAAAGGAACAGGAGCGCTACCTTCTCTACAAACAACAGCGTTGGATTTGAGGTAAGCCTTCTTCGCAAGTTGGTTTATTGCAATTAGGGACTTGCACCATAGCGTGTCACGATTGTTGCTAGACCCGTTGTGGGCTAGTAGGGATCACCTCTGTCCATAGAGGGGATTTACCTCTACAACAAATTGGCGACTCCACTGGGGATTTAGCTTGTTGTTTTCTTTATAAACTACAAACGGAGCCTGAAGTTAGCCAGATAGCCTTCAAAACACTCTTGCTCTGCATTGGCGAAAGTAGATGAATGTTGCTTCAGTCGATCTACGATCTAGTTTATGAACTGAAAACTTGGAGTATTGTCTTGTCTTTTCGGTCCATCCTTGACTTTACTTGCTTGATCAACTCTTTTGGCTGGCTCTTGCTGTGTGTTTGGCTTTTTTTTAGCTTTACCATCTCTGGTCTGCTTCTTGGACTGCTTTTTTTTCATTTTTCCTTAGTAAACTTGGTTGGCGCACTTTTCATTGTGATAGTCGTGCCCACTAGTGCATGTTGTCAGTGTACTACTCATGCCAATACCATTCTGGCGCTAGTTTCAGCCTTGCAGTCGCGCCAATCCTGTAAGATGTTAGGGTTTACTGTATTTTGGGCCTTCTGAGACTGATCTGGGTGTTTGGTCTTATTTTTGCTACTGCTTGAGTGTTCTGGAGCCTTGCTTGACTGACTATGACCTTCATCCTTTGGTTGTTTGCCCATTTCTATCGATTTTACATTTTAGCCCTAGGGCATCTAGTTGCTATTGTGTGTCGAGCCTCCCTTGGGAGTTTGTGGTTTCTGTCTATTCAGTCAACTTTGTGATTGCTTCTCTACATTCGTTTGGTGGTTGTCTATCATTTTATTGCATTGTTTGAGTGATTGGTTTCTTCTTCGCTTGAATTCCGTTTTGTCTCGTTTTGGGCCTAGATTACATGGTTCATTTGAGTCTTTGGGTATCTTTTGATTTGAGGGACTGTTTGTCGATTTGAGATCTGATTGTGTGCTTGCATTGAGTGAAATTTGATTGTTTTTCTCTTTTTCTTTTGCTTCTCAAATTGCTTGTCTCATTAGTTTTCATTTTGTTTAGTTCATTTTTGCTCTTAAACATTGAAAATACAAAAAAAAAATCTCTTTTGCTTTGGATTAGCTAGTGTGAATTAAATATTTTCGGTGTTATTAGTGATTAGTAACTTTGAAAGAAGAGCTTTTAGTTTCCATTAGCTGCATTAGAGATATCATTGGTTGTTGTCTGGTCATTTTATTCCTATATGAAAAGCTCTTAACTCTCTCATAATTAGCTTTCATCGAATGAAATGATATACTGTGGCATGTAGTGTGCATTTAGGAGATTTTAAGACATTACATTTGCTAGGCCCTGAAAACTGAAACATAATTGAAGATAAACATTAAAATTCATTCAATTTACACTAAGGCAGCATTGAAACATTAACAAAATATTTAGAGGTCTAGGCTAGAGACGTGTTCCGGCGTCTTTAAACCTAGTAGCTGTCGTTTGCCTCTTGGCTTTAGACAGCACTAGTACAGACTTGTGCTCCCCGTACCGTCGCGTATATAAAGGGAGACCCCACTAGGTTTCTATCCTTTATCCATAGGAAGCTGAGTCTGCCGCCCTATACCCGTGATACACCAGACACAACATTCGGGGAGATTGCTTGCACATACGTTAAGTCCTTGGTTGATTTCTCTTTCATTTTGAAACCAAGGTGTTTATTGCAGTTCACGGTTATTTGGTACACCCTTTGCCTAGAATTCCTGAGCAGTCATTTTGATCTTATCTGACTCCTTAAATTTTAAAAGATCACCAAGCGCTTGTCCTTTCATGCTTGCTTCAAAACTGAAAGAGATAGAGTCATCTTTCATTCGTTTCTTGACTCTTAAAACATGAAACAGTGAAGTTTCTAAGTTTCAATGTCATAAAATAAATCACCCGCAATCACACGCCCTGTTAGATTTTTCTTGTTGGCCGTTTGATTTTGTGCCTTGGTTCTTCTTCAACCCCTGTGTGTGTTTGATATTTTTCTCTTGTCATTACTACCAGAGTGGCGGAACCCTCAGTTTTGTCTACTGGTAGTCCATATACGGACGATTCATCAGAGGTTTCTCAATCCTTTGCTGAACCTCAGCAGCCCATCATTTCCGAGTTTCTCGACGGGGGACTAGTTATGTCTGAGCTTCCCTTTGGAGGACCAGTTGAGTTCAATTGGCCCTTATCCGACCCTTGGTCTGGATTTGGAGTAGGGTAACATTTCCCTCCTCTTACATCGGGTTCGCCTATTTTAGCTGCTGTTATTCCTCCTAGTCCTCGCCGTCTATTACGAGATCTAGTAGCAGGTTCAAATATGAGTGAATCCATTCATTCTGCTAGTGAGGAAATCCCCACGTCTAGTGAATATTACCAGCTATTCCCAGAAGTAACTCGAAATTTATTCCCAGAAGACAACCCCGAATCATCTGTTATGTCTTTGTCCGGTCCCTCACTACCAGCAGGGTATAGATCCTTAGGTCAGATTATTGCCGCTGCGGCCTCTATGCGGGTATCAGCTCCTTCTATGAGGTTGGTTGTTCCTTCATTGGGGATGTCTCCTCGGACACCCGTCACGTCATCCCCTCAGGTGACTTCTGTACCCATCAGGCCCACTGTTTGTGTGGCTACATCTACACCTGCTGTTACTACTCAGTCTGTAAGGACCACATCGCTTACCGAGGACGTCTATTTAGCATCTGCTATGCCGGAGAACATCTCTCCTGAGGAGTATCGATTTTCCCTACAACAATCGAACCCCGAGGTCAGACAATCCTCTCAATATCCCAACCGCTCTTATTTTTTGCATTATGCACAGGATGGTACGCCCGTGTACATTTTTCCATATCAGTACGATGAGCACGGGAATCCTTTACGTTTACCTGCTCCTGAGGCTCAACTTCATGCTCAAGGTTTACCGTATAACCAGGCTGGGCAGCCTTATAACCCGCAAGGACAACCTTTTCAAGGCCAACGTTCGGGCCAGCCTGGCTATCCTTATGACCCGCAAGGTTACCCTGTGGGCCAGCAGGGGCCATTATACGGTCCGCAAGGACAGTATTACAACCCTTCAGGTCAACTCGTGCAGCCTCTTCCTGGATTCCAACCTGGGCAACCTCAAGGACTCGCAGGTCAACCGAGGTACCAACCCGGGCCGGTATACGGTCCTGGGGGGCAAGTCCAACCTTCCCAACCCATGCAACCTCAGTATCCTATTGCTCCAAATGTTGCCTATCAGCCAGGATCATCTTATGGTCCTGCTGTAGGTCAAACCGGTTACCAGCCACCACCTGGCTCCATTCCTCCACCAGGCCAACCGGTCCATCTGGCACAACCCAGTGTTCCACCACCAGGCCAACCGACCCATCTGGTACAACCTGGTGTTCCACAACAGCCAGGTCAACCTGTGCAACCGGCACAACCTGTTTATCCGGGTCAAACTATTCAACCAGGGCAGCCTGTTCAGCCAAGTCAGCCTGTCCAACCAGGCCAGCCTGCACACTCTATAAACCCTGCCCAACAGCCGATTTATTCAATTCCACAACCGAATCAACCGGTGCACCCTAATTATCAGGCTCAGCAGGGTCCCACCTATCAGCAACCCACTCAACCTCAGGGCGGTTACTACTCTCATGGTCAATACCGACCGAATTATAACCAGCCCCAGGGTTCTAACTATTACTCTCAACAACCCGGCTACACCTATACTCAGCAGCCAAATCCATAGGCTGCCCAAACGGGGCTGACATATAATCAAGCTCCATACTTTGGTTATGAAGCCCCATGCACTGGTTACTAGCAACCAAATCAGACTGGTTATACGCCCTATACCCCCTACGGTCAAAATCCTACAAGACAGAACTCATGGGGGCAAGGATATACTCAACCAGCATGGAGTATAGGTACAGGTCCTTATCGAGGGCCTAGCATGCCGTTCAATCTGCAATTTCCGTTCTTGGCTACCTTGGAATTAACGGACGTTTCTAAATTAACCAATGATCCGATTCTTCACAATCCTTATTGGCCTCCGGTTCCGACCAAGGTACCCGGTGACTGCCCAAAATTTGAGGGTAAAGCTGGAGAAGACCCCCAAGCTCATGTAATGACTTACCATCTTTGGTGTTCGTCCAACTCTTGTGTGGATGATTCAATTCGTCTTCGCCTCTTCCAGCGCACTCTGACTGGCGCTGCTGCTAAGTGGTATATTGAATTACCCCGTGGCATCTTTCAAGATTTCAATACCTTAGCAATGGCTTTTCTGACTCACTTTCAGTTACCGGTTCGCTATGAAGCTTGGACGCATCTCCTGACTTCGTTGAAGCAAGGATAAAGCCACCCACATATCTGATCACATTCATGAGTGGCGACGTCGTCGTAGACTGATCAAGTTTGATATACCTGATCAGCTACTAACTCATTGGTTCACCACGTCCTTCGTTAACAAAATCGCCCAAGATATTGCTATGGGGGCATGTGTGACTGAAGAACAAGCCATAGCGCGTGCCCAGTATCTTGATCTGGTATACTCTCTGTCCGGCATGCTTTATGATATTTTGACTTATGATCCACGCCCGGGAACCTCTAAAGCTCCACCTACCCCAGCGGTGGATGGTGTTATTGGTTCCGTGTCTCAAAATTCTCGAAAATCCTCGAATGGGAAGCAGAAGTCTAATTCTTCCAATAATTCTGCTCTTCTCGCCCCCCCAGATTCTGGCAAAACTGTGAAGGTCAACACCGTTCAGGCTAATCCTACGGAAAAATCCTCCAAAGGGAAAAAGAAGGGCAAAGGCAAATCCAAACCTGACGCCCCAAAGCCAGACTCTTCTAAGCCTCATACTGAGGATGGTTCTCAATGTAAACTGAAGCACCCCTGCCTTATTTGTGAAGGAGATCATTATACCAAGGATTTTCCACGATGATCTGAAATTAGTCAACTTCTCAAAGGCTACAAAGGGACTCCGGCAGTCCTTAAAGAACCGTTCTCGTCTCAGCAAACCTAGATGGTTGAACAGTCATCACCATCTGCACCATTTGGGTCCCAGGTCTTTATGATGAATGGTACTGCACCTGTCTCCGTTGCTACGTGGTCGAAGGATTATGCTGGATCGCTTCAAGCAGCTGGAAAGGAAGTTGTGGATGGCACACCTCCCCCACCTGTCTCTGGTCCTTTGGAAATTGAGAAGCCTACCGTTGAACCTGTTGTGAAGCAACCTTCTAAAGGTGTTCTGCGAAGATATTCCTACAATCCAAATGCCTGTGCCGCTCAGCACTACAGTATTGTTGAGGATTTGGCACAGGTGCCTTCTGCCATGTCTGCATTGGAAGTCCTTCAAAGTTGCCCTTCGAAGCAGAAAGCTCTTTTATCTACAATCGGTGGAATTGATCCCACTGATTCTAATCTTCTCACCTTCGACTTAGAAAATTTTACCCCCCAGCTTCCACATCAAATCGCTCTTGTTATTCAAGTTGGGATCAACGGTCTTAACATCCATAGGGTCGTTGTGGATGAAGGTGCTTCTACCTGTGTCATGTCACCTGCCTGCTAGAAGGCCATTGGCTCTCCGACTCTTTCATCATCTCCTAATGCCCTAGAGGCATTCAATGGTCGGGAATCCAAACCCCTGGGTGTTCTCGAGAGTTTTCCGATTACGTTACAAGGGAAGATAGTCAACGTAGAAGTAGAAGTAGTTGACGCCAAGCTTAACTAAAACCTGCTTCTAGGCCGCAATTTGACTCACACTATGCTATGCGTGACATCCACCCTCTTTCGACTTCTTAAGTTCCCTCATGAGGGAAAAATCGTTACTGTGAATCAGTTTTCTTTCTTCACCTCTACCTCTGAGAACAATGTTCCTTACGTGGATAAGATCCCAAACCCCCCTGACAGTGTAGGACCCGGTCTCTTCAAGGACCCCGTCCTCATGGGTATTTTTCCCGCACCACCACCGCACACCATTCAAGTTAATATGATCTCTAGGTCTGACGACCCATGGATCATCCCTTCGCCTGAACAGGTGACTGATTTTGGAGAATCGATGCCCTTAACTCTATTATAGATTAATTACTGTGAAATCGTTGCCGTGTCCGATCCTCCTCCTCCTCAACATGCTCCCTCGAGCATGGCTTTAGATATCTATTCTCAATCCCCCCTAGCTCAGTGAGGCCAACTCGCCTGATCCTCTTAAAGAGATTTGTCCTTCTGACGAAGCCATTGTTGAAACAATGTCTCTTGAGGAGCTGCCTTGGAGCGATACACATCATCGTTCCTCCTTTACGCCCATCCTGGGGGCAATGTCAGATTCTCTAGAGCGTGATGTATCTCGTGATACCCCCCCTGAGCCTCCTCCGTTAAGCTCACCGGAGCACAGTTCCTCTTCTTGTACCAAGCTCCTAAAACAATGAAACAAGTTGCTACGAGGATAGTTCTTTTCAGTGTGTCAACCTCGTTAAAATAATGAAACACGAGCACGTTCAATTCGAGTTTTGGTAGATTTAGATCAAATCTCTTATGTTTTGAACCTTCACTCCATTTCCTACGAACTAAAGCTTGGGGGGCATGTACCTCGAATTGAGACACCATGCTGGGGGGCATGCCCATCTTCCTCAAGCATAGTTTGTGTTTTAAGCTTGCATAAAAATAAAACTCATTTCCAAGCATATTTTGCATGTGTGTTTTCATGTGTGCTTTTAAGCTTGTATAAAAATAAAATGTGTGATTAGATACATTATGTGAGCTTTTTCATTGGGTCGTTTGTTATGCAACTGATGCATTAAGATAACATTGTATTAGACATTTGCATAGCATATAAAAACATCATCACATGTAAAGAGATCCATCCAGAAATATATATATATATATATATATATATATATATATATATATATCTGTGTGTGTGTGTGTGTGTCGAAATGTTTGCATAGTGTGCATCACATAAAATCAAAAAATATGCATGTTCGTCTTAATACAGCCGAAGACGACATGTCTCTCAAAAATATGCATATTAAAATCCCTAATGTCTAATCTGCATGGTGCTCATGCTAACAAGTCACCGCACGCACTAAGCGTCTCAGTAGTCGGTGGAGGCGACTGGACACCCCCATAGTGTTTCGTTGGTATGCTAGCTGAACATCTGCTAGCCGTGCATAGTCCGGGATCCCCCGGGCAATGCCCTCCAGGTTCTGAATCAGTTCACCTCCTTCGCCACCCTTAGCCTGAGGGTCATGTTCGACATGGGTTCTCCGCGCAATGGGAGACATGCCTGTGGGCCTCTCTGGGCCGACATCTGCATACACATAACAACTGTTATTAGAACAGACATGTATTACCAAAAAAATCATAAATACATCAAAATCAAAAAGAGAGTATCATACCCAACTCCTCATCCCAATCCTCCCCCTCCGGGAGTGGAAGATCGGGATCTCCGGTGAAATAGGTCCCGCCATAGGGCCAATCTTCGACCACGATCAGCTATCGTCGTAACCACCCAAAGAACTCCGGCCTCCAGGACATCTGTTGGCCTCCTCCTGATCTGGGCATAAGTGCTGCCCAGCGAGCCATCCTTGGCTCTCTTGGTACCGGCTCAGAAACTATGGCCCCTTGGCCCTGGAAAATAGGTAGTCGTTCCAGGATGAACGACACCAAAATGGAATCGTAGCCAAACTGCTTTAGTTTGACTTGCTTGCATCTTTTCAGCTACCTCTTGATATTGGTTGTCACCACTGTAGCCCAATCGAACAGTGTAGAACTCATACACTCAGAGGCTAGTATGAGTTGGGCTTTGGTTGCCTCATGCGGTGCCTGCGATCCCGCAGCTCGCGTAATGGTGTGTAGCACTACTCTGAGTGCTAGATTGCGGACAGTGTGGATATCCACCTTCCCGCTTCCCGATCTAGTCTATGCCCCTGGGCACACCCTCGCCATTACTTGTTCCATCTTTTCTTCAGAAGGTCTACTACCTGTCAAAATGGGTACTGGGCCTCTGTGCGATAGCCCGATGATAAAATACACGTCGAAAACCTAAAGTTCCAACACTTGGTCCTGAAGTTTAAATACTTCCTCATTTTCGTCCCATATGCTGACCAAGTATTGTAGCAGCTCAGGTTGAGCTCGTAAACATGGAGTAAGAAAGAATTTTTTGAGTCCACAGTTCTTCAGTGCATTCATACAGGCTTCATTTTCCATAGCCATTTCATCTTCCTCTCCATGTTCCCTTTCCTTCCATTCAATAACCATTGTGCTCGGTTACCTGCATCAATATGATCAAAAACCCTTGTTATATCTCTGTCATGCTTGAAAATCCATATGGATGGCTCACTGTTTAGAAATTTAAAGCGGAAAATTATGTAGTGCCATTGGTGCGACCCTTTTGTGAGCAGAAATCCATTGGCGCGGGTCCGTGCCCGATACCCGTGCCAATGGCGGAGCCCTAAAATTTTAAAAAGTCTCCTTCAGAGATCGACTGTGCAATGGAAACTCATAAAAAATGAATTAAAATGGAGCTGAAGGGAACGCCTTTTACCTGGAACAAACGAGGAGCTGAATGACCTCCCGGATCAGTCACAATCACCATCGCAAGTTTGCACACAAACAGACCACTGTTGCTCTCCAAGTAAGGTAAAAAGTAAAAGTAAATTTGCTTTACCATTTTATAACTTTTCAAGTCAAAAACTAGGTTTTAAATGTCATTTTTCTCAATATTTTAATATATTTTGTCGAAAATGGATTTTACACTTGCTTTTATGTGCAGCGACAGGTTTTTACGTGACTTGGGCAGTGATACGAGTTGTATTTTATACTTTTTCGGACTCGATAAAAACACGAAAAAGTCATTTTGGAGTCATCTTTCAGCTCTTTTCTGACTCTCTAAACATGAAAAGATTGTCGATTCCCTTGTAGCTTTGATCTCGTTAAAGTGGCCACGAAATGACATCTACCCAGTATACGTTTACCCATTTTTCGGGCTGGGATAGATTATTTACGAAAAAGGAATACCCTAGCCTATCGCGACTAGGAGGTTTTCTCAGATATTGTTTTCTACCTTTTCGGGTCTGAGGAACTATCTACGAAAAGGGACCATTGGATTTTACTTTTCCGCTGTCTTTTCAAACTCTCTAAACATGAAAAGACACCGAGTTATTCCTTTGTCAGACTCGTTAAACCCTGATGACATTGGATTCAGTCGTAATGATGATATTTGAGTTCCTCCTTCCTAGGGCTCATAAAATGTACTAGGATGGACTTATATAGCAAGCATATGGTATCCTCTTTAAGCTTGTGTAAAAATAAAGAGGTACTCGCCAGAAATGGTGGGGAAAATGGAACCAGCATCATTGTCGTGTTGGCAGTATGTCGCTCTTGAACATGGCACTTGTCTACATTCGTGTCGTTTTGGGGACATCTCATCTCGTTTTTCACTTGCCTCCGTGGGTTTGGGTGATCCTTTTGACCTCTCATCTTCTCTTTGCCTCGTCATCATGACCTTTGATCTTTTTAATGTCAAATACTGCCAAATCCACTGTCGTGTCGTTTATATGTTCAAGAGAAGTTGACCTCTGCAAGTATCAACCTTCCTCTGATTCTCATCTAATCCTGATTCACAAAGACATTATGTTTATCTGTCTCACGTCGATGATGTGGGAAACACTATGGCCCACCTTCGATCAAGGTCACTTCCTATCGACTTCAGCTCATTATCCAGGAAGCTGATCTAGAGACTCCCTTCTGGTACCTTGGAGCCTGCATGCCTCAATGGTAGGTTCTTCGCGTTCGACGTGAGGTTTTCATCATTGGCCTCCGATCGAGTGATTATACGGGTGTTTGACTCCAACTCATTGATTCGCATGCCGTAGATTGTACCTCTAGTACCTTGAGGGCCATTGTCATTATTGGTGGTAACTCTCATGTTTGTTAAAAACTTTCATCATTGGCTGGTAATCAGATGATGTTCTTGCATGTTCGACTTCAGCTCATTCATTCGCATGCCTGAACTTGTACTTTGTTCGGGTCGAGATGGAGCGCAAGACCCTGGATTTTTTCCTGTTGGAATCCAGGCTGCGATTTTGTGGATTATTATGATTAGTTACATGACTCACTGACTGGATGGCTGCGACCATACCTGAGTCTATTTATCGATCCTTACTGGATGGCTGTGCCCATACCACATATATATATCATGTATTTGAGATATCAGTTGTACTTCTTTACGCAGGTTTTCTGACGACGGTGTTTTCAGTTGGACACATTCTCGTAAAGAATTTCACCCCTCTCTCTCTTTTGGGCCTCATGCTTTAGGGGGCATCTGTTATACAACAATTTTTCACCATCCTTGCAATTCCCCGTCCCGCACATTGGAGGGCTCTTTCCATGACCTGTGAGCAGTGACATAACTTGAAAACACTTTCATGGCATTCCCCTGAACATGTACTTTCATTGCCCTGAAGACAACTCCTTGTGAAAAACCCTTAAAATAGCCTTTTCTGCATTGGCGTGGGTACACAGTTCAGCCCTCACGCCAGGGGGGAAAATCCTCCAAAGAGGGCGCGCCAATTGGCACTCTGTCTCAGAGCCGCACCCGCGCCAGGCTTAGTAAGGAGTGTTTTTAAAAAATAAATGGCAGAATATTGACCCCAACCAATTCCTAAACTGGTCTCTAATTTGAGTTGGGAAGTTGGCTTCGAAATTCCATGTAGAGGAAGTAGCTTTCCACCTCTCATGGAAGCTTCCTTGAGGATAGGGCCAATCCCATGATTGTAGGGATCCCAACTCCCCTTCCTCCATCTATATAAGCTTGCCATTTTCCTTTGCAAGCTAATCTCCAAGAGCCTTTATAGCCTAAATAATGCTGCAATAGTCCTCATAGTGTCAAATCTATAGCAAGGAGATTGACGATCGAAGAGAGAGGCTTGTCCCCATTCCTGACAAGCTTTGCCGAGACGTATTCCGCTGACGACGCACCAAAGGAATATTTCAGCGTCAGAGCCAGGTTGTATCATCCTTTGTTTCATTAATGATAAGCGACTATTGGTTATGGTTCCACTCGTTTTGTTAATTATGATCATGATTTGTGTCCTCTTTGACTGACACATAATTGTATATATTGGATTTTACGCTTGTGTTTATTGTGTTTCTTGCATGTGTAGGTGTTCGATCGTGATGAGCGTGAGGATTATGATCTACCGAAGCAAAGGAACGGGAGCGCTACCTTCTCTACAAACAACAGTGTTGGATTCGAGGTAAGCCTTCTTCGCAAGTTGGTTTATTGCAACTAGGGACTTGCACCATAACATGTCACGATTGTTGCTAGACCCGTTCTGGGCGAGTAGGGATCACCTCTGTCCGCAGAGGGGATTTACCTCTACAACAGGAGGTTTCAAACAACCATCCTCAAAAAGTTAACTTAAAATACAATTTAGGAAATTAAACTAAAAATTCTGATTTTGTGAGTCCTGCACTTCTTTCTGAATGTGGTCACGAAGTTGGAAAATATCTAACATTGCTTTGAGCTGAGCTGGCTGAGATATCCTTGATCAGATTTGTCCCTTGAAAATAACATTTGAGATTTTTGACTAGGATCTTTTTGTTGAATCTGTAAGAGACTGCAGAGTTTGATGCTGCTGATAAGGTTTGATTAGAAAATTCCAGTAAATTTCCTGATCAAACTTATTTACCTTTTTAATCATTTCCTCCTGTGTGTATGCTCTCTGCTTCCACTATGTTTCTTCCTTTCTTGTTTCTGAAAACACATCAGACATGTTTTCCTTAAGAAGTTCTGCTTTAGACAGTTGCTCACACATAGATTCAATAATCTCACTTGAAATCTTGGATGTCTTTGCCTCTAATTTCTCTTCCTGTTTGATCTACGCTTCCCATTCTATGAATAGAATTTCTTTATGAAGCTTATCTACTTGAGGTAGATTAGCTTTCTTTCCTAAATCTGAAACTTGCCATTGAATGTGCTCTTCAATTTTATTCTCAAGTCTTTCATATTTAAATTTATGAATTGCTATCTATTGGATCATTATTTTACTTGAATCACAATAAGAATCAATCATAGAAGCTTGATGAAAAACTACTTCTTGTTCTTTCTTTAACTTAGTGTTTAAATCAAGTGCTTCTTTGATAAATTTTTCTAATTGTGGTTGACTTTGTAACTTAGTTATTGCTATTTCCAGCTATGCTTGTTTTTCATTAATCTCTGTCCAATGCTGCAATTTGAGGCCTTCAATATTTTATGAAATTGGGGCGTGTTAGCTTTGACTTTCTCATTGGAATTGGATTTCTGTTTATTCAACAACCTCTCAAGTTCTTGTACTCTAGCTTCCTTTTGTTTTAATAACACTCTAACCTCAGTAGCTTTATCGACAGTAGCAGTAGCATATGCCCGTGTATACTGTGATAATTTGGTTAGGTGCTCAGTTGGGTCATCTGAGGAATCTTTCCATAGTACATCAACTGATTCATCTGTAGGCTTTGGAGTTGTTTCATCAATTCTACTTCTTTATTTCTTTTAACTATAGCCTTGTAACTAGGACTGTAGAAAAAATCTAATGAAGGAATATCTTCAATCTGTAGAACTATCTGATCTGTAGGGTAGGCTGGTATGATTTCTTTATCCTGTATTGCTGGAACTCTTTGTAGCGGATTAACAGTCTCCACTATCTTCTGTGAATGCTTAGGTGTCTGAAAACTTGTTGCTTGATCAGTATTAGGATTTTCTTTAGAAGTTTTTATGGCCTCAGAAAATTCCTCCCATTCATTTATAAGATCTTTTTCTTGTGGTAAACTAGAATGATCTAGCATGTTGTTAATGTGCTGAATTTCTTGAGAATTGGATTCTGTCCCATTATTTCTTGTTTCCTCTAGCATCTCTATCTCTTGAATGACTTGGTCAATTATCTTTTCTGAGTTTTCCTTCTTATATTTGGATTCATCTTCAGAGTGGTCAGAATTATCAGATTACTGCTACGACTGACCTGATTCATCTTTAGACATATCTTTTATTTCATCATCCAGAATAACACTTGGAGTGTGTTTGTTTTAATCTTCAATAGTTAACAAATTGAGAGGGACTTTTTCTAGTCTCTTGTTTCTGTATGCTTGAAAAGCTTCAACATCCTTTTGACTTAGTTGACTAGATACATACTTGATAATATCTGAAAATTTTTCCATGCCCTGGAAAGGATCATCAAATCTATCTTCCTCCCTTATAAAAGGTTGCATCTTAAGCTCTGTGATGTAATTTTTAATCACATCGTTTGGGTCATATAATATTCTCGGCATAAATGCCAATTTCAGCAAATGAATTTTGGAAACCTCCTTGTAAGTATGGCCGATATTAGACAAAGCAAAGGTGCCACATTGTAGAGGTAAATTAGGCCAAATAGCCTTTTTAGCATCCTTCAGTTGTTTCGTAACACCATTGACAAGCTGATAGGCTATTTCTTTTGCAAGTAACTTATCGGGGACATAATAGGGTAAAACATGGGGAGAAGCATAACTCCCGAATACTCTAATATATGGAAAATTCTCTTCATTAAAAAATCTAGCTACTGGGAGAATGTCTACATTGGATTCTTCAGAAACACTAGTAGCCCTTTTGTTAAAAATCATCTGGTGTATATGCAATATGACTCCATAACAGAATTTATAGAAGTGTAAGTGGAAATCTGAATCCCAGAGTTCTCTGTGGTAGATATGAATTGGGGTAGGGTCCTTGGTGGTCCATTTCCATCCCATGGAGGGAAAACTAGAAGTAAAATAGATAGCATCCATGACATAGGTAGACATATAAAAGAGAGGTATTTCTCTAAGTGAAATACTTCTTTTATTCCTATATTCGGTTATATACTTGGCTAGGTTATTGGATAAAATGTCTGCCCAATTCAAAATAGATGAATTGACAATTGTGTCAATTAGGGGAACCCAATCCCTTGAGAATCTAGTGCTATATGGTTTGGAAAATAATCTACATAACATACCAGCAACATAACAGTAAGGATTAGGGATTTGGGAAATTGAGTACGTACCAAACTTATCTTGCTTCAATTTCCCCTAGTTATCCTTCCATTCTTGGATGACTTTGATAAGGTCTGGATGTTCTCCTCTAAAATTCTGCAAATAGTCTTTGTCATATTTCTGTTGCAGGGGTGGTAGATGGTACATTTCTATTAAATCTCCGCCCCCCTAAAAGAACCCATAGTTTCTCCCTTAGAATTATTGATCATTCTATCCTCAATGTTTAAGTGGTCAATTTCCCACTTAACCATGTCTGTATAAGGAAGAATCTTTGGTCTTGCAGCTATCATGTGAATGTAGGAGCATGCAAAGTCAAAAAGAGTTTCGTCAGAGGTAGAAGCAGTGCCTGTCGAAGAAACCTTGTTTATCACCCTTGGTCCTTCACTTTCAAAAAGCTTATACATTGCTTCCCATGTCGAACTGCTGCAATATTTGTTGCAGACAATATCTGAAAATAATGGAGACATATCCGTGTCTTTAGTGGATGACGTCTTAGAAATTTCTTTTCCTTTTTTTCTCATTTTTCTCTTCTTCAATCCGTTGACTGGTTTCCTAAAAGTAGAGAAAATTTTTACAAGTAAGGAGTATCAAAGGGATAAATCAATCATTTATTTCAAACATATGACAGAAGATATCAATATATTTAAAATATAACATCAATCATCATTCATAATCTCTGAATTAATATTTCACATATCCCCACATGTAAGATCTATCAATCGCTTTAAAGCCATTAAGATCTTAAATTTCATTCTGACATGACACAAGCTTTTTTACACGCTTGATTAATTAAATAGCGTTGGTGGGCATATCGTAGATTATAACTTATAACCTTTTGTAATACTTACCTTTAAAGGCTGCGAAATGCGATCTGCGCAAATCGTAGATCTCAACTTTTATAGGATACCAATTAAGTGTATATTATAAGTTGAACAAAATGCAAATTGTGATATATTATAAAACTGAAGTGGTCGCGATAGCTAAATTTTTTATATTTATTAGTTTATTTTTTCATCAGGTCCGCGGGGTCGCAACTTATATCATTTTTCTTTTAAAGTTTTTGATTGACTAAGTAAAATGTGGTGCAATAAAGTAAATATAATGATGGTTGAATCTTTTTTGCAAAGTTTTAAATCATATCTTCGGAGAAGCTTGAGTGAATATCGCAATTCGCATATTTTAAGTTTTATTTCTCTTTTAGAATTCATAAGATATGTGATTTGCGATGCGCTAAAAAAGAATAAGGCGGAAAAAGAAAAGTATCTATTTTTCTAAGTATTTTTTTTGTTTTAGGAAATATAAAAGAATTTTCTATTTATTTCTAACGGGTCCCTATTTATAAAAATAAATGGGGGGTTGTTATATAGAACAACAATTGGCAATTCACTTGGGTGAACCAGATATCTCTGATAAGAATTTTTTGGCATTTCTAAGCTTTTTTGAAAATAAAATAATTATAGGAACGAAATTTCAAAATAAATAATATCTTACTAAGCAATGAAAATTTCTCTTATTCACTTATTCATAAGAATTCCTCTATTAAATATATAAGTATGAAAATCTATATCAGTCCTTACTCAATTTAAAAAGATAAAGTAGGTGGCCTTTACAGATTAGTTTTATAAAAATTTACTCTTTTATCACAGATAGAGCCTATGTTCCAATAGGCAATTTAAGTTTTTGGCGGGGTTACCTTTTACCCAACAATGATTCATTGTCCCATCTAGTATTTATCATAATTTTCAGAAGTAAATTTTGATCTTTGAGAATTTTCTTTTTATCTATTAATTTATTTACTTAAAAGCCATTGTCTTGGCTTCGTAACCAAATGATGACAATGCCACTCACTAGTAGTAATTAAGCTGATCAAGCTGGCTCTTGATGAGACCCCTTGCCTTTTTGATATAATCAAAAGTCATTACCCTGTTTTGGTAGACAATATTGGTAATGTCAACTTAACTATTTCCTTATGAACATGGTAAACAAGCTCGTGACGAGACATATTATCTTTTAAGTTTTTTCTTCTAAGCATATATTTTTTATTTTCTTTTGAATTCATTTTGAAAATTTATAATATTTTTCCAGATGGGGTGAATCATTGATCTTTTAAGATTCTGGATGATAATGCCGAGTTTCAGATTGCTTTTGTGTAAACAGGTCTTTACTATGTTAAAGTTTCTTTTCTTAACTGATAAATAGAATATCCAGGCTATATAAAGATGAGATTTCATCAAAGAATAACTGATTTCAGTGAAATTTCTTTTCAGAAAGATAAAATCAATTTGTCTTTTTAAATATTTTGATTTTCCTTCCTTAAACATTTTTCATTTTTTATAAGCAAAAAGAAAAATCAAAAGAAAATCATCTGACATCAAATTTGAAAAGCCAAATATTAATACTAAACAACTTTTTATTTTAAAAGAGAAAAGCTAAAGACACTAATATGCAAGAATAGAAGGAGTTACCTCCTATGAGAAATATTTTTTAAAATTTTTTCCATTAATAGGCAAAGAATCCTTTTTGCCCGATAAATCTTGCAATAGAAATGTTGATGCGCCTATTTCTTCAATTATTTGAATTGGACCTAGCCAGAGTTTTTGAAACTTCGTGTGTTTAGCTTATTCCTCATGCACTTTGTCCCATTTCAATACCAAATCACCAATTTCATTTTTTTTTGGAATGACAAAAGTTGAATCAAACGAGGCTTTATTATTAGTTAATGATGAGCATGAGTTTGTTTGGATTTTTCTCTTTCTTCTTTTAACTTCAGAATTTGACCTTGTCTAAATTGTAAATAAGAAGTAGAAGTTTCAGCAATGAATTGAAATAAGGAAAGAGATGGAATAACTATATTGGTTGGAAGTACAAATTCTTTTCTGTATACAAGATTAAATGGAGAAGTACCAATAGAAGCTTTTTGAGTTATCCGATCTGCCCAAAGAGCAAAAATTAATGACTTATGCCAATTTCTATGATTCTGATCAACAGTTATTTTGATTATTCTAATCAGATTTTTGTTTGTAAATTCTACTAAACCATTCCTTGTGGATAATAATTAGCAGAATATTTTAGTTTAAAACCTCTTTTAATTGCAAAATCTATCATAGTAGTTCCAAAAAAGTAAGATGCATTATTAAACATCAAAGCAGTAGGTAATCCAAACCTGGTTATGATATTTTGGTCAATGAAATCAATGATATTTTCTTAATTAGCTAGTCTTAATGGAATTTATTCCACCCATTTGGTAAAGTAATCTGTAGCCGTGAGAAGATATCTATGATGTTTGGAAGAGTTAGGAACAATCTCACCAATTATATCTAATCCCCAAGCCTGAAATGGTTGTTCAATACTGACCGGTTGTAATGGGAGAATTGGCTTTCTTTGTTTTCCATATGTACTTTGGCATACTTTACATCTTATTGAAAATTCATGAGAATTTTTTAAAAGTGTAGGCCAATAGTAACCTACATGTAGGATCTTATGTGCTGTTGTATTTCCTCCAATATGACCTCTAGTTGGTCCATCAAGGAGTTCCTGCAACACCTTCTTTGCTTTAGATTTTTCTAAACATATTAAAAGTACAGAATCAAAATTTCTTCTAGATAACACATCATTGACTAACTCATATTGTTTAGCTTTTAATCTAAGATCTCGTTTTGTCTTATAACTAAGATGATTTGGAGCATATCCATTTTTTAGATAAAAAATAAGATCGGCATATTGTGAATCTGAATCATTGAGGCTTACCTCTGATATTTGCACATTACCTGAATCTTCTTCTGCTGGTAAATGTGATGCTCCTGTAAGAATTCTACAAAAACCTTGACCTCTAATGATTTTAGAGGCTTTAATTTCTACATCATAGTCTTGTAATGCAGTTACCCAATTAGCTCCTTTTTCTCCTAATTCTTTCTGCGTCAAAAGTTATCTTACTGCAGAAAATGGAACTATGATTTTCATATGAGACTTTAGGAGAAAAGGTCTAAAATGTTTTATGGCTTTAAAAATAGAAAATGCTTGTTTTTCAACAAATGTGTAATTCAGTTCTGCACCTTGTAAATTTGAACTAAAGAATGATATTGGTGCTTCTATTTGTTGGTCATTCAAATGTGTTAAAACAACTGCGTATGATGTATCTGATGAAAAAGTGTATAATGTAAATGGATTAAGAAAATTGGGGGTGGTCAAAAATGGAGAATTGATTATTGACTGTTTAATCAATTCAAATGCTTCTCTTTCATTATGTCCCCATTTGAAGACATAATTTTTCTTAATCATGTTCTGTAATGGTAAGACTATTTGAGAAAAATCAGGGACAAATCTCTTAACAAAATTAATTTTACCAAGGAAAGATTGCATTGTTTTCTTGTTATGAAGGAAAGAAGTTCACTTAATTTCATCAATTCTTTCAGGATCAATATAGATACCATTTTTTGACACAATGAATCCCAAAATTTTTCCTTCATCTAAAGAAAAAAATGATTTCTTTGGATTTAATGAAATGCCATACATTTTGCATCATTCAAAGACTTGCTTTAGGTCATTCACATGATGATTTTCCTGTTTAGAGAAAACAATAATGTCATCTAAATAGATAGCTACTGTTTTGTTTATAAGTCCTCTAAAAGTTGTGTCCATGGCTCTTTGGAAAGTGGCACCTGCATTAATTAATCCAAAAGGCATTTTTTGATAAGCATAAGTTCCCCACTTAGTTCTGAACGTAGTTTTCAACCTATCTTCTGGATGAACAAGGATTTGATTGTAACCTGAAAATACATCTGGAAAAGACATGAGCCCAGAACCAGCTACTTGTGCACTACTTGTTCCATGGTTGGTAGTGGAAAATTGTCCTTTTGGAAAGCTGTATTCAAATTTCTAAAATCAATGCAAATTCTAATATCACCATTCTTCTTCCCAACAGGTACCAAATTTGACACCCATTTTGAATGTCTGACTGGAAAGATAATTTTTTCCTTGAGAAGTTTATTTAATTCAATTTTAATTTGATTTTCCAAATTTGGATGAATCTTTCGCAATTTCTATTGTATGGGTTTTTCCTTTGAGATCATAGGAATTATGTGTTGAGTTACAGAAGTATCATATGTTTTAAGATCAGAATAATCCCAAGCAAAGACACTTTTGTACATTCTAAACAATTTGATGAATGATAATCTTTCATTGGAAGATAGATCAAGACCTAGATTTATATTTTGAGGTTTTTCTTCACTTCCTAGATTAACTAACTCAAATCTTAAAGTAGAAATTTGTATTTTTTAGTTGGTTACTCTTTTAAATCTATCCTTTAGATCATATAAGTCTTCTAACTTGACAACAGATTTTGGAATAGGATTTTCATCTTGTTCTTTCTTTATCTGAGTGTCATGTTCGCTTTCATCTATGATTTGATTATCATAAGATTCTTCAGATGTTAAAAAATATATGATATTTGAACCATTATTGAATACTCTCCAATTAGTGATATTATCAGGAATATATGGCCTAAAAATCAATTCAATAGAAAATCTATTAGGACTAAATTCTTGAGACGAGATTAATTTTGATGCTACATTGGTGAGTAAATCTGCACTAGCATTCTGTATTCGAGGTATAGAAGCAATATTGAAGGCTAAGAAATAAGAAGTTAATTCTTGGAATAATCATTGATAATGTTTTAAATGTCCAAAATTATAATGGATAGTATCTCTTACTTGCCTAACTATGATTTCTTAATCTCCTAAAACCTTCAGATGTTTGATATGTAGATCAATAGCTTTTAATAAACCTTGAACTAATGCTTCATACTCAGCTACATTGTTGGTACAATCAAATTCTAATCAATAGGCTAACATAGTCTTTTCGCCTTCTAGGTTTATTAAAATGCAACCTGCACCTGCACCATCTTCAGATTTAGAACCGTCAAAATAAAGGGTCCAAAACAAAGACTTAACTATTTTTCTATCTACAAAATTAATACATCTAGAATTATCTGACTGGGAAAAATTCTCAATCTGAGATACAACTGCGTTATCAAAGAAAGGGGATGGCTGAGCATTACAATTTCCTAAAAATGACCATGTAGAATAGTTTCCAATAATGTTGTTATTGAAGGCTACTGGCTCATTAAGCTCTTCAAGATCAGTCACTGCATGTTTCATAAAATTTTCACGATCTATTCGAATTTGGTTTGGATTTCCATTATGTGGTAATCACATATGTGACCATTCTATTGAAAAATATCCATGAAGTTTCTCAAACCAATCACAACTTAAAATAAACCGTAAAATTCAGGAATGTCTGCCACTAATATATGAATAATTTGAACAACTTTTGGATTTGATGACAATCTCGTAGAAATAGGTTTTAATTCTCCTACCATTTCTACTCTTGTTTTGTCAAGTTGTACTATATGAACTGGAGAACTCTGAGGAGTAATGTTCAATTTAGCACAAATTGATTTTGGCATGATATTCGAAGAAGCCCCTGAGTTTATCAAACAATTATGAACATTTTTGTTATAGATCTCATAGGTTAAGAGAAATGGGGGAGTATGAGAGATGGACCGATCACCTATCATAATTAAATCTGAGGCATCTATTTTTACTGAAGGAGAAGGTGGCTTACCCATTTCATTAGCAGATTGAACTATGACTGGAGTAGGTAAGTTTGAAGCAGGAACAACTTTTAATTCTCTAAGTAAGATTTTTTGTTGTTGCTTCAATTTGGCAAGCTCATGCATTGAAATGTTTGCCCTAGTCTTCTTCATGTCTTCAACTATATTATATTCAATGGTATCTGAGATAAACATTTTCTTAGATATAGGTGGAGAGTCTGATGTAATAGGACTTGTTTGCATAGCCTTTGAATTAGACTTTTTTTTTTGTTGATTTGTCTTTAGCAGGAGTGGAAGTTTTTAGCTGTTGACTAGGCTGTGTTGCTTCAGTAGTTTTTTTGCTACGTGTGCTGACAGGAAAAGCTTCAAGCTGTTCTTCATTTGATAGGATAAAATCCCACATTCCATTAAGTTCAAATTCTTCTTCTTCGTCACCTTCCCTTTTCCTTTGTTTGTTCTTCTTCCTCTTCTTGATCTGATTCAACATTAGAAATAATATTTGGAGGTTGAGAATTCAAGGTTTGTTTTTTCTTGAAATTTCTAAAACTCTTTTTTGAATTTGAATTTTTGGTGACTTGTTTCTTGATATCTGCCATTTCATTGGTCATGGTTTTCAAAACTTTTTGAAGACCTTCTACATCAAATGGATCCGTTTGAATCTTCTTCTTAGAGTTATCTTTGAAAGAAGTTTTCTTTGATTTTCGATCTTCCTAAGAATTATTTTTCACAAGAGCAGTTATGCATTTCTCTACAGATAGAGATTCTTTTATATTCTCAGCAAGTGTTGCTAATTTTTCTTTATCAACGAAAATAGCTATATTAGATGGAACGGATGAAATATACCACTCAATTTGAACTTCTGCACCAGGAACTGCTGTAACAGGAATTTTATTCAGTAGTTTATTAAATATTGAATTAAAATCTTTTATCTTCTCACCCGGTTTAGCTTTAAGATTTGAAAGATCATTGATAAGAGTAGTAGTAGTTCTGTCATCTCCAAACTTAGCCAAAAATTGTTCTTCAAACATATTCCAGTTAGTTATGGAGCGAGAAGGTAATGAAAAATACCATGATCCTGCAGATCCTTTTAAAGTATATGGAAATAATCGTAAAACACAGTATTCTTCAACTACTACATTCAAGTTGACAGCTAACATAAAATTATGAATATGTTCTTCTACAGGAAGACCATCATCGGGATTAAATTTTGGTAGCCATATTTCAGGATTTTTAGGCAGAACATGAAGAGGAGCAGGCATGTTTATAGCTCTTGGATTACTCCATGGGTTCACATTCGGTGGAGGGACTTGACCTGCCATTGGATTTTGGATGGGTTGATTGTGAATTGATAATGAGGTAGGTCAAGTACTAGGACCAGAATTTTGAGTATTGGAACTAGTGAAAGTGATACCGACTATTGAATGAAATTTGTGGAATTGAGTGGAGGTAATGGGGGTGAATGAGATAAGATCTCACTAGTGATTGATTCTGATTGAGTCCTCTTTAACTTCTTCCAAGTACTACTGATAGGAAATTCAAAAGGGAGAATCCTTGTTTTTTGACTTTCTGATTGAGTTAATATCCTTCGAGGTTGTAAAAAAGACAAAATACTAAGATCCAATATTTGAGAAGATTCAGGCTTTTCAATAGAAATAGATACTTTCTCCAAATTTTCTATCAAAGACTGAACTTCTGGTGAATTTTGATGAAACTCAGGAAATAGTATATTTTGAGTATCTCTAGGAGACTTAGGGGAAAGATGATCAACTTCAGATTTTATAGATGAGGATCTAGATAATTTTTTAGAAGTTGATGGGGATCTAGAGGGAGAGAGAGTTTTTGATTGACCTTTAGATTGATCAGATCTTTGTGCCATTCACTTGGCCCTCCTTCTAGCGCCAATATGTTGAGGCCTCAGAATTCCATTGCCAAAACATGGGGAAAACCACCCGGTCCGGACCTTAAAGCAACTCCTTTTCCGTTTGGTATAGTGGCTCCAACTGGGGATAATGGGACCAGTTTCCCAATAAGAATGAATTTGAGGGTGTTGTGAATATAACATGCAAGTGGATAATGATTTTAATCTATATGCATCTATCTAAATTATTAATCTAATATATACCCGAGGTGTTTTTCCTTTATGTGATCTAAAATGATATCTTTCAACAATTAGTAATATAGATCATTTAACAGTCGAAAGAGATGAAAATTATGTAAAATGATTCTTCTAACAAATTATTTTGCATACAAGAATTGTGAAATAAATATCGCATTTATCAGTGTGATTACATATTCAATAAGAAAACATCGTTAAATATTAGAACATGAAGTGCATGTAATATTCATATATGATAACGTTTCAAATATATAATGCAATAAAAGATAATTGTCAATCTATGAAGTAAGACTTAATACAAGTGAATAGAAGTACCATATGTATGAATTTCTACTCATATAAACTGACAACAATGAATCTACTTCTTCTCACTTTCGAGCAATTTAAAGAGTACATAGTGCAACATCAGTTAAACAACTTTAATTATTAAAAGATAACAGAATGTGTTCCATTAATTCATCAAAGCATTCACAAACTTACAATAGTGCATTCTTTGCAAGTGTTTTTGACAAATTTCTGGACCCTCCTCTAAATGCATGGGAAGGGTTTAAATACTAGACTAACTATAAACTAAAATAGATTATTGCAAAAATATAGAGGAGGTTTCAAACAACCTTCCTCAAAAAGTTAACTTAAACTACAATTTAGGAAATTAAACTAACAATTCTGATTTTGTGAGTCCTACCCTTCTTTCTGAATGTGGTCATGAAGTTGGCAAATATCTAAAATTTCTTTGAGGTGAGGTGGCTGAGATATCCTTGATCAGAAATGTCCCTTGAAAATAGCATTTGAGATTGTTGACTAGGAACTTTTTGTTGAATCTGTAAGAGACTGCAGAGTTTGATGCTGATGATAAGGTTTGATCAAAAAATTCTAGTAATTTTCCTGATCAAAATTATTTACCTTTTTAATCATTTCCTCCTGTGTGTCTGCTCTCTGCTTCCACTGTGTTTCTACCTGTCTTGTTTCTCAAAACACATCAGACGTGTTTTCCTTAAGAAGTTCTGCTTTAGATAGTTGCTCACACATAGATTCAATCATCTCACTTGAAATCTTGGATGTCTTTGCCGCTGCTTTCTCTGCCTGTTTGATCTACGCTTCCCTTTCTGTGAATAGAATTTATTTATGAATCTTATCTACTTGAGGTAGATTAGCTTGCCTTCTTGAAGCTGAAACTTTCCATTGAATGTGCTCTTCAATTTTCTTCTCAAGTATTTCACATTCAAGTTTCTGAATTGCTATCTATTGGATCATTATTTTAGTTGAATCACAATAAGAATCAATCATAGAAGCTTGATGACAAAACACTTCTTGTTCTTTCTTTAACTTAGTGTTTAAATCAAGTGCTTATTTCATAAATTGTTCTAATTGTGGTTGACTCTGTAACTTAGTCATTACTATTTCCAGCTGTGCTTGTTTTTCATTAATCTCTGTCCGATGCTGCAATTTGAGGCTTTCAATATCTTTATGAAATTGGGCTGTGTTAGCTTTTACTTGCTCACTGGAATTGGATTTTTCTTCATTCAAAAACCTCTCAAGTTCTTGTACTCTGGATTACTTTTGTTTTAATAACACTCTAACCTCAGTAGCTTTATCGACAGTAGCAATAGCATATGCCCCTACATACTGTGATAATTTGGTTAGGTGTTCAGTTGGGTCATCTGAGGATTCTTTCCATAGTACATCAACTGATTCATCTATAGGCTTTAGAGTTGTTTCATCAATTCTCCTTCTTTTATTTCTTTTAACTACAGCCTTGTAACTAGGACTGTAGAAAATATCTAATGAAGGAATATCTTCAATCTGTAGAACTATCTGATTTGTGGGGTAGGTTGGTATGATTTCTTTATCCTATATTGTTGGAACTCTTTGTAGTGGATTAACAGTCTCCACTATCTTCTGTGAATGCTCAGGTGTCTAGAAACTTGTTGCTTGATTAGTATTGGGATTTTCTTTAGAATTTTTTATGGCTTCAGAAAATTCCTCCCATTCATTTATAAGATCTTTTGCTTGCGGTAAACTGGACTGATCTAGCATGTTGTGATTGTGCTGAATTTCTTGAGAATTGGATTCTATCCCATTATTTCTTGTTTCCTCTAGCATATCTATCTCTTGAATGACTTGGTCAATTGTCTTTTCTGAGTTTTCCTTCTTAGATTCAGATTCATCTTCAGAGTGATCCGAATTATCAGATTGCTGCTGCGACTAACCTGTTTCATCTTTAGACATTTATTTTATTTCATCATCCAGACTAACACTTGGATTGTGTTTATTTTCATCTTCAATAGTTAAAAAATCGAGAGGGACTTTTTATAGTCTCTTGTTTTTGTATTCTTGAAAAGCTTTAGCATCCTTTTGACTTAGTTGACTAGATACATACTTGATAATATCTGAAAAGTTTTATATGCCCTGGAAAGGATCATCAAATCCATCTTCCTCCCTTAAAAAAGGTTTCATCTTAAGCTCTGTGATGTAATTTTTAATCACATCGTTTGGGTCATAAAATCTTCTCGGCATAAATACCAATTTAAGAAAATGAATTTTGGAAACCTCCTTGTAAGTATGGGTGATATTAGACAAAGCAAAGGTGCCACATTCTAAATGGAAATTAGGCCAAATATCCTTTTTAGCATCATTCAGCTGTTTCTTAACACCATTGACAAGCTGATAAGATATTTCTTTTGCAAGTAACTTACCGGGGACATAATAGGGTAAAACATGGGGAGAAGAATAACTCCCAAATACTCTAATATATGTAAAATTCTCTTCAGCAAACCATCTAGCTATTGGGAGAATGCCTGCATTGGCTTCTTCAGAAACACTAGTAGCCCTTTTGTTAAAAATCATCTGGTGTATAGGCAATATGACTGCATAACAAACTTTATAGAAGTGTAAGTGGAAATATGAATCTTAGAGTTCTCTGTGGTAAATATGAATTGGGGTAGGGTCCTTGGTGGTCCATTTCCATCCCATGGTGGGAAAAATGGAAGTAAAATAGATAACATCCATGACATAGGCAGACATATAAAAGGGAGGTATTTCTCTTAGTGAAGTACTTATTTTATTCCTATATTCGGTTATATGCTTGGCTAGGTTATTGGATAAAATTTCTGCCCAATTCAAAATAGATGAATTGATGATTGCGTCAATTAGGGGAACCTAGTCTCTTGAGAATCTAGTGCTATCTGGTTTGGAAAATAATCTACATAACATACCAACAGCATAATAGTAAGGATTAGGAATTTGGGAAATTGGGTACGTACCAAACATATCTTGCTTCAATTTCCCCTGGTTATCCTTCCATTCTTGGATGACTTTGATAAGGTCTGGATGTTCTCCTCTAAAATTATGCAAATAGTCTTTGTCATATTTCTGCTGCAGGGGTGGTAGATGGTACATTGATTTTAAATCTTCAGCCCTAAAAGAACCCATAGTTTCTCCCTCAGAATTCTTGATCATTCTATCCTCAATGTTTAAGTGGTCAATTTCCCACTTAACCTTGTCTGTATAAGGAACAATATTTGGTCTTGCAGCTATCCTATGAATGTATGAGCATGCAACGTCAAAAAGAGTTGTGTCGGAGGTAGAAGCAGTGCCTGTCAAAGAAACCTTGTTTATCACCTTTGGTCCTTCACTTTCAAAAATTTTATACATCTCTTCCCATTTCGAATTGTCGAAATCTTTGTTGCAGACAGTATCTGAAAATAATGGAGACATATCTATGTCTTCAATGGACGACGTCTGAGAAATTCATTTTCCTTTTTTGCTCATTTTGCTCTTCTTCAATCCGTTAACTGGTTTCCCGAAAGCAGAGCGAATTTTTACAAGTAAGTAGTATCAAAGAGATAAATTAATCATTTATTTCAAACATACGCGAGAAGATGTCAATCTATTTAAAATATAACATCAATCATCATTCATAATCTCTGAATTAATATTTCATATATCTCCACACGTAAGATCTATCAATCACTTTAAATTCATTAAGATATTAAATTTCATTTTGACATGACACTAGCTATTTAGAAAGCTTGATTCATTAAATGGTGATGGTGCGCATATCGTAGATTATAACTTATAACCTTTTGTAATACTTACCCTTAAAGGCTGCGAAATGCGATCTGCGCAAATCGCAAATAGCAACTTTTACAGGACAACAATTAAGTGTATATTATAAGTTGAGCGAAATGCGAATTGCGATTTATTATAAAACTGAAGTGGTTGCGATAGCCAAATTTTTTATATTTATTAGTTTATTTTCTCATCAGGTCTGCGGGGTCGCAACTTATATCATTTTTATTTTAAATTTTTTGATTGAATAAGTGAAGTGCGGTGCGATAAAGTAAATATTACGATGATTGAAGCTTTTTTGCAAAGTTTTAAATCATATCTTCGGAGAATCTTGAGCGCATATCGCAATTCGCATATTTTAAGTTTTATTTATTTTTTGGAATTCATAAGATATGTGATTTGCGATGCGCTAAAAAAGAATAAGTCGGAAAAAGAAAAATATCTATTTTTCTAAGTTTTTTTTTTTTTTTTTTTAGGAAATATAAAAGAATTTCCTATTTATTTCTAAAGGGTCCCTATTTATAAAAATAAATGGGGGGTTTTTGTATAGCACAACATCCCTGTACTCCCCGTTCCTGATCCTGGAGACCCCTAACAGTGACCCCTGTGTCTATTTTCCATCATGAAAATGTGCTATCATATTCCTTCTAGCACAATGAGTAGAGTCTCTGTTGACCTTTCCTGAAACAGCTCCTTGAAAACATGATTATCTGGAGCGGTGCGCCCTCTCTGTGTCTCACTCACACTAATGGCTATTTTTTAGTCTAGGGCAGTGCCGATCGGCGTTGGAATGAGTATCAAACCCACGTCGATCCTCTTCTGGAAAGTTTTTAAAAAAAGGAAGTGAGCTTCGAGATCCAGAAGCTTTGTGGCAGAGAGCTAGTTGTTTTTTCTTGAGGATAGAGGAAAGATTCTCCCTTTGGACTCTTTGTTCCTAAAAAAGTGGAACCATCCAATGGGATAACCCATTTTGCCACCTTAAGTGGATCCATGCTCCCTCCTCCTTTGTTATAAAATGGAAAATCTCCCATAGCTCTGCTAGTTAGAATAAAGATAGAAGAACAATACAGAGATATTTGTTGCTATAGGTATTGAGAAGGAGTTGAGATATTTATCCCTTCACATTAAGTTGAAACAAGCGCTTTGGAGACGTGCCTGGATCCAAACCCGTCGAAGGAGAGCTACAACATCAAGGCGCAGATTGTAACTCCCCCTCTCTATTTTAATATAATGCAATTGATTTGTGCTTTCCATTCTTGTCTTTAATGTGTGATTAGATTTTTAGTTCTCCTTAATCAGCTAAGTAGATTGTATATGCAAGATATATGTTATGCTTTCACATTTGTTGTTGTTTGATCCCTTGTGTAGGTAACCAAACGTTAGTGATGACGAAGATCTAACTACGGAGCGCGAAGGATTAAAGGATTCAAGCGAGGAATAGCATCAGACCTTGGTAGGTGATCTATTCATGATCTGCATGCATTTACAATCTAGGAAAGTAGGCTTCTAATTGTTCCTTGTTGTTACTAGACCCATCTTAGGGCTAGAGGGACCGTCTTTGTCTGCAGAGAGCATTTTCCTGCATAACACTAGTTACATGGTTATATGTTTATGTGATGATTTATTAGTGTTTCTGATTAGTTTATCCATGAATCAGTTTAGAAGCTTAATTTGGTAAAAATAGTATATATATCACATTATTGATTCACCCCCCCTCTCAGTAGTGCTCAAGTTTCTAAATATTGTTATCAGAGTGGGGCTCTTGGATGCAACTTGATCGCTGGAGATTATATTTGGGGTTTTGTTGGTGTGTGTGTGTGTGTGTGTGTGTGTATATATATATATATATATATATATATATTATTCTAGAAAGACTTCTCAGGGAGTGTCTACCCTCACTACTACAAATTTCAAATTATGGCATATAAATATTAAATCCTAGTTATTTTCTTGTGGATCTAACATTTGGAGATTGGTATGTGAAGGATGTGGAAAGGATCCACTTGCACCTGATGTTTTGCGGTAGGGTGCTGAAGTTAGATGCATAATCTATGAGAATATTCATGATAATTATTTAAATAAGTTATTAGGTTTTAATACACTAAAGAAATTTCGGACGTGCTAAAGACCATGTTTGGAGATGGAAGTAGTAGCAATAGAGAGAATGAGAAAAAGAACATCAAGAAGAAAAGGAAGAAGGGCCTTCAAATATAAGAAGCTCAACCACAAGAGTCTCATATTCCTAGTGCTAGTGGTTCAACCAATAATGTGCAAAAATCAGACGATCAAGAATCCAAAGGTATAAATACTAATGATTTACGTTTGACTTATACTTTGGATAGCTCAGATTCTAGTCATGCTAGATTACCTAGTGAATATGAGGATGATATTAAGGTTCTTAGAGCTAATATTAGGTCATAACCACATGGAGGTAATCATGTGAGTGTGGTTATAGCCTTATAACCACATGTAAGTAGTGTCAAGGGTACGGTGGGGGATCTAAGTCAGTGAAACAAAGGTCCAACTCAGGGATTGGCCTCCTGGGGTGTTTCTTCAGCACCTGGATGATTTGTAGTCCATGTAAGATGTCAATTTGTGGTTAGTAAGTGTTAGTTGTAGGTCCAACTTCCTTAAAAGGCACAAGGAGGTTGATTCATGTCCTAGTAGCACTCGCTTCACATTTACCCGGAGGGTTTGTAAAAGCGGGTAAATGCATGGGTGGGGGTGTTACAAAAGCAAACTATAGTTTCTCTTTCATCCATAGAGGCCCGCATAACATATTGCAGTCACTCTCGCAGGTACAAGTTCATGAACATGTCTTTTACGCAAGATTATGAAGAATAGCACGGTCCCTCAAGACAGTGCCTGTGCAATGTTCAACTCATGTTGACAGTCAATGCACATTGTAATTGACAGTCCCTCACTTTTGGCTGCATTTGTAATTCTATTTTGGTGAGTTTTTCAAACTATTGCTTTTGCACACCTTCGATTTTGTGCGTATCGTTTTCATGCTTTTGATTTTCTCTTTTACTTTCTTTCACTTTAATTAGTGTTTTTTTAATGTTATCTTCACGCTAGCATGTGTCACTTTCATTTTCATTCGTGTATCACAAGTTTTTTTCACCCTATTCTCTTCATATAGTAAATGTCGTCTTTTAGCATGTGGAGGGTCACACAATGTACAAAAGCTAGTTTTAGTTTGTTTCAAGAAGAAATATTTGCATTAATGAGTTGTACTTACCATGTAAACATGTATCGCACTTTCCTAAAGTTTCAAGCACTGTCGCACAAGTGTCATCATGGTCGTCGCAAAGTATATATTTGGTGTCGCACTTGTCGTAAGTTGTCGCACTAAGGGAATTATGTTATTCATTTGTTTTGGATGATCTATATTATGTCATCAAGTGATATAAGTGTGTGATCACAATAAATTCTTGTCACTATTCACATAGATTGCATGGATCCCACACATAGTCAAATTTGGAAAACTTATCAAATGAATAATCTAGCCTCATCCAACCCTTTTGAGTTGCACATTACGTAGCCTCAGTCCTCAAGTTGCAACCCTACCTCTTGGCACTGAGCAATGCGAAGTTCCTGCCTTCTAGGACTATGCACTGTGAAATCACAATGCTCAACCCCGACCCCTAAGCTCCATCCATCTCTCCAGCCAGGTCTGAATTGTGCATTGCGTAGTCTCAATCCTCAAGCCCAAACCTTGAGCTCTTAAACTACACAATTTCATAATCACCTGGCCTCCTCTCCCTTCTAGAACAGTGCAGTGGTAAAAATCAGTGCTCAAGCCCTCATCCTAGCTCCCTAAACTCCCCAATTGCGCAATATTTTTACTCAATATAAGCCTGGACTGCGAATTGCGCAGTCTCAAGGCTTAGCCTATGATCTTGAGCCCTTGAATCCATAAATTGTGTTGTCCTTCGGTCTAGGCCTCCAAATATGCACATTGCACAATATCAAGTCTCAATCCTTCAGCCTGAGTGCTTGAGTCTCTCAATTACACATTAATCTAACTATGTCCATCTTGAACTGCACATTGTGTAGTCTCAAGCCTTAGTCCCAGTCCTTGGCCTCTAGAACTGTGTAATCCATGAGTCAGTCACTCATCTAGTTCCCATTTCCAGCCCTAACAAGTGATTTCATGTAACATATTAGGCTAGGGGTTTATCGAATTGATGTTCTCTTGTCATGGGTGGATTGCAATCCCAGGTATTCTATTATGTCATGACAGGATGATGATGAAGGATATGGATAAGGAAACCATGCTAGAAGACACCTAAGGAACCAATAAGATAAGATGATCATCATGCAAGAAGACGAAAGAATATTGGATTACAATAGAAGACCAAAGATCGGGATCACATGAAGACTCCATCTGGTTCACAACCCTTTGGAGGGTATATATGGAGAAAAAATAGTATCTCTAATGAAGAAAAAGCAACAAGAAGGACAACTTGGCATTGCCACATAATCATGAAATCCATGTCAAATCATGAGTCACCATATGCCACATCATTTTTTTGGATTATGTAAATTATATTCGAAATTGTATTGTAAAATAGAATTCCAAAGGACATGTACAAATATGAAGATTCATGTCAAGTCGAAAAGTCATAGAAAGTAAAACAATCATGAGGGTAGTCAAAGAGTCACAAAGAAGGAGAAGCGTCACCTCCCCATTGGTTATATATATACCCTCATTGTATGAGCAAAGGAATTTTCACCTGGGCTCCTCCCATATGGCATTAGAGAGACAAGCTAGTTCTTTCGGGGAGCAAGGAGTGTCTCCAATGCTCCACTATTAGAGTTAGTGTTTTTTGTTGTATACATGTGTTTTGAGAATTTTACTTAATACCAGAATCCTCATGGCCAACACGTTCTTCATGCATAGATTATGAATATTTGTAAGACTATTATGTGAATATTTGTAATTTATGTTTTCTTCCATTTGTGCTAAAGTAGTTGAACTGTTTCGGTTATTTTAGTGCTTATCATTTTGAGAATGTGTTGTAATGGTTGTTATTATTGTTGCATCCTTATGGAATATTCTATGTTTGTCTTGGTTGTAATGATCGTCGTATCTTTGTGGACTATTCTGCTGGATATTACACTGATCCTTCTTGTTTGTGCGTGTCTCTACTAGTGTAGTACTATTACCTCTCTCTTAGAGTCTCACTTTTCTTCCTCTCTGTAGTAGAATAACCTTGACACACCTACAACCAAACACTCGCCAGGCACACCCACTTGCCTTTCAAAGGAAAATATGCATTCCTCTCTCTTGCTGATAGGTAGAGCCAAGGTAAACCTCTAAGAAAACGGTAATAGGGTTGTATTCTAGATGGGGATCCTATCTTAAATAGTGTGAGGTCTACTTGGGACCACATATCATGGAAACCCCCTTGGTTGAAGGATTTCCAGCACCCGTCGACACACTCCTTGCCAATTTGTGTGAATACCTAGACAATTTCTTACTAAGTTTCACACTCTCAAAGAAAAGGGGCCAAAAATAAAAATATTTTCCACAGTCTCCTCACCATTTCTACAAATAACACACCAGCTAGGCCTAACCAAGCATCTTCTTTTTTAAATTGTCCCGACGAAAATTTTGTTTCCAAAATGCACTATTAAAATAAGCATGCTTTATATGGGAAACATAGTTTCCATAACTTCCACCACCACTAGGCCAACTCCTTAGGTTTCTTATCATCTATAATAAACATGTCGCGATATTTAAGCATATATTCCCCAAATAAAAAATACACCAAAAATCTTCCTTGAAACAAACATGAAAAATGTTTAGAAATATAATATAATTTTACCATGGTTTAGCAAACTTTATTTATTTTTTTCTCATACTCAACATAATTGAATTTGTATTTTCAAAATTTCATTTTTTTCATAAAATTTCTTAATAAAATATATATTTTAATATTATACATTATTTAATTTTCTAACTTTTATATATGTTGAATTTATATTTCTGAAATTACATTTTAAACGTAAATTTATATCATAAATATATAATATTATACACTCACTTTCTAATCTATATCTTATCTATTAAAAATAATAAATTTTATTTGAAAACAAATATTATATATTTATTGACTTTTCTTAACATCCAAGAATAAATATATTTTAAAAATTAATTTTTAATTAGATAACAAGCCGAGTTAAAAGTTTAACATATATTAAATAAAGATTATAAAAGTGTGTTTATATGAATAACAATATTCAAAATCCAACATAATTTTATATATGAATAACAATGATTTTTCTCCATAATGGTATTTCAATTCTAAGAATTCAGAAAATAATTATAATGCCATATGATATAACGAATTAAAATATACTCAAATTATATTTAAATAATAAAGAATATATATTATTATATTAAATTTTTTTATGTAATTATTTGGATTTTAACATTTAAAAAGATGAGTCAATAAATTCAAACTTTTCATCATTTAAAAAATAACATATATTGCTCATCATCAAACTCATTTAAAATTTAGACATTAATATAAAAGAAAACAATAAATTATCAATATTAATTATATATAATATCATATTTATAAATATTCGTTTTTATTTTATTTTGAGTAGTGTTTTATTTTCATTTTCATATTTGAACATTGTTGTAAATTGCTTGTTTTAGATAGTATTTTATAACTACAATTAACTATGTTCTTTATCTATATTCTTCACTTATTCTCAATATAGGATTATGATTGAAAAATATTAAAAACTATTACTACTTAACCATTAAACTAAATTTTGATTATATACTTCAAAAAAGAGAAAACTTGGTCATAAATATTAACTTCAAATTCAAATTGAAGAAAAAATGACTAACTATGTGGAAAAAAGACTTTACTTATGTGAGAAAAAGTAAAATATCTTTTCTAAAAAGAAAGGCAAAAAATAACCCACTTAAACGAGATGTGGTTTATTCGAAGCAAATGAATTACCAAATAGTTTATTCATTAAAACACCTTCACCAAGGGTCAAAATGAGAATAAGTCAAAATGAGAATATTATAAAACAAAGAGATTATATTAAAAAAACTATGACTAGAAACAATTGTGAAATTGCAAAATCTGTCAAAAAAAACTGGGCTCTCCAAAAATATTAGATTTGATAACCAGAAGACTTCCTATCAAAAATGGGGTTTTAACTTCTTGGATCATCCAAAACAAAAGGAATTTTCTTCAAACACTTGTATCCCTCTGAAAAAAAAGACATTAAACATTCGTCCAAAACCCTTGTTCATCTATACAATGTAAATTCGTTTTCATATACATAACCACCATAAGAGCAGTAGTCAGAAGCATCATCATTGAGTTGGATCATAACAACCAAATCAATTTAGGAATCAACGAGCTCATTATTTGGAATTTTATTGACCTTGATCTCGAGGAACCTCCAATTTATTAGGTCTTTGGTATATTAAAAAAAAACATTTCTTGAGTTTTGCATGCCACTGTCATTTCTCTTGATAAAAACTACATGTCCACTAGATTTTAAAAGGATTTTCACAACATGGGTAGAAAAAATCACAATTGTCCTTTTCCATATTAAACTTCACATAACATCCTTTAAAAAGTTTGCTCTGCTTATTCGACTATTAATGCAGAACTAGTGCGCAACTAAAATTCCTTAGATGAAGAAATGATAATGCAGTTAATGAAAATAATATTGTCTAGAGCAAAGTCAAACTGTTTGATGGTGTCGATGCCTAATTCGGCTCCTTCAAGGATGGTGACAGAAGAGAAAATGAATAAAGCATTTAATCAGGAGCTAATTTTATTAAAATGAATAAAAATTCATTGAAAAGCACTCCATCTGCCCCACACCCCAAGATCTAGAGATGTAGACACTCCAAAATAACTCACTGGCAATATCAAGCTCCGTCATTACAAATATTTCATGAAATAATAATTCATAAAGACAAACAATCCACAACTAACCTAAGAACATGAACAAAAGAAGCAATTTCTCAGCTCAAATCAAATTAGGCTATACAACACAGATCTCCCTCCATTGGATCGACTCCTCCCGACAACTAACGGTGTTGGGTTTCCTATAAAATAAAATCTTTGACACATTCAACCCAGAAGACCAACAACCCACTGTAGACCTTGGTAGTGGCAGGGGAAAATGAGGCGTTGGTGCTTTCATTGGCTTCTAAGGCGGCCAGGCTTTTTCCATGTTTGGCTTCAACGGGTGTGGGAGTTTATTTTCCTCTGATGGTATTCAGATATTTATGATGTGCAGTGTAAGGATATGCTCAACGTTCCATGTTGGGTCACGGGCACAGCACAGGCACTGATCAACTTCCAGCTTCATCCCATGTTTCATTTTCAATGAAAATTAGAGTTGAGGGGCGGTAAAGCTAAAATTTAAAACTAAAATTTGAAATGGGTGCGGCGGGAATTGGTACTTGCATCAGATGGCTATGGGATGGTCATCAAAACCATGGCCACATGAAACATAAATGTTGGACGCCGACGGTTTCAGTGCTGGAGAACAGAATAGGAGTTGCCGACGGTGCCGGAGAACATGATGGTGCCAAAGAACAAAAAAGGAGTAGCCAGTGGTTGGAGTCCGAGCAATTCCTCCGCCTCCTTAGACTACTCCTTTAAAAAATACTGCAAGATTCAAACCTATAATATCGAATCATAAATTGAACCTTATGAATAGCGTTGATAGACATGTTAATGTTAATATGAATACGAATGCAATACCTAACAAATAAAAACTAGACTCCAGTAAGCAATATGAACAAATTTGTGCTCAAAATGATCATAATCAATCCAAGAAAAAAAAAAGATTATATAAACAAGGTAATGCAAAATTTTTGATATACATTAATACTAAAATATAGTTGTAGTTACCTCCAAGAAAAGTCTTTAAACCCAAAACAATCCTTTGCAAAAAAGTTGGGTTACACTTTTTGCCCTTTTTTGAGAAAGAACTTTCATTTTTTTCTATTCTTCAATTTTCTGCAAGCTAAAACAATTTTTCTATTTAGAATTTCATTTTGGGATAAAAATAAAAGTTGTCAGAAATTTTATTAGCTTTCTATTACTTATTTTTTGAAATTTTTTTATACACATTTGATATGTCAACTTAGCGTTTCTTTGAGTGTGTGTTTTTTAACAATCAAAGGATTCATAAGGAGTCATGTTAATACGCACTGTTGTATTCTTTTAAACTTTGTGTTTTTGAGAAAAAAAATGTGTTACAACAATCTAGATAGAGTCTACTTCGGTTTCGTTATATTTACAAAGCCAACGCATGAATATCATAATTATTAGAATTTTTTGAACTGGTCCAATATGAAAAAACTGCATATTTTGAATATGTTTCGCGACACACGAAATTTCTTAACATATGTGTTATAAACTAAAAATCTAAAACCTACCCATTATAGACGACAAACCAATGTAATGCACCATAATTTTTTCAATTTTTCTACAGTGTATTTTTGAAGATACAAAATTATGATTTCACTGAATCATAATGACCTTCAAAAATTGTTTGCATACATTTTATTACAAAATTAATTAAAATTAGTAAATGTTTATGAAATTCCATAAAAGTTATATTTCCTGAAAGTAGATTGAATTATGAAAATGCTTGTCTTGATTCTGACAGTTAATTCAAAATTTTTCATGGAGTTTAATCAGTCCAAAGTTGAAGATATGTATTCAGAGCTTGGCTCTACGTAATTGTTGATGTGTTAGTTTGGCCGAACTCTTAAAAATAGTTTGGCCGAATTGTTTTTTTGCGCCGACGACCCATCAAGTCTAATGACATAAAAGTTTGGCCGAACTTTTACCCAACTTTCCGTCAGCCGGAAAATGTCACGAAGCCCCTCCAAAAAAACATTTCGCGGCAACATAAATTGCCGCGAAAGCATTCATTATTTTCGCACATTTGGTCTAATTTTACAAAAAATCTGTCTGATTTTGCAAAGAATTGTTTTGGGTTTAAGGACTTTTCTTGGAGGTACATTCAAAAGCCTTTTTTGCAAAGGATTGTTTTGGGTTTAAAGACTTTTCTTGGAGGTACATTCAAAGGACATTTCTTGGAGGTATGTGATACATTTTTTGGATATTTTTTAGCTTCATTTTTTTTGAAGGTATGGATTTGGGCTTAATTTTCATTGTTTTTGAAGGTATGGTTACAAAGGTCTTGGTATGATTTTGCAAAGAATTGTTTTGGGTTTAAGGACTTTTCTTAGAGGTACATTCAAAGGACATATTTGCAAATGATTGTTTTGGGTTTAAAGACTTTTCTTGGAGGTACATTCAAAGGACATTTCTTGGAGGTATGTGATACATTTTTTGGATGTTTTGTGGGCTTCATTTTTTTTGAAGGTATGGATTTGGGCTTAATTTTCATTTTTTTAAGAGGTTTTGGGCTTAATTTTTAAAGGACTCTTTTTAGGCTTAATTTTGAATGGACACTTTTTAGGCTTAATATTCAAAGGACATTTTTTTGAAGTATTTTTTAAGTGATATTTTTTTAGAGGCTTTTTTGAAGTATTTTTTAAAGTGGCATTTTTTAAGAATTTGGAATTAATTTTCAATGGACATTTTTTGGAGGCATTTTTTGAAGTGACATTTTTTTAGAGTACGTGTTTTGGGCTGAATTTAATCTTTTATAATGATTTTTTAAAACGAGTTTTTGTCTAACTTTTTAAATGAAATATTTTTTGTAGGACTTGGAAGGAAATATTTTGAGCTTCGTTTCACTTTTATAAGAAAATTTTTTCTCATATTTTTTAAAGTAAGTGTTTTGGATTGAAGTATGTATTTTTTGCAAAATTTTTAAAATGAGTTTTTAAATTAAATCTTTTGTGATGTTTTTTAATTGAGTTTTTGTCTAAATTTTTGAAGGAAATTTTGAACTTCATACTCTATTATCATGGGAAATTAAAGGAATTGCAAGAGAACCTATGATCGAAAAAGAGACCCTGAGGAACGTAGAGAAGAGACTAGAGAATATCGCAAAAGAAAGAGAGAAGCACTCTCAAATATTGAAAGGGGAAATCAACCTCAACTAGAAGTTGAAGCAGGTATGTAAATGTAAATATTATGAATTTGATATTTAAAAGTTTCCTAGTGTAAAATGTGAAGCTTAATTTTTTTTTATGAACTAATTTTAAAAATATTTTGCAATGTAAAGAGAGAGAGATATTCCTCAAAACATTGATGATGAGATACAAATTTTTGAAAGAGAAAGTGAAAGGGATATTGAACCAATGATTGAAGATGGTGAAAATGTTGAAAAAAATTCAAGTGAAGAAATTGAATCACAAGGTATGTATATATATGTTGAACACATGCACGTATTATTGAAATTATACAAATTTATTAATTTAGTTATTTATTGACTATGTAAACTTATTATGTACTATTCATTTGAATATGTGCAGATGAAATCAATGTCGATGATGAGATGTTAGAAAATGTTTACACTCACACCTATGGAGGTAAATATATGATATCGTGTTAAACACATTTTTGATGCATAATTCATAAAGGGAAATGTGACAGTTCAAGCCCAAATGTTGAAAGGTCTCCTATCATTAAGGAAATTAAAAGAAGCTATGACTTTATTGGGCATTCGAAAATCAACAAAAGACAAAAAAATGAAGGAAAATGTGATACAAAATATAAATAGTGCTATAAATTCAATTAGAAGATCTAGACAGAAAAATGTTTCAGTTGTATGTAGAGCAATACATATGGCAGTGGTTTCATCAAGTACTAAAGAGAATCGCTTGGAAAAATCTACAGCACGAGCATTAGGAACCTCACAAAAAAACTTTGCATAAACATCTGAAATTTCGGTTGCAAATAGATTTAAATAATGAACTCGCTTGTTGGAGAGCTATTTGTAGGCAAACATACAAATATAGACTTGGAGAAAATAAATAAAAAATAATATATGAATATTGGAAGAAAAATTCACATGTTTTTCCAAATGCAAGGGATGTGATAGGAAGAAGAGTTGCACGAAATCAGTACGAAGAACATGAAAAAAATTTCTTGGAAACAACTCAGATAGAGTTGTTTAACAAGTTCAAAGAAGATAATCGTGAAATTAATGTCTCAATCAGTGCTTTTTTTCAACAAAAACTATGGTATGTAAAACCATGGTAGAAAATTTTGGAAAGATTCACCTCCTTCCACTATCCGTGATTTCATATCCCAAATTCTATGTGAAAGACAAAGGGATGAACTATTTTACGAAAAGAAATATCTTGACAGTAAAAATGCGATGATTGTGGAAATTTGACCAAATTTCAAAACAAATATCGTATTGATATAAATTATCAATCATTGTCCAACATGAAAGTGAAATGGAAGAGATATGAATATATCCATACATTGATTCAAGTTGCAAATAGTGCTAAAATAATTGAATTACGAGAAGAAGAAATTTTTGTGATAAACTTTTTGAGAAAGTTTGAGGCAAAAATTTATAAATACACCAAGCATTCCCATAGAGCTCGATGAAAAGACTTGCAATTCAAAAAATTTCGTGAATTTTTTCCACCAGGGACCATTTTATCACCAAGGACCATTTTTTCAGTAATTGATTTTGTAGAAAACTACACATTTGGTCCACAAAAAGAAATTCAGAGTGAATACTATCATTCTGAACAAGTCTCCATGGTTATCCATATTATATATAGACATGTTGAACAAAACATAAATCATATAGAAAACACCAGTGAAAATCGACATGTTATTAAATAATATCACTTTTATATCAGTGACGATCATACACATGATACATATTTTGTACAACATTGTTTTGGAAATATTTATGACTCCTTGAAAAGTCGTGGAATAAAATTCAATGAACATTGGATATGGTTAGATGGATGCGCAAGTCAATTCAAATCTTCATGATCATTCTTTTGGTTGTGTTGTCTTCATAAGAAAACTTTCATTAAACATTGTTGGAATTTATTTGAGATTGGCCATGGAAAAGGAGAACATGATGGTGTAGGGGCATGCATAAAATGAGCAGTTCAAAGATATCAAATGAACCCTTCTACAAACCGACTTGTGGATGATAAAGAAGTTGTTCAATGGTGAATCGCTGCTCTAATCCATGAGACTAACCGATCAAGGGAATTGTGAAGGTACATTCAATTTAATTTTTATTGGATATCTAATTTTAAACAGTGTACATTTATCGCAATGACTATCTTTGATGGTATTTTGATATCATATTTACATTCTTATTTTAATTTTCCATAGATAGGTTGTTTTGGCATATTGGGATCGAAGATGTAGATAGATCAATTGGAAATGACGTTGAAACAATAAAAGGGACTCGAAATTGCATTAAATTAAAACAAAGTTTTCCATAAATGTGTTTGCATTGGATAAAAGAAAATGTTCTTTTTTTTTCTTCATGTTTGCATAGACAACACAAAATCCAATGACGTTTGTGAAAACAAAATGTATGTAAAATATTGGAAACATACAGAGCTAAATACAAAGGGGGAAATGTTAATTGCAATCTTTGAAGAAATGCAATGAGAGGAGACTACAATATCATCTAATGGTGATCGAGTTTATGATCTTGTTAGAGAAGGTAACATTTGAATTGCTTTCAAATGATAAAGATCTATAAATAAATTTAAATACATAAGTTTGTTAAGTTTGTTTAATTGTGCAAGAGATGTTTTTGCAGTAATTGCACCTACTGACAACGATAAAAATGTGAAGTATTATTTGATGCGTTTCACTAAATGAAAAATGAAATTATTAGAAAACTATAATGATCACGAGTTTCCATATGAAAGAGGATATATTATACTAAAATGTTATTTTTTTCAGACAAACTAATCAAAGTCAGGATTTTGTTTACTTTGAATACTATGAACCTGATGTCATAAGTTGTCAATATAGTCACTTGGTGTGTGTATCATGCATAAAGTTGATAGAGGTTCAATCAAAGAAAAAAACAAAAATTAATAAATGGAAAATATCAAAATCTGATCATGAACAGAGCATTGAAGATGACATTCCATTGAATTTTTTTTGATTGAACTACCCAACAATCTCTTCTCTTTGGATTCATGTTTTAGAACTTCCAGAACTCAACTAGAAATTGAGCTGCCTTGTTATGTCATATGCGCAAGTGTTTGCACATGTACACTATTTTGGTACATGCACACTAGTATCAATTGAATGTAGCTTTTCTATACATGCATTGATGAAAAATGTTACATGTATTGGATATATATATATATATATATATATATATATATATATTATATATATATATATGTTCTAGAATGCAATTAAATGTTCAAGTAGTTTTACTATGTGCATTGATGAAAAATGTTTCACGTACTGAATATATATGTTCTAAAATGAAATTAACTGAAAGTAGTTTTTCTATGTGCATTGATGAAAAATGTTGCACATACTGTATATATATACATTATAGATTTCATTTTTAATATATTATGATTGTTTTCAACACATCTAACAAGACCTAGAATCTTATGATTGTTTATATATATATATATATATGTATTGTACTTCCATCGTTTTAACATATATATTCAAACATGTGTAAAATCATTTCTACATGTACATATATTCATGTGATTTTTTTGTTTGTTTGGAAAATGACAACTTGAATTTTAAAAACAAAACATAATATCATAATCACATGCCAAATATAATTCAACCATCCAAAACTTGAGTTTTAAAAAAAATTTATTATATCACAACATTACTTCATATGCCATGCCAATTGTAGTTCAACTATCCAATAAAAACATTTAACATTATATCACATGCCAAATGTAGATCAACCATCCAAAACTTAAGTTTTAATTTAACCAAAAATTATAGATCACAACATTACTTCACATGCCAAATGTAGTTCAACCATCCAAAACTTAAGTTCTAAAAACAAAACAAATTATAACACAACATTACTTCACATGGAAAATGTAGTTCAAAAGAAAAACATTAATATAGACCACAACATTAATTCACATGCCAAATGTAGTTCAACCATCCAAAACTTAAGTTTTAAAAACAAAACAAATTATAACACAACATTACTTCACATGCCAAATGTAGTTCAACCATCCAAAACTTGAGTTTTTCAAAAGTAAAACATTAATATAGATCACAACATTACTTCACATGCCAAATGTAGTTCTTGACCATCCAAAAATTAAGTTTTAAAAACAAAACAAATTATAACACAACATTACTTCACATGCCAAATGTAGTTCAACTATCCAAAACTTGAGTTATAAAAACAAAACATTATAGATCACAAGTATCAAAACTTGAGATTTAAAAACAAAACATTATAGATCACAAGTATCAAGTATCAAGTAACATTACTTTACATACCAAATGTAGTTCAACCATAACACTTTAAAAACAAAACAAATTATTTAACACAACATTACTTCACATCACATGCCAAATGTAGTTCAACCATCCAAAACTTGAGTTTTAAAAACAAAACAAAATTATATATAACACTGTAACATTACGTCACATGCCAAATGTAGTTCAACCATCGAAAACTTGAGTTTTAAAAACAAAACAAAATTATATATAACACTGTAACATTACGTCACATGCCAAATGTAGTTCAACCATCCAAAACTTAAGTTTTAAAAACGTTATATATCACATTCACATGTACCAAATGTAGTTCACATAAAATATGTCCAAAATTTGTAGATCTCACAAGTATCAAGTATCAACTTATATATGACTACATCTAGATAATATATAAAAAAGTAAAATCTATTGAAAGTAAAGACTAGAAATATATTGAAAATATAATGTTGCACATGTGCATGTGCATCATCCATCAAATACAAATGGATGTAGTGTCTTTCCCAGCAAAGTCTCAATCCACGAGCTATCCTACGAAGCATGGGGAACTTGTACACAATGTGTACAAACATTAAAATTTGATGTTTTAAAATTGAGTGAGAATATATAAAACTTCATGTAAAAAACAAAATATAAAAAAAATCATGCAATACCTCATGAGGTTCCCTCTCCATTTGTTGCTCGTCTGCTACAACTTCTCCCATGGGAACATCTCCAACAGTAAACTGTACTATATATATATATATATATATATATATATATATCAAATGAAAAAACATATATATAAACTTATTTTCAATAATATTAAAAAAAAAGTTCTAGACAACTTGTTTAAATGGTTGAAATGGTGTGGATGTTCCTATCTCCATTGCTAGAGTCCGTGGAGAAAATAAATCCTTTATAGAAACCTAAAATTCAAAAAATTTAAAAGTATAAAATAACTCAAGATCAAGATCTCAATTTATAATAAAACTTTTAAACTTCAATTTATAAATTATAACTTAAAAATATATATATATATTTAAGTGAAAAATTGAATACTTCTGCAGGTGGATTTGGCACATCTCCTAAGAGAGGCTCCAAAAGAAAATCTCCAAAAACCTAAAATTTAGAAAATTTAAAATAACTCAAAATATTTAGATCTCAATTTATAATAAAACTTTTAAGCTTCAATTTATAACTTATAATTTAAAAACATATAATATTTAAGTGAAAAATTGAATACTTGTGTTGTTGGATTTGGCACATCACCTAAGAGTGGTTCAGAAAGAAAATCTCCAAAAACCTAAAATTCAAAAAATTTAAAATAACTCAAGATATAGATATATCTCATTTTTTAATGGAACTTTTTGAGGTGGGATATATAACTTGAAAACATAAATTTTAAAAGTGAAAAATTGTCCATACTTGTTGTTGTGGATCTGGCACATCTCCTAAGGAAGTAAAAGGTACATCTCCCAAGGAAGAAAAAGGTATTTTCATCCAAAAAACATCAAATGGAATCAGAATCTGTTAAAACATTTTATTATATATATGTATATGTGCATGTGTGCACAATTATTTATTTTAAAAATATCACTTAAAAAACACTAACATTTGCCAACATATTTTGATGGTGAGACCCATCTTAATTGTTTGAACCAGAGGCTCCGAACGTTATATTAACATTTTCGTCATTCATCAAGCATGACAACTGCAAATGGTGTTAACATATAATGATACATTTTTGTTAGATTAATGTATACAAATAAATGTATGTATATATGTATTTATTCCAAATTGTACATGTGTTGAAATAATTGAACCCTAACCATTAACACATACCGTTCCCATGCCCTCTTCCTCATGAACAATTAGGTCATGCCAACCATTACGAAAATTCTTTGCATATGTTTTGAGATCTTCAACACTAATGTTGTCAATCTCTTCATCTGTATAATACAAAAAATTAGCGCATGCATTCTCACGTGCTCTTTTTCATTTCAGATAAACATCGACTCCACCCAATCTACTGTGAACATTGTCGATGATGGCATCCCTTGCTTCTCGACTAATTTTATAAGTGACGTCCATCTCTGACCGCAAATTTTCGACACGAAAAGGTCGACTAACTAATGGTGGCTTAGGACGAGGCAACTCAGCATCACGCCTAGCTCCCCTATGGTCACACAATCGACCTTTCCTAGAACCAAAAAATTAAGAGGGAAGGTAATTGTAATAGGGTTTCAATTGCAAAAAGAATTCTGCATAAAATAATTTTGCAAAATAAAGTGGAACCTCTTCGTTCCATGGGAATCTTCCATAGGCCAAAAGGTGTCTATCATACAAATAGTGAGCTATATCAGGGTGCTTGAAATACTACACCTTCAGCATCTTTCTTTTCGGCCCTTCTTTGAAATTAAACATAGAATTTTTTATTGTTTTTGTAGCTCTTTCTTTAACAACCTTCCATTTATTGAGACCCATCACTGTTTCATTTCTTTTTCTCGTGACTTCCACAAAAGTATCAGTGTTTGGCCCAAGCTTTTGGTACACATATACTAGTTGGCCTAAAGAGTGTGTAACTATTTCCAAGCTTTGTCGACTCTCAGCAGGTAGAGTCAAAGTCACGAGATATATTTGAAATTTTGCATGAATATGTTGACACCTTTCTAAGGTACATTGTTGCATGTTTCTTTCCCAAGGTATATCGGAAATGTCGGCCGGATAAGTCGTGGTGGGTGGACAACCTTCTTCTTGAATGAAGCGTTCTGCCCTACGTCTTTTTTTACCAACATTTGGATCATTTTTAGTCTCTGCATCAATATATAAAATTTTGTATATTAGAAAAAACACATGTAAACAATTTTTTACAAATTGAATGAAAAAAATATTCAAATTGATGGCCACCTCGATGTGGTTGGCTAGCATCTTTCCCACCCTGTGACTGTTGAGAACCAGAAGGACCCTGTTGAGAACCAACATGACCATCCATTGATTGGCCTCTGGGGGAATGAATATAACCACCTTCACGTAACTTGCTTGCACTTATTGATGGCCCTCTAAGGGGATTTGAACCACCACCAACCTCTCGAGACGAGAGAGAAGCTTCATAAACAAATATGAATTTATAATCAATTGAAAAACACATCCATACATATAAATACATGTACATATTCATTGATTAAATTGCGTGAACCATACCACGACTGGGTGAACCATGGGCATGCTCCATTGATGGAGTAGAGATCCTTCTCCTCTTAGCTCTTAAAAAATAAAAAATGAAACTTATTAACAACTAATTTAACTTACAAAGTTGATAAAAAATCAATTCCAAATGTACACACATGTATGTATATGTATGGAGATTTAAGATTATATTTAAATACCATGGACATCCCTCAATCCCTGATCCCCCTCTCTCGTAGAGATATGAGATTCTATTGATCTTCATCGTTCATCCTCCATGATATATATATATATATATATATGGTGGACATTTACAATTATTTATTTAAATGACTAATTTAAAATAAATTCAAAATAAATTTCAGAATATTAATGTAATTTAGTGTGTACATAAATGATGTAAAACACAACTTTCGAAGCACTAATTGATGTGTGAAACTCAATTTAAGCAAAAAAATTTATAAAAATGTTAAGTTCACCAAATTCCGCTTTACATGGTGGGAGCACACTTGGTATAAAATTGAAAAAAACATATTGTCATTAAAAATGGAGTGAAACTCCATTTAAACAAAAACTTGTTGAAGTCCCAACATTTTAATTTTATAAAAATGTGAAGTTCACCACTTGTTGCAAATGTGAAGTTCACCAAGTTGCGCTTTACATGGTGTGGTGGGAGCACACTTGGTATATAATTGAAAAAAGCACATGGTCATTAAAAAAGACGCATTTATAAGTACAAAACACACACATATCCAAGATATGTTACAATGTCCATCAATAATTTTTGAGGGAGAGCGTCTCAACACTAATTCATCTTTGAGAGATGAATCTTGAATTTTTGAAGAAGAGAATCTCAAAACTAATTCATCTTTGAGAGATGAATCTTGAATTTTTGAAGAAGAGTGTCTCAAAACTAATTCATCTTTGAGAGATGATTCTTGCATTGGCATTGCCCCATATAATTATAATTCATCTATTAATTCATCTTTTATAGATGAATCTTGAATTGGTATTGCCCCACGCAATAGATCAACGAACATCTTATTCACATTTTTACAATGTCTTATACTAAAAAATTGAAATTGGCTAACAATATTGTTTGCTATTCCATGCAGTTCTTTTAGCCTCTCCTTCTTAACTTGGTACACACCATTCATCTGGTTGCACACAAGTTCAGAATTGGTGAAAACTACAATTCCATTTGATCCATAATCCATAGTTGTTCCCAAGCCTTCTATAAATCCAATATAATATGCCTAGTTGTTTGTTGTTCTTCCCGGTATATTCATTTTCCTTTGGACAACTTTGCTAGTCGCAATATTGGAAAGCACATATGTAATCACTTCTTTCCCTGGATTGGGATAGCAAGAAACATCTATGCATAATTTCTATTTTTCAACCATATTTAGCGGTTTTTTTTATCCCTAAAAAAAAAAACAAATTCAATAAAAATATATATTAAATTGATATTTATTGCAAATGCATGGGAGAAATGACACATGTGCATGAGATAAATGACATGTGCATGGTTTATCTTAAAGTTTGACTTAAGAAGTTTATGGTAGAATTCACATCTAGAATTAATGGGAGAAAGCCTTTAGTTTGTGGGAGAAATGAAATAGAAATGACACATGGCTTAAAGTTTCCCTAAAATTTTATGGGAGAAGGGAGAAATGACACATGTACAAGTTTTTCCTTAGAGTGGTAGTGGTTTATGGATATGAAAATGAAGAACTTCTATTTAGATCTATTACATAGATTAACTGTAGGGGCATTTACTGGATATGTCACCTTTGAGAAAAGATGAGATCCAGAGGCTACTTGGCCCTTTACAGACTCTACCTTTAGAACTTGTAGAAGTTAACACTCAACAGATGGGCTAAAATCCTATGGAAGTTCAAAATCCTATGAGAGTTCAGCCACTTTAGGTTCAATTTTTAGGCCTTAAAGCTTGAGAGAAATGACATTTACATGGTTTTCAAAACTATTTTATGCACTTATAAAAAACATGCTTTAAAGTTAATGGGAGAAAGCCAACATGACATGTTGCTTTAAAAAATTTGCCTAAGAATTTATGGGAGAAATGACACATGTACACAATTTGTCTTAAAGTGGTTGAGGTTTATGGATATCAAAATGAAGAACTTCTATTTAGATCTGTTACAAAGATTGACTGTAGGGGCATTTACTGGATATGTCACCTTTGAGAAAAGATGAGATCCAGAGGCTACCTGGCCCTTTACAAACTCTTCCTTTAGAACTTGTAGAAGTTAACACTCAACAGACGGACTAAAATCCTATGGAAGTTCAAAATCCTATGAGAGTTCAGCCACATTAGGTTCAATTTTTAGGCCTTAAAGCTTGAGAGAAATGACATTTACATGGTTTGCAAAATTATTTTATGCACTTACAAAAAACATGCTTTAAAGTTAATGGGAGAAAGCCAACATGACATGTATGCTTTAAAAACTTTGCCTATGAATTTATGGGGGAAATGATACATGTACACAGTTTGCCTTAAAGTGGTTGAGATTTATGGATATTAAAATGAAGAATTTCTATTTAGATCTGTTACAAAGATTGATTGTAGGGGCATTTACTGGATATGTCACCTTTGAGAAAAGATGAGATCCAAAGGCTACCTGGCCCTTTACTGATCTGAAAATGGAAGTACTTGAAAATGTCTGCAAGGTATCCATTTCCATTAATTAAATGTGTGCAAAATATCCCATGTCTTGTTGCATAAAACAAAGTGTTTTTTGGTAACTGTATAAGATTTTATGTGTGAAGGCAAGTTAAATTAACTGATCTAAAAATGCAACTTCTTAGATCTGTTCCAGAGATTGACTGTAGGGGCATTTACTGGATATGTCACCTTTGATAAAAGGATGAGATCCAGAGGCTGCCTGGCCCTTTACAGACTCTGTCTTTAGAACTTGTAGAAGTTAACACTCATGATCTGAAAATGAAACTACTTGTATTTTTTTTTTAACATATTAAATTAGAAATGTACAGCAAGATAACTTCATCATAACATGACACAAATGTTTGATGAGCAGTTCACCCCTCCTGGGCTACGTCTGCTGGATCAAGCCTCCCAAAATGAGCTTGTCCTCTTGTATTAAAATGCTTTCAAAGGCTAATACAAGTTTAAAAATGTCTCAATAGACAAATCTAAATGCAAACACTGATTCGTAAGACATGAAAAAGCTAAGAACACCTTTCCAAATTCACTAAACAGTGAAGAATTACCATAAACAGTGATTTCTTCAATAAGGCCCTAACGACTCTTTGAAATCCTCTGAAGCTTTTCGGGTGGTAGAAGTCCTCAAAAAAATCTAAAACCTCTTTCATTAGGTTCATAAGGTTGAAATTAGCTTAAAATGATCTTTGTTTCACCTGAAACAAAGAGGTACAACTCAAAACAGCTCCAACCCAAAAATGGCCCTCATGGCTCAAAAAGCTTCCCTGAAGCTAAAATGGATGTAGAACACCTCTACTACCTTTGGAACCTATATCAATAAAACCCGTGGCATATAATTTAATGTCCGTTGAATAACGTGGCCACATGGCCCACGCTAAAGGCCAGGAAACCGGTCCAAAAATGACCGTTAACTTCGTAAGACCATGGTTCATGGCCCGCGGTCATATAACATGTGGGGGCTGGCCCCCTTTGCCACCCAAACCAACAGTTCTCAAACTTTAAATGTAAACTACTGCATAGATATATTAAGAACTACCGTCGTTGCACAATGGTAAAATTGTGCATTGTTTGGTATGTGGTATGAGGTTTGAATCTGGTATAGTCACAAAAATTTTACACCACCAAAATTTCCACACGCCATGGGCCATGTGGCGGCCACCGGGCTTGCCACGTGGCACCCGTTGATTAGCCGAAAATTCAACAAGTCAAACTACCATCCAATGAGCGAGTGACACTTGTCCACAATCGATTGGCCCAGGTGGAATATTCCAAGGAATATTTCAAGGCATATTTTAGGAATATTCTTTTTTTAATTTTTCAAATTTGGAAGTCAAACCTGGTCAAACTGGTCTTTTGCCTGAAATTATGAATTTTCAAAATTGAATAACTTTCACATACAGTGCTGGATTTGAGTGCCATTCACGGCTACAAGATCGTATCAACGAGGCCTATCTAGTCGTTCAGGTTGCAAGTGATTTTGAACACTTTCAATTTTGAGCTTTTTCCATAGCTGGGACTTGAGCTCCTAATCACACCTCCCAAATGAGAAGCTTTTGGACCCCAAAAGCTCACTGAAATTTTGAAACTGAACTGTAGTACATAAAATGAGAGAATAACAACATCCTCTTCTCTTCAGCCTTCAAAAATTTTCCTGATTTGTCAACTATCATCATGGCGAATTTTTGCTGAATGAGCCAAGTACTTGTGCCGAATCCCGACCAAGTTTTTCTCGCCATACAAATTTTCCATTCTGAAACCGGCAATGACCCTTGCTAAAATTTGTGCCCACTTTGCCTGCATGTCTTTCCATCTCATGGAATCTTGCACTGTTTTTCACTTATACTTCCTTCTCTACACCAATCGACACCAAAGGCACCTTGTGCAACATACGACATCAACAGCAATTTGACAATGACATGTGCTATACAATTGACACAACCATCAATGTAAAAAGTGTGCCCACAATCAACACAAGTCAACAAACATGTATGACACAATCGACACAAGTCGATAAACAACAAGACACATCTTGTCAAAACACATGTGTATGTATTATGTGCAATGAACTATATACAGTTCGCTATTTACACATACAACCTCTATGTACATGTGCAACTTCAACTCTTCTTTTCAAATACCAACAAGTACATCATCCCAAAAAACATGTGGGTGACTAAGCGCTGAACCAAAAGACATTGCTGCAATATAAGTGAGTATCATACTCTTCTATTACACCTCCATGGTGAAATTTTGCAACAACAAAGAAATTCCTTCAACTGAAACTGCTTTTACATGCAACCTTGCATCAAACTTTTCAACTGAAATACATGCTTACAGATCTGAAATTTGCATGTACAAAATGAGTAATGACTTACTACAATAAGAAGTTAATCCACTTCCTACCAAGCCAATTCCATGGCGTCTTTTGCGGTTGCAATACACCTTCATGTGAATCTTCCATTTCCACATCGATGATGGACTCCATAGATCCACTTACGCCAAGATTTTTGTCCTCTAGCTGCATGTGCTTTGGACGATTTGTTGGAAGCAAGGTCCAACAACGAGAGACATCATGTCCCTTCCTTTGAAAAAATGTGCAACTCTTAAACATTTTCTGAAAAAGTTCTCTTTGCATCTTCTGCTTCTTGTATGCTTTCTTTTTCAACCAGCATCTTGAAGCAACATGGTTAAATCCACCACAAAATGTGCAACAAAACTTTCTTTCATTTGAACAAGAAAAATTATCATTATTTACAGAAACATAATCAAATTGATCATGTGAATAATTATACCTCTTTTGTTGCATGGAATGTCTATCCTTTTTATCTTCGAAATACGATGAACTAGTAGAGGAGACAACTTTCTTTTTCAGACTTTCATCACAGTTGTTATCTTGAAAACTGATTGAACTTGAAGGTTCACCATAAGTGACATGTTTACCCTCTACTTGCTGCAATGATGACTTAAAAAAATGGCAATCATCCTTAGAAAATTTTTGACATATATGCATAGAAGAACTTGGAATAAAGGTTCTCTTTAAATTTGCATCACATGCATTCAAGGATTTGGAGTCTTCACCATTAAACTGCACATAACTAAGACCAACATTCTTGGGTTGCTCCACAACTGAAATAGGGTCAACCATTCCTTGTGCATGCTTTCCCAAACCTTTGCCTTCATGATAGCCCATCTTAAACATTATTTTGGACCCGATACCCCTTGTATGTTTTTCAAAAGAACCAACACACTTTTCAATAGAGGAAATTGAAAGCAAGTTGGAATGGTTTACCTCTTCCTCACGCTTGTTCTTGGACAAAGCTTCTTGAGCTTGAAGGAGTTGTTTCTCCATGTTTGTAACCTTTGGAGAATTGCTCCCTTTTCTTCCTTCATAGCCAACAATTGTGCATGAAGCATAACACTTTCTCTTTGATCCTCAGTGAGAATCTGCACCATGTCCTTCACCTTAATGAACTCATTCTTCATGTCATCATTGAAGAATCTCATGAAGGAGGAAACTTCACTTGTAGAAGAAGTTGACATTATGTAAATGGTCAAATTAACAAAAGGAACTTCCAAAGAAAATTTCTCAAAGCTTTCAAACAATTGACAAGCTTTTAACCAAATGTCTTTAAAGACCCCTTCTTATTCAAGTAGCCATAAACGCAAACTCCTATAGCTTTTGTAGCAAACACTAATCAAGTGAGATTGTTTTCCAAAGATAATCTTGAGGTACTTTGGGGTAAGGAAATAGTCTACAAATCTTTTTTCCTTTCCAAGACTTAGCTATCAACAGCTATCTTTTCAACTCAAGAAAACTCATACAAGCAACCATTTTGCAACCAATAAAACAGTCAATATTTTACATTTTTTTAACACATTTTGCCCAAAAACAAATGCTCAAGCTCAACACAAACAAGCTTAACCAAATCTATAATACCATCCGATCTGAAAATGGAAGTACTTGAAAATGTGTGCAAGGTATCCATTTCCATTAATTAAATGTGTGCAAAATATCCCATGTCTTGTCGCATAAAACAAAGTGTTTTTTGGTAACTGTATAAGAGTTTATGTGTGAAGGAAAGTTAAATTAACTGATCTGAAAATGAAACTTCTTAGATCTATTCCAGAGATTGACTGTAGGGGAATTTACTAGATATGTCACCTTTGATAAAAGGATGACATCTAGAGGCTACCTGGCCCTTTACAGACTCTGTCTTTAGAACTTGTAGAAGTTAACACTAATGATCTGAAAATGAAACTACTTGTATTTGTTGTTTAAAATATTAAATAAGAAATGTACAGCAAGATAACTTCAACATAACATGACACAAATTTTTGATGAGCAGTTCACCCCTCCTAGGCTACGTCTGCTAGATCAAGCCTCCCAAAATGAGCTTGTCCTCTTGTATTAAAATGATTTCAAATGCTAATACAAGTTCAAAAGTGTCTCAATAGACAAATCTGAATGCAAATATTGATTCAGAAGACATGAAAAATCTAAGAACACCTTTCCAAATTCACTAAACAGTGAAGAATTAACAAGAATTACCATAAACAGTGATTTCTTCAATAAGGCCCTGATGGCTCTTTGAACTCCTCTGAAGCTTTTCGGGCTGTATAAGTCCTCTGAAGGTCGAAATTAGCTGAAAATGATCTTTGGTTCACCTCAAACAGAGAGGTACAACTCAAAACAGCTCCAACCCCAAAATGGCCCTGATGGCTCAAAAAGCTTCCCTGAAGCTAAAATGGTTGTAGAACACCTCTACTACCTCTAGAACCTATCTCAATGGCTCTGGAATTCTGAAAATAGTCAAAAATGACTTTTGGTTCACCTCAAATGGTTAACCCTAGCTCAACACAGCTCTAACTCCCTCTTAGCCCTCATGGATCTCATTGCTTCCTTGAAGAAAAAGGGACTAAAGATCAAATCCAATGGCTCTGCAACCTGTTCCAATGGATTCAGAATGATCTGAAAACCTGAAATCAAAAAATAATTCGTCCAAAAAGGTTCTCCCCATCAGAATTTATGCTCCAAACAGTATTTTTCCCAATGTTAATTAAAAATCCCACTAAATGTGGGAGAATTGGAGTTAGCACCGATAAATTTGGCCAACTGGATGAAAAAGGAGGCTTGGCGCTAAAATAGTCGGAACCGTTTTCAAACATTTAAAGGTTAGTGGGAGTGGTCACATGGACCAACCCCCCACCGGCGGAACCGTTTGCGTTAACGGTTTTAAAACCCATGGCATATAATTTAATGTCCGTTGAAAAATGTGGCCACATGGCCCACGCTAACTGTCAGGAAACCGGTCCACAAACAATCGTTAACTCTGTAAGACCACGGTTCATGGTCCACGGTCATAGAACATGTGGGGGCTAGCCCCCTTTGCCGCCCAAACCAACAGTTCTCAAACTTTAAACATAAACTGCCGCATAGATATATTAAGAACTACTGCCGTGGCACAACGGTAAAACTGTGCGGTGTTTGGTATGTGGTCTGGGGTTTGAATCTGGTATAGTCACAAAAATTTTACACCACAGAAATTTCCACAGGCCAGGGGCCACGTGGCGGCCTCCGAGCATGCCACGCGGCACCCGTTGATTAGCCGAAAATTCAACAAGTCAAACTGCCATCCAATGAGCGAGTGACACTTGTCCACAATCGATTGGCCCAGGTGGAATGTTCCAGGGAATATTCTGAGGAACATTCCAAGAATATTCCTTGGAATATTCCTTTTTTAATTTTTCAAATTTGGAAGTCAAACCTGGTCAAACTGGTCTTTTGCTTGAAATTGTGAATTTTCAAACTTGAATAACTTTCACATATAGTGTCGAATTTGAGTGCCATTCACAGCTACAGGATCGTATCGACGAGGCCTATCCAGTCGTTCAAGTTTCAAGTGATTTTGAACACTTTCAATTTTGAGCTTTTTCCATAGCTGGGACTTGAGCTCCTGATCATTTACAAACTCTGCCTTTAGAACTTGTAGAAGTTAACTCTCAACAGATCGAGTAAAATCCTATCGAAGTTCAAAATCCCATGAGAGTTCAGCCACTTTAGGTTCAATTTTTAGGCTTTAAAGCTTGAGAGAAATGAGATTTACATGGTTTGCAAAATTATTTTATGCACTTACAAAAAACATGCTTTAAAGTTAATGGGAGAAAGCCAACATGACATGTATTCTTTAAAAGCATTGCCTAAGAATTTATGGGAGAAATGACACATGTACATAGTTTGTCTTAAAGTGGTTGTGTTTTATGGATATTAAAATGAAGAACTTCTATTTAGATCTATTCCAGAGATTGACTGTAGGGGCATTTACTGGATATGCCACCTTTCATAAAAGATGAGATCTAGAGGCTACCTGGCCCTTTATAGACTCTGCCTATAGAACTTGTAGAATTTAACACTACCTTTCCCAATTATACCCTATGAAGTGTGTAGAGGACCCATGGAATCACTCACACTACTTTACATAGACATAAGGGTGTATAAGAGTGTACTAAGTTCAAAAATATGGTCATATTATTGGATATCTTTCCCAAGAGCCCAAATGTACTCCTTAAGTATATGTGGGGTCTATATAACCATCTACAAAAAAAAGTGATTCTTTCCAAGCTAAGGATAATGTATGAGCCATGTGTATATGCACATTATCTAGAAACCATCTAGGCCAAAATAAATGGTACTTTAGTGGTTTGAAGAAAAAATAGCACCAAGAAGCTTTGAAGGAGTGGAATAAGAACTGGAAATAGGAGGATAAGAATAAAATATCCACTACACACCCATGCAAGTGTAGTAGAAATAATTCTAACCATTGCAACATTGATGGTCACATTAAGGAGAATTATTGGATGTTTGGTATGTGTTATATTCTTTATGTGAATACCCCCATGCACTATATATTTTTCTAAGCATAGTGGTGGGCATTAAATGGGTAGAAAGGACCCCCACTTTAGGGTTTCATATAGACAAAAAATTCCCCCCACACAGGTGTTCAGGTGTAGTGCCCCAAAAAAACATTTTTGGGGAGAAAATGAGCATAATTTTGAGATATATAAGTCCAAAATGGAATATTTGTTGGTGAACAAATATCAATGGATCACTATGGATATATCTGCTTCATTAAAAGGGATTTTTCTAAAAGGATGTCCACTAAGTTGGAAAGAAGGGAAAATATCACAATTATATGTTAATGTGCATGTGTTTTACATTGAATATTTTTCATTTTATTAAGAATCTATTTCAAACAATTAACTATATACTTGGGTAAAACCTATGTTTTTTGTCAAATCACTTTTAGTTTCAATGGGAAAATTTTATGGCTAATGTGTTTTTTCTCGAAATGTGATATACCCCATTAAAATGGGAGATATATCAGAATGATTCCTATGGTGTAATAAAATAGTTTCAAGTAGTTTAAAGATAGATGCATAAATTCAATGAGCATAGTTTTGAGATATACAAATCCAAAATGCAATAGTTTTTGGTGAACAAATATCAGTGGATCACTATGGATATATCTGCTTCATTAAAAGGGATTTTTCTAGAAGGATGTCCACAGAGTTGGAAAAAAGGGAAAACATCACAATTATATACATTAATGCATGTGTTTTACATTGAATATTTTTCGTTTTATTAAGAATCTATTTGAAACAATTAACTATATAAGGTTAAAACCTATGTTTTGTATTAAATCACTTTTGGTTTCAATGGGAAACTTTTATGGCTAATGTGTTTTTCTCGAAATATGATATGTAACCCCATTAAAATGGGAGATATATCGAAATGATTCCTATGGTGACATAAAATAGTTGAGTAGTGTAAAGATATAGATGCATAAATTCAATGAGCATAGTTTTGAGATAAGTCCAAAATGGAATAGTTGTTGGTGAACAAATATTAGTGGATCAATATGGATATATCTACTTCATTAAAAGGGATTTTTCTAGAAGGATGTCCACTAAGTTGGAAAGAAGGAAAAATATCACAATTATATGTTAATGTGCATGTGTTTTACATTGAATATTTTTTCATTTTATTAAGAATCTATTTGAAACAATTAACTATATAAGGTTAAAACCTATGTTTTTTATCAAATTACTTTTGGTTTCAATAGGAAACTTTGATAGCTAATGTGTTTTTCTCGAAATGTGATAGACCCCATTAAAATGGGAGATATATCGAAATGATTCCAATGGTGTAATAAAATATTTTCAAGTAGTTTAAAAATATAGATGCATACATTCAATGAGCATATTTTTGAGATATAAAAGTCAAAAATGGAGTAGTTGTTTGTGAACAAATATCAGTGGATCACTATGGATATATATGCTTCATTAAAATGGATTTTTCTAGAAGGATGTCCACTAAGTTGGAAATAATGGAAAATATAACAATTATATGTTAATGCATGTGTTTTACATTGAATATTTTTCATTTTATTAAGAATCTATTTGAAACAATTAACTATATACTTGGTTAAAACCTATGTTTTTTATCAAATCACTTTTGGTTTCAATGGGAAACTTTTATGGCTAATGTGTTTTTTCTTTTTGTATGAAATTACTTTTGGTTTCAATGGGAAACATTTATGGCTAATGTGTTTTTCTCGAAATGTGATAAACCCCATTAAAATGGGAGATATATCAAAATGATTCCTATGGTGTAATAAAATAGTTTCAAGTAGTTTAAAAATATAGATGCATAGATTCAATGAGCATAGTTTTGAGATATAAAAGTCCAAAATGGAATAGTTTTTTGTGAACAAATATCAGTGGATCACTATGGATATACCTGCTTCATTAAAAGGGAGGGATTTATCTAGAAGGATGTCCACTAAGTTGGAAAGAAGGGAAAATATCACAATTATGTGTTAATGTGCATGTATTTTACATTGAATATTTTTTCATTTTATTAAGAATCTATTTGAAACAATCAACTATATAAGGTTAAATCCTATGTTTTGTATCAAACTACTTTTGGTTTCAATGGGAAACTTTTATGGCTAATGTGTTTTTCTCGAAATGTGATAGACCCCATTAAAATGGGAGATATATCGAACTGATTCCAATGGTGTAATAAAATAGTTTCAAGTAGTTTAAAAATATAGATGCATACATTCAATGAGCATATTTTTGAGATATAAAAGTCCAAAATGGAATAGTTGTTTGTGAACAAATATCAGTGGATCACTATGGATATATCTGCTTCATTAAAAGGGATTTTTCTAGAAGGATGTCTAGTAAGTTGGAAAGAAGGGGAAATATAACAATTATATGTTAATGTATCTGTTTTACATTGAATATTTTTCATTTTATTAAGAATCTATTTGAAACAATTAACTATATACTTGGTTAAAACCTATGTTTTGTATCAAATCACTTTTGGTTTCAATGGGAAATTTTTATGGCTAATGTGTTTTTTCTTTTTGTATGAAATTACTTTTGGTTTCAATGGGAAACTTTTATGGCTAATGTGTTTTTTCTCGAAATGTGATAAACCCCATTAAAATGGGAGATATATCGAAACGATTCCTATGGTGTAATAAAACAGTTTCAAGTTTTTTAAAAATATAGATGCATAAATTCAATGAGCATAGTTTTTAGATATAAAAGTCCAAAATGGAATAGTTGTTTGTAAACAAATATCAATGGATCACTATGGATATATCTGCTTCATTAAAAGGGAAGGATTTTTCTAGAAGGATGTCCATTAAGTTGGAAAGTAGGGAAAATATCACAGTTATATGTTAATGCATGTGTTTTACATTGAATATTTTTCATTTTATTAAGAATCTATTTGAAACAATTACCTATATAAGGTTAAAACCTATGTTTTGTATCAAATCACTTTTGGTTTCAATGGGAAACTTTTATGGCTAATTTGTTTTTTCTCAAAATGTGATAGATCCCATTAAAATGGGAGATATATCGAAATGATTCCTTTGGTTTAATAAAACAGTTGAGTAGTTTAAAGATATAGATGCATAAATTCAATGAGTATAGTTTTGAGATATACAAGTCCAAGATGCAATAGTTGTTGGTGAACAAATATCAGTGGATCACTATGGATATATCTACTTCATTAAAAGGGTTTTTTCTAGAAGGATGTCCACTAAGTTGGAAAGAAGGGAAAATATCACAATTATATGTTAATGCATGTGTTTTACATTGAATATTTTTCATTTTATTAAGAATATATTTGAAACAATTAACTATATAAGGTTAACCTATGTTTTGTATCAAATCACTTTTGGTTTCAATGAGAAACTTTTATGGCTAATGTGTTTTTCTCGAAATGTGATAGACCCCATTAAAATGGGAGATATATCGAAATGATTCCTATGGTGTAATAAAATATTTGAGTAGTTTAAAGATATAGATGCATAAATTCAATGAGCATAGTTTTGAGATATATAAGTCCAAAATGGAATAGTTGGTGAAAAAATATCAGTGGATCACTATGGATATATCTGCTTCATTAAAAGGGATTTTTCTAGAAGGATGGACTAAGTTGGAAAGAAAGGAAAATATCACAATTATAAGTTAATGCATGTGTTTTACATTGAATATAAAAGGTTTTCTCTCTCTCTCATTGTTTCAGTCCTGGCCTTATAAAAGGTTTCCACTAAATCCATTCCCTATTACTTTTCATGTGAACCACATTCGCAAACCCACCCATTTATGTACATAAGACTTTTTTCATGTTCTGAAAATATCAAAGCATCTGCTTGTGATCTGATGCATCTTGGATTCTTATAGATGTTCATATTGAAACAAAACCGCTACAGGGTTTAGGTAAGAGTTTTATGTCTTTTATTGGGGATGATGTGCTTTCAACATCTAACACACTTGGAGTAAATCACCAATCCATGATTGGAATAAATTACCAACCTTGGCATAAAGAGTTCTTATCATATTGTCCTGGGCTAATTCAGACTAACAGTGTTCATAGGTTGAACACTAACAAAGAATGTTCAGAAAGTTTCCTGCCTGGCATCGGAAAAATTTATGCTATTCTTGTAGATAGTGATAAGCCTGGTGGTAATGGTGACTCTGATAACTGCAATTCAGACTAAGAGTGTTCATAGGTTGAACACTGACAAAGAATGTTCAGAAAGTTTCCTGCCTAGCATCAGCAAGATTTCTATTATTCCTGCAGATAATCATAAGCCTGGTGGTAATGGTGACTCTGATAACTGCAATTTAGACTAACAGTGTTCATAGGTTGAACACCGACAAAGAATGTTAAGAAAGTTTCCTGCCTGGCATCAACAAGGTTTCTGCTATTCCTGCAGATAGTGATAAGCTTGGTGGTAATGGTGACTCTGATAACTACAGCAATTGGCCCTCTAAAGATGCATGTTTTTTACAGGAACATGAAGGAAGGAAATCTATAAGCAAGTGGATGTCATAGTGAAATGGACTGTGCAGGGATAGTAAAATATATGTTTTTTTTGTCATTTTTTGTTATTTTGATCTATTTTGGAAAGTACAAATGAAAGAAGATTCACATCATATTAATGTAAAGTCCAGAATACTGTAAGAAAATCAATTTGTCAATTTTTAATTAACAAGTGAAAATATAAGTGAAACTTTTGTAAGTACTTTGACTACTATAAGTGACTTTCCTTGGTACATTATATAAACCAGAAGTATTTTTCTTGCTAAAAAAAAAAACAGAGATACATAGATACATACCTGGAAATTCACAGACGAAGCTGCAACGAGGACGAAGCCGCAATGAGGACGAAGCCTGGCAATCCCTGAAGACGTCATGGAAGACGCAAACCAAAATTCCCTGCGAACAAAATTAAATTAAATTAAAAACAACAAAACAAAATTACAAAAAAAAAGAGAGAAAATCAACAAAAATTACCTTCACAGAGTGCAACAGAGCAAGAGCAAAAGTTAGAGAGCGCAACAGAGAAACAGCTACAAGACGCGTGAGACAGATGTGAACGGAGCAATAGCAATGAGGACGAAGCTTGGCGATCCCTAAAGATGTTGTGGAAGACGCAAACAAAAATTCCCTGCGAACAAAATTAAATTAAATTAAATTAAAATCAACAAAACAAAATTACGAAAAAAAGGAGAGCAAATCCACAAAAATTACCTTCACAGAGTGCAACAGAGCAACAGCTACAAGACGTGCGAGACAGATGTGAATAGAGTAATAGCAACAAGACGTGCGAGACAGATGTGAACAAGAAACCTGTAAAAGTTTGCGGGCCGATATATTTATAAAATACGAGTTCGGATGAACTTTTGTTGTCGGTTTTCCCATCTCCGGCCAAAAATCTGTTCGCCCACACCGTCAGTACGCCGTTAAAGTAAATGGTAGAACGAGTTTGGCCGAACTAAGTTCGAAAGTTCAGCTGAAGTCTCTAATAGTTCAGCCAAACTTTTACAAAAGTTCGACCGAATTATTGAGAAAAAAAATTTTCCGCCCCTGATTCTCACAAAAGTGTAACCCAACTTTGGATTTTTACCCAATGTATATATTAATTCAAGGCTATTGTACCAAAATTAATAGATTGTATAAGTTGGCTTTTTCTTGTGGAGTTGTTTTTTTGGTGATAAATAAGTTGGCTCTTTCTTGTGGAGTTGTTTTTTTTGTGATAATAAAGGCGTTATCATGCATGAATTCACTCATTAGTTTAACTAAAGTACAATTAAGTATATGTTATTAGTCCCTACAAAGGAAGGACTCTAGCCATCATGTTACCATTGACCAATACAACTTATAATGGCCATAGTCTAAAAAAAACCCACAGAATAACCCAGAAATATCGATAAGATTATGAAAAATTCTGGCAAAGATTTTTTAAAATATGGGTTACAATGGTTCAACTTCAATATTTTGGGTGCCCTGAGGGTTTTTGATGTTGTTCACTCCATTTCCACCATCAAAAATGCAATTCAAACACTCCAACTACTTGATTTTTTGAAAAGAAATTTACCAGCAAAAAACTATTGTCTTGGCTTATTATGTTGCGTCCGTAGACAACTCTGGTTAACTTTGATTTTTTTTTTTGTATCCCAGAGTGTTGTCGCCCCATGGTGTGATGCGTTAAGACCACCGTGGGCATTGTGCATAATTTAAGACCATCATAAATTATTTTTCAATAATTTATGGTTCAAATTCGTCCAAATTTTTAGATATTTGTGTATTTTTTTTTATTCTTAATCTTTGAAATAAATAACATATTTACCATTGATTATTACTCACCATAATTTAAGTAATTTTTTTTATACAAAATGAATAAGGATATAATGAAATAAATATATTTACCCGAAGTTACTTCTCACCATCAATTATGTTTGTATACTATGGATATTTACTGGAACTTAAAATTTCTCCTCGAAAAAATCTTAATTGAGATAAATGAAACCAAGGAAGTTGTCCTCCTAACCTGGACAAGATGCAATAGCACATGGTCGATATAATTTCTCCTCGAAAAAATCTTAATTGAGATAAATGAAGCCAAGGAAGTTGTCCTCCTAACCCGGACAAGATGCAATAGCACATGGTCGATATAGATTGTAGGCTCAAATGTTTATAGAAGGCACTATGCATCCCTCCTAATATTGGTTGCTCCCAAAGCAACAACAAGTATCCCATTAGAGTCTAAACCACTAATTCTAATAAGCTTGGATGATTGGATTGCAAATGCTCTATTCTTCTATTTTTAACTTTAATAATCATTTTTTAAACTCTAATTATAAAACTCTCCCCTTAATGAAAAAATTGAGGTTTTGCATTTGGTCTAATTTCCCAGGTGGCAAACCAACATATTTCAGATGACATGAATGTATATATCTAATTTGAAGAAATAACAAAGTTTACTTTGCAAAAAAAAAAAAACATGAGAGAGAATTTCATATATAAACGGTTGTTTGTAGTATTAGGTAAACACTATAATGCATTAGAGTATACTAGTGATTAAAACTTACTAAAATTTATGCAAATCCATATGCCTTAGCAAACAATTAATTTATCCACTTCACATCTCAATTTATTAATTCCTCCCAAAAATAAGTCTAAATATAAGTTATAATGCAAATTTTCCCTGACATAATTTTTAACTTGAGTAGCAGCTCTCCAAAAAAAAAAATTCATAAGTAAAATAACTATTCTATGAAATTTAAAAAAATTTAAATATAATTTTTATTGAATTTCAAATACAATCTCTATTAATATAACAAAATTATATAAACTTTAAACGGTTTCATATACCAAAAAACTGTTTTAGAAAATTGGGTGCGAGGATTAATGAATTATTTTATTTTTCAAAAGATTTCATAAATTGATCGCATTTGATCCTCGTTATGGAGGTCCATCAAAATGATACAACAAAGTACTTTAGTGAAATTCTCCAAATCGAATACGGGCGCACAAATGTAATATCATCTTTATCTTTTAACCTGTTCAACGCAACCGCCGCTCCTAATCAAGGAAATGACAATTTGTATACAGCAGTTGTTTTTAGCGTGATTTTTTTGGAGATTCTGGTTTTTAAATTTGATGAAAACATTTGAGGTGAAGTCTTGATTTTTATTGTTTAAATTGTTTTTTTTATTGTACATATGAATTCAGCGTCTTAAAAAATCTCTAGAGCATTTCAATTTTACAAAGTTTCTCACTAAATTTCTACTTTCAATAAATTCTTGAAGACTTTAGAAAAATTAAACCAGAAAAATCCATAAAAAAACCTTCAAAAAATCACACTAAAAACAACTCAATCTATAAATGCTTCAAAAACAATTCTTGGAAAATCTACGTTTCATTCTTTTTATGCAACCAGGTGGAGACACTCTACGTTTCATACCTTTTATACGTGGAGACATATTTTGATACCACGCAGAAACACATTCTGATGAAGAGAAACCCAGACTCGTTCCCGTTTTCTGATACCCTTCACCCTCTATATATATATATATATATATATATATATATATATATATATATATATATCACAACAACATCTGTATGGCTCAATTATTTTTCATTTAATTAGTTTGGGAGTTGTTTATTGATCTAATAAAATAGTGTTAGTAATTTTTTTTTTTTTTAAATTAAGTAGTTGGAGTGTTTGGATTATATTTTTTTATGATGTCGAAATGAATTTAGCATCATCAAAAATCCCTAGAACACCCAAAATACTGAGTTTAAGGATTATAAACCAAATTTTCAAAAAACTATGCCAAAATTTTTCATAACCTTACCAGAATTTCTAAATTATTTTATGGATTTTTCAGACTATGACATTAGTTTGTTTTCTATTAATTGTTTTGTTGTTCCATCCATATAAATTCGATTGGTTCTCGCCCATAGAATTTAGTTTAACTGTATGTGCTCTCATAAATAATGTTCATTATTATACTGTAATGGCCACTGTGAATGCATGTATCATTGACGAACATGAAATACTGTTCATTGTTATACTGCGATGGCCGCTGTGAATGCATCATTGACGACCTTAAAAGTAACATCCCTCCAATAATGTAAACCAATGCAGAGGTCGGCAGGCTTTGGTGAAACCAGAAATACCAACATGCCAGACGCAGGGGGATGCAGGGGGTCTCTTCGCCTACTTCGTCTGGACGGGTAGCGCGCAGGTCCAATCAATAGTGGAAAACAAAATTAATGACAATTGTTTTTTAGTGCGCCAACGGAAGTACACCACAGGACAACTGTCGTGGGAAGTATATCATGGGATATATGTCGTCCGTTGTCCGTGTATATTGGGAAAAATGTCGGGACAAATGTCATTCAATCTACCCAAAAAAAGGGGTTAGGTTGACCATATGTGCAGGTGAACTGTTCCAAAAAGAACACCATATTTATTTATATTTATTAATACATTTAAATTTAATTTAATATATTAATAGTTTAATTATCAAGCAATTAAATATTAATATATTAAAATATTTAATGTATTAATATTTATAAAATATATATTTATATGTACATTTATAAAATATACATTTATGATGAAGGTTTTCTATGTAATTTTACACATGTTAGTGAGTAATAAAATACTCTCACATGGTTTCAGAATTTTTGGTCCGGGTTTGATTCTCCAATTTGTGTTTGAGACATGGTTTCAGAATTGTTTGAGGGGGATGTTGGATTTTCACATTCACCTCGTTGAGAATTGATCACATGGACTAACTGCCACAGTGGGATCCATCCTAGGACCACTAAAACAAGTAATGATAATGGGTTTGAAGTTTACTAAGCCTGTAGGTTTTGGTGTAACACCGAACCTAACATGGTATGATAGCCTTTGGCCCAAGTTCAATTCCCTGATTCACATTTGAGAGGGGTGTTGGATTTTCACACTCACCTTGTTGGGAATCGATCATGTGGACTAACTGCCACTTTGGGATCCACCATGGGACCACTCAAAAAGGTAATGATAATAGTTTGGAAGTTTACTAATGCTTGTGGGTTTTGGTGAAAACACATTTGCCAACTTGGTATTTTCAACATGGGTAAAATATTGAAAGAGCTTTGTGAGAAGAAGGCAGTGGATGAACTTCATAAAGAGGTTCTTTAGTTACAATTAGTGGTAGTTGTTTTGCAAGCAGAAAATGATACACTTAAAAATAGGTCGCAAACATTAGTAGCTTAGAAAATCCATAGGGTTGACCACCTCGATTCAACCATGAGAAAATATTTCCAGATGCTTGTTGATGAATTTCAAGAGAATATTGACATCCTTGATGACTTGGACGAGGAAGTTGAGTGTTCATTTTACTCAAAAACTAAAAATTTGAAGATGTAGCTAGAAGACCAAAATAATCAACATGCTATGGAAATTAATTGTTTAAAAGAAACAATGTTGGAGCAATATCATTTATTGAAACAAGATTATGATGCCTTATCTCAATAACTAATTGAGAAGGATGAGGTTATACAAAAGCTACAAGATTCTAAGCAACAACTTGAATTGGAAGTTAGTCGTCTTAAAAAATTTGAGATGGAGACAGTTGATGTTAAGGTGCCATGCTCTCCTTTTTCCACACTTAATGATATTGAATGCTATAAGCTTGATGTTGATGATCATGACTAATCACATGCCTTTGTAACACCTTGTTTTGAAAATCATACTATTGGTATTGGATCCCGATTGTTGAGAAAAATGGGATATACATGAGGAGGACATGCGAATGGACAGGGAGTTTTTGCTCCTTGGATATGATCTTGTTGCTTCCTCATCACCTACATCCAGCTGTGAGGTGCTTGAAAAAAATGCTCCTCATAAACAGATTGATGACATAATTTCTAATATCATTCCAGATGAAAATGTTATAGCACCCAACTTTGACTCCGCAAAAACAAAAAATGAGCTATCTACACATCCTCATCAGAATAAATTACCCAAGCATCAAGATTCTTGGTCAATTACTAGTCTTGGATTTAGATCGTTACATAAGATACGTGAAAGAATGAATCGTGTATACCAATGCCGACCATCAAGATCGTTTGTGGATGGATCGATGGATGGTCATGGCATCAATTGAACCAGTGCTTGTAGAATTCATATTGTCATGTTGCATCAGTTGTTTGTTGTTGACTGTCATTGTTCCATCAATTGTGTTTCACGGGGGGGGGGGGGGGGGGATTTGTTGATAATGGATACTATTTATTCTCGCTCCTTCTGTAGTTGTGTATTACGGGGGTGGGGGGGAATTAGATGATGACATATGTTGTTGTCATTTCCTTGTTGACAGTTGTCATTTTCTATATTTGACCAGTGTGATGATGACAATGTTTAGACAAATTCATGAGTGTTGTTGTATGAAATTTATCATACTTGACAGGCCTCTTTGTTTGTTTGTTGGTTGATGGTATTTTTTTTTTTTGAAGTACTGTCCTGGTTCTTTATGTAGAAATTAATGTGTAGATCCTAAACTCCTCATGAAATTTACTAAATCATAAGACTGGAATCTACTCTACTGATATCGGGAAGAAAATTAACGATTGATAACACAAATCATTAACATGCATCAAGATTCAACACACATACACAGAGATATATCTAGGGGAAAGAAATTGCTCAAAACCCCTTACTATCTATATTGTATTAATAAAATAATCTAGATGAATGTAATATGCTCTGCTCAACCTTGAGCTCAACGTGCACCTATATCTTCTATCCTCTGCCTGACTGACTGAATTTGGCCAACACTTAGCCAATTTTCAAGCCCTCCAAGCTCCTATTTCCTTCCGTTGTTTGATGACGAATTATCCCCTATTAATTAGGGAAATTTTTCATTGATAGTTGCGCAATTACTTTAGGCCCTTGTTTGATTGCATGCACGACCTGAACAACTTGGAAAATGCTACAACTGATAGTACACTTCTGTTGAACTCCAATCGCAACTGGGTAACTCAAATTTTGTAAATGCATGAGTTAATTTAGGTTGATTAATCAATTAACTAGTTAAACACTGAAGTTACAGCCCACTGCTAGACCTCCCACTAGTTCCTCCAACAATTGGAACTAGTTTAACTAACCATAACTCAATTTAACTGAATTAAATTGTTACAACTAAAATTAACTCAACTTATGCTCCTAAAATTTAGGAATAATCATACAAAACTCAATTTCATGCCCCCAACTCGAATTAAATAAGCTAACTGAGTGATAACAACTATTTCAACTCATTCAAGTTGTATGTTGATGTGGAATTTCAAATTTTTCCTAATTTAATCAAGGGAAAATTAAAGTAGGAATTTCTTGCTGCATTTTCAACACTCCTTCTCAACAAGAAAGCGATTATCAAATATCCCAATCTTATTTTTATAGAACTCTAATTTACCTGTTGAGAAGGGTTTTGTCAAAATGTTTGCATCATGTTGCTTGGTCAGAATTTAATGCAACAAAATAATATGCCTCTACACATAATATCGTAGATCATGGTACCAAATATCTATGTGATTGGATCGCTCGTGAAAAATTGGATTCTCAGAGAGTTTGATACAACTCTGTTTGTCACAGTAAGTCATAGTAGGGTCCATCTGTTGGGACGCTAGTTTGTCATTATTATTGTCACTTTTTAATACCTATTTCATCCATTTCTACCATTATTTATCACGTCATTTATCATGGTTTATCATATAATTCCATCTTATAACTATTTATGCTCTTATAGATAAATATTATTTCCTCTCCTTTATTTTTAATAAATTGATGATTATTATGCATGATTTTATGAATGATGGTTTATTAATATATTTTGTAACATCACTCACCATTTTAGCCTCCAAGATATTTTCCAGATTGTAGATTTGATCTCAAGCTCATCATCAAATATTCCAACTCAAAAATTCGCTGGAATAAGAAGTGTCAGTTTTGCGTTGGACATTCTGGAAAAATGGAGAAGAATCTAGAAAATAAGAAACATGGGCTTTGTCCAGAACGGATCGAGTTAACTTTAACAATGAATGGTTTGCCCAAATTCGGTCTGTATTAAGAGAAATGGAAGGTTCTCTAAGGACGCGTTTCCCAGATTCACTGTTGCGGCCATTTTCCAAATGATGTCAATTGCAATACCAAATTTGATTTGTTCCTGTTGAATGATTGATGGAAATATATTTTCTTGCTGATCAAGTTGTTGGGAACAATCCAATTTTGTTATGAGGGATCACATTTACTATTTACTTTCTCCTCTTTCTGATTATAAAAGGATAGCATGTATTTCCATTAGGGAGAGATTTTCTGTTGTAATTTTCAGAATTGTTCATCGACTCTTGTTAATTAAAACACAGTACGATTTCTTGTAAACTCTGCTACATATGGTTAATACATAAATTTGATTGTTGTTCCATTATTTGATACTGGAGTAGTTTGGCAGTGCCCCACTAGCGGCAAAGGGCCCGGCCTTGGTGGATCCACTTGCCATCTGTATCATTATCTTTCGATTATAGTTGTGTGATGATTTGTATTTATTTTCATTACTATTTCAAGTTTAATAGTTTACTGTTTTATTTCTTTATAATCCTGGTGTGTTGCATTGTTGAATTGCATTGCTGTTCCTTTCCAATTTAACAAGAATCTTGATCCTTGTATGACTTATCTTGTTATGCTTTAACAGAGCTTCGTTGTTCAACATCTTCTATTCCGTTCCATTTGTTGTTCCATTCCATTTGTTTTTACGTTATGGTTGCTATTCATTTCGGATTGTTGTTCAATAGAATTTGTTGTTCAAATCCATTAGATAGAGTTTGTTGTTCAATAGAATTTGTTGGTCAATTCCATTAGATAGAGTTTGCTGCTCATTTCTATTGTTGTTCAATTCCAGTAAAATAGATCTGTTGTTCATTTAAATTAATTAGTTTAAAGTTTATTTCATACCTACAAAAAGTTTGGTTTTTCTTTTGAAGAGCTTGCCTATTTTATTTCATTAGCAACATTAGTGATTTAGTTCAGTTTCCATTTAATTTCTTTAGTGTGGAGTGTCAGATCATCAACTGTAAAAGGAAATTGGTTATTGCTACCTACGTTCTTAGATTGATTGTCTTGTTCTTATTTTATTTCACTTACATCAGTTACCAGAGGAAAGAGTTATTACTACTGCATCCTTGACTGATGATTACTGAGTGAGCGATTGGATTTTAGAGCATTTAGTTTCATATTGTTGTAATTAGATTTCATTTTCAAGCATCCGTTTACTCTTGTATTTGAAAGATCCATACTAAATTTTAAGAAATATTACTCTCTGGTATTATAGCATGCACATACTGTGTACACTCTTGAAATAAGAGGACTTGCCCAGGTTGATAATTAATGTGGGATAAATAGGAGTTTTAAAATGCACCTTTTAGCACCCAACATTTTGGCGCCGTTGCCGGGGAGAGGTTTCCATTTCACAGAGAGTGATGTATGTTTGATGTTTGTCTGTTGTGAAAGAATTGGGTATTAAAAATGGAAGGTAAGAACTTGCATAACGAGCAAGTAAAGTACTTGCTCCTTTGCCCACTTTTCAACAGAATTGCTAGGAATTTAAGGTAGAAATGAACGTTTGTATTTTAGAAGTAGAATTTTTGAAAAAAATCTTGTAATTCCACTCGAGTGGTGATGTAAGCACCACTCATTTAACTAACCAATTGATAGGAACATTCGAAGGAGGAGCCTCAAATAAACACATGAAAAACATCTTCTATTATGGTAAGAAATTTCTCACATTGCAACTTTCGAATTCCCTATCAAAGATCTAGGAGGAGTGACACAAATGCACATAATTCCCCCATCGTCTCTACCAAAATTTCATGGTTTGAAAAATGAAGATCTAGATACATTCTTATTTGAGTTTGAAGTATTTTGTAGAGGATATGATTATTGTACTAATGATCAAAGGTTGAAAGTGTTTCCTCTTACTCTAAAAGGAGCAGCTCTCCGATGGTTCATGAGCCTAGGTGGGAACTGCATCCAAACATGGGAGGACATGAAGAACATATTCTTGAAGAAGTACCAAGACTACTGCAAATCCAATGAAGATATTTTCAGTATGATACAAGGGAAAGATGAAAGCTTGGAGGACTATGTAGAGTGATTTCAATATAACCTTCAAAAATAAAAGCATAAACATTTGGAAAAAGAGATCTTGAAAACACTCCTTCTTAAAGGAATCAAAGATGATTTTTTAGAACTCTTAAATATGATAGGAAAAGGTGATGTTTTTCATTTATCATATGATGATGTTTTTGAATTGTGCATAAGGTATTCAAGAGGAATTTCCAAGGCTGGTAAGAATTCTAGAGAAGTTTCTTCTTTCTTTTCCAAATTTTTTACAAGAACAAGAGACATAAGAGATGAAATGAAGGTTTTATTTGAAAATTTTAAATATGATTTTATTAGCTCTCTAAATTCACAATTGAATGTTTTGCAGGTTCAGAAAAATCAAGAATTTGATGAAGTGTTTTTCCCTCATTACCAAAAGGAGCATCCCATAGATAGTTGTTCTTCCTTATCTAGATGGAACATATCAAATAGGAAGTCAACAAGTTCAAAACCATGGCCATCGTGGGCCTGATGTAAAGGACACCTTTAAACACTTCCTCTCCATTATATTACTTGCATAATCCATTATGGAATACTCATATGTTAGGGCAGCCATGCCAATCTCAATATAACCACCATTAATCTTGTCTACAAGTTTGGCATGGTTCATCTTTTGATTGCATGAATACTCTCCCTCATCTTGTAGCACAAACACATCCTCCATATTCTCCACCAGCTCTTCCACAACATCTTACTTGCCTATCAAAATCATCCATTCAACCCAATCAACTACATCATCAAAATGCTCCATTCCCTACACAATTTCTTGCTCAACTCATTCCACACCCTCACCATAATAAACCAGTACAACATGCTTACAGTGTTGAACTGCAAAATTTACCCACCCTTCCCACCCATTCTATCTCACATGCACCTTTGGAGAAAACTTATACTGAGATTCAAAATGTATCAAATCCAAAAATTGTAGAGGTTATGAAGGAAAATGAGGTTTCTTCTAGCCTGCATCAACAAGCCATTTTAAACACTCAAGAACTTTATGATATGACGGCTATGGGAAATCAAGAAAGTAAGGGATACATTGAAGATTGGTTTCACTCCATTTGTTTGCAGCATCACTCCATGCTTCAACAATTTTTGGCACCATCTTTTCAAGGGAATTTGGCTTCTCATACCCTAATTTTTATTAACATGAATTTTTCAAATTTGGGTATGAACATACTTGAAGCCTTATTTCGAAAATGGTTACACTGGAAATACTCTTATAAGACGCCCTGCCAATGTTTTGGTTATAAGTTTTTCGTTTCAAATACAAATTGAGTGATTCAAATTGGGCTGCAAAGTATACATCAAGGGCTACTTAGGATATAAACAGGTTTTAAAAATATTCACTTTTGGTTCCTCAAAACATGACTGTCCCAACTCTGTTTTCAGAAATTTCATCAAGCCCGCAAGCCAAAAAATATGATATTCAAGCAATTTTCCATATTGGTGATAAAAATGAATATAAGTGTTTGTAGAATTGTTATTTTCAATATAATACATCTACATACACAAATAAATTAAAATATTTATCATCGATGTTGATTTCCACAGCGTGTTGCAACAAAAACAACTATTTTTACAAAAATAAAATAAAAAAATTGTGTTTATTTTATTTCCTTATTTATTTTATTTTTTCACTAGCCTACTCTGATTTGGAAAATGAATATGATTATGTATAAGAGTATTTCCAGTGTAACCATTTTCGAAATAAGGCTTCAAGTATGTACATACGCAAATTTGAAAAATGCATGTTAATAAAAATTAGGGTATGAGAAGCCAATTTCCCTTGAAAAGATGGTGCCAAAAATTGTTGAAGCATGGAGTGATGCTACAAACAAATGGAGTGAAACCAATCTTCAATGTATCCCTTACTTTCTTGATTTCCCATAGCCATCATATCATAAAGTTCTTGAGTGTTTAAAATGGCTTGTTGATGCAAGCTAGAAGAAACCCCATTTTCTTTCATAACCTCTACAATTTTTGGATTTGATACATTCTGAATCTCAGTATAAGTTTTCTCCAATGGTGCATGTGAGATAGAATGGGTGGGAAGGGTGGCTAAATTTTGCAGTTCAACACTATAAGCATGGTGTACTTGTTTATTATGGTGAGGGTGTGGAATGAGTTGAGCAGGAAATTGTGTAGGGAATGGAGCATTTTGATGATGTAGTTGATTGGGTTGAATGGATGATTTTGATAGGCAAGTAAGATGTTGTGGAAGAGTTGGTGGAGAATATGGAGGATGTGTTTTTGCTACAAGATGAGGGAGAGTAGTCATGCAATCATAAGATGAACCATGCCAAACTTGTAGACAAGATTGATGGTGGTTATATTGAGATTGGCATGGCTGCCCTAACATATGAGTATTCCATAATGGATTATGCAAATAAGAGAATGGAGAGGAAGTGTTTTGAACCATACCTGTAGGCCACAATTTCCATGGTTTTGAACTTGTTGCAGCTTCCCCATCTCTTTGATATGCTATTTCCATCCTAGATAAAGAAGAACAACTATCTATGGAATGCTCCTTTCGGTAATGAGGGAAAAACACTTCATCAAATTCTTGATTTTTTTGAACTTGCAAAAAATTCAATTGTGAATTTAGAGAGCTAATAAAATCATATTTAAAATTTTCAAATAAAACATTGATTTCAACTCTTATGTCTCTTGTTCTTGTAGTAAATTTGGAAAAGAAAGAAGAAACTTCTCTAGAATTCTTACCAGCCTTGGAAATTCCTCTTGAATACCTTATGCACAATTCACAAACATCATCATATGATAACTGAAAAACATCACCTTTTCCTATCAGATTTAATAGTTCTAAAAATTCATCTTTGATTCCTTTAAGAAGGATTGTTTTCAAAATCTCTTTTTCCAAATGCTTATGCTTTGATTTTTGAAGGTTATATTGAAATCGCTCTACATAGTCCTCCAAGATTTCATCTTCCCCTTGTATCATACCGAAAATATCTTCATTGGATTTGCAGTAGTATTGGTACTTCTTCAAGAATATGTTCTTCATGTCCTCCCATGTTTGGATACAGTTCCCACCTAGGCTCATGAACCATCGGAGAGCTGCTCCTTTTAGAGTAAGAGGAAACACTTTCAATATTTGATTGTTAGTACAATAATCATATCCTCTACAAAATACTTCAAACTCAAATAAGAATGTATCTGGATCTTCATTTTTCAAACCATGAAAATTTAGGAGAGGAGATGGAGGAATTATGTGCATTTGTGTCACTCCTCCTAGATCTTTGATAGGGAATTCAAAAGTTGCAATGTGAGCCATTTCTTACCATAATAGAAGATGTTTTTCATGTGTTTCTTTGAGGCTCCTCCTTCGAATGTTCCTGTCAATTGGTTAGTGAAATGGGTGGTGCTTACATCACCACTCGAGTGGAATTACAAGATTTTTTCAAAAATTCTACCTCTAAAATACAAACGTTCATTTCTACCTTAAATTCCTATGCAATTCTACTGAAAAGCCGGCAAAGGAGCAAGCACTTTACTTGCTCGTTACACAGGTTATTACCTTCCATTTTTAATACCCAATTCTTTCACAGCAAACAAACATCAAACATACATCACTCTCTATGAAATGGCAACACTCTCCCTGGCAACGACACCAAAATGTTGAGGTATAAAAGCTGCCTTTTAAAAATCCTATTTATCCCACATTAATTATCAACCCGGGCAAGTCCTCTTATTTCAAGAGTGTACACAGTATGTGCACGCTATAATCCCAGAGAGTAATGTTTCTTAAAATGTAGTATAGATCTTTAAAATACAAGAGTAAAAGGATGCTTGGAAATGAAATCTAATTACAATGACATGAAACTAAATGTTCTGAAATTCAATCACTTCACTCAACAATCATCAGTCAAGGATGCAGTAGTAATAACTCTTTCCTTTGGCAACTGATGTAAATGAAATCAAATAAGAGCAAGACAATCAATCTGAAAACGTAGGTAGCAATAACCAATGTCCTTTACAGTTGATGATCTTACACTCCATACTAAAGCAATTAAATGGAAACTAAACTAAATCACTAATGCTGCTAATGAAAGTAAACTAGGCAATCTCTTAAAAGCAAAACCAAACTCTTTGCAGGTATGAAATAAATTGTAAACTAATTAACTGAAATGAACAGCAGATCTATTTTACTGGAATTAAACAGCAATAGAAATGAATGACAAACTCTATCTAATGGAATTGAACAACAAATTCTATTGAACAGCAAACTCTATCTAATGAATTTGAACAACAATCTGAAATGAACAGCAATCAGAACGGAACAACAAATGGAATGGAACAGCAACTGGAATGGAACAGCAGCTGTTGAATAGTAAAGCTCTGTTAAAGCATAACAAGATAAGTTATACAGGATCAAGATTCTTGTTAAATTGGAAAGGAATGGCAATGCAATTCAACAACGCAACACACCAAGATTATAAAGCAATAAAACAGTAAACTATTAAGCATGGAACTGTGAATCAATTAAGACAGAACCAATATCACTTCCGAGAATCCAATAGCGATAATTAGACTCTTACGGGTGATCTAAGTAAGGCAATATGCTGTCTCAAATAACCCAAGCTGTAAAAAATAAGATTCAGATCACACGATAATGAAATAACTCATAAATAGAGCGCGTAATACATAAATACAGTAAGATGATAAACAACTAATGAATTGAACTCATAGTAAGAGGAATTTATCAAATCAATCACACTCTGCAAGAATTGGAAATATAACACAGAGGAGCAGTTCACGCTACCAGGGATTGGGCCCTTAACCATCAGCAGGTACTGCTCAAGCTACTTCAGATGATGTGAATGGAAACAACAACTTCAATTAATCATTAAACTGGATCAGCATTACAATGTAATCGTGTTTTTCAACAATATAGTTTGTGATTAAGTTTACAATTCGAAAAGCAACAATGATCCCCCTTTCTTTTACCAACGTCTCCTTTTATAACCAGAAAGAGGAGAAAGTAAATAGTAAATGTGATCCCTCATAACAAAATTGGATTGTTCCCAACAAATTTATTAGCAAAAAAATATATTTCCATCAATCATTCAATAGGAACAAGTCGAATTTGGTATTGCAATTGACATCATTTGGAAAACGGCCGCAACAGTGAATCTGGGAAAATCATCCTCAGATAAACTTCCGTTTCTCTTAATACAGATCGAATTTGGGCAAACCATTCTTTAGCAAAGTTAATTCGGTCTGTTCTAGACAAAACCCATGTTTCGGATTTTCCAGATTCTTCTCCATTTGCCCAGAATGTCCAACGCAAAACTGTCACTTCTTATTCCAACGAATTTCTGAGTTGGGATATTGAATGATGAGCTGGAGATCAAATCTGCAATCTGGAAAATATCTTGGAGGCTAAAATGGTGAGTGATGTTACAAAATATATTAATAAACCATCATTGGTAAAATCATGCATAATAATCATTAATTTATTAATAAAAAAGGAGAGGAAATAGTATTTATCCATAAGAGCATAAATAGTTATAAGATGGAATTATATGATAAAACATGATAAATGACGTGATAAAGAATGGTAGAAATGGACGGAATAGGTATTAAAAAGTGATAATAATAATGACAAATTAGCATCCCAACATACCCCCAAACTGAATATATTGCATGCCCTCATGCAACCCAGAACTGAATATATTGCATGTCCTCATGCAACCCAAAGACAAAACCCATGTGTTAACCAAGCAAAAAAAAATTGTTCATCCCAACTCATGAAATGGATGGAACAAATGATTTTTTCCTCAAATAATGAATATTCAATTTTAGCAATCTTGGTGAAGGCGTAACAATTTTTACAGTTGACGTTCAACTATATATATATATATATATATATGAAGTTGCAAAAAAATGTGATATAAGTAACAACAAACTTTATTAACCATTTTCTCAAAAATCAGATCGTTTTGATGCACGGATCATGAGATATAAACAAAATGGTTGTAGGTGATAGTGCATAATTTTCGAAATTTTATGAACTAATTTAGCGTGAAATTATCTGGGTTTGTGTATTTTAATGATACCTCTTTGTTATCCAGAAATCACAAGAATTCAGTTCATAGTTTTAAAGATATATGCAAATCAATTTCTGCACTGTATAATAATGAAATTGTATGCCTTAAACGAGAAAGAAAGTAGAAAACATCCATCATGTGTAGCAATTCTATGAAGGTAGAAAACATCCATAATATTTATCCATAAAAGCATAAATAGTCATACGATGGAATTATATGATAAACCATGATAAATGATGTGATAAAGAATGGTAGAAATGGATGAAATAGGTATTAAAAAGTGATAATAATAATGACAAACTAGCATCCCAACACCATCATCTAACCAAATAAACCAACAAGTATATTTCTCATCCAAATAGCTTCACAAGCTTCTTAACTGACATCCATGTACTTTGCTTCTATTGAGATGAGTGCAATTGATCTATGCTCCCTGTTGTAGCAAGAAATTGTTGCTCACCCAACACTGAAAATTTCTCCTGAAGTGCTCTTCCGAGCTGATGGACTTTTGCCCAACTTGCATTGGTGAAGCCTGATAGCTTGATTCCCTCTATGTCTCTGTACCAAATTCCAAAATGAGTGGTGCCCTGAGGTACCGTAGTACATGTTTAGCATCCCTAAAAAATAATGTGGTTAGTCGAACCATGGCTTGGATCAACTGATTGACCACATAACACATGTCTGGCCATGTGTACAATAGATACATGAGTGAACCCACCAAGTGCCTGTACATAGTAGCATCCACTTTCTCACCTGAAGTGGCATTCTCTTTCCTCTAGTTGGTCACTAGAGGAATCTCTATGGGTTTGCATCTGTCCATGTGAAACTTTTGAAGTATCTCGTTGGCATAATTTCCCTAAGAGACTAACAGTTCCCCTTCTCCCTGTCATACTTCCAAACCAAATAAATAGTGCATCAACCCCATGTCCTTCATTTCAAACTCTCTTGCAAGACCTGATAATTTGTTCAACACCATTCAAAATCAAGTCATCAACATATAAGACTATAATAAAAAATTTACCTTCTACCAAAATGTGGTAAAGGTTTGCATCTACTTCACTTTTGGTGAAGCCCAAACCGGTGACGTAGTTATCGATCCTAGTGTACCAGGCACATGGTGCTTGCTTCAGCCCATAAAATGCTCGCTTGAGCCGACACACATGTGCCTCTATGTCTAAGGTCTCAAAACCTTTAGGTTGTTCAATGTACACCTCCTCCTCAATAACTCCATTGAGAAATTTTGTCTTCACATCCATCTGGTGGATTTTCCAGCCTATTTGTATAGCTAGAGAGAGAATTGATCTGATTGAAGAGTACCTTAATATAGGAGCAAAGGTCTCTTCAAGGTCAATCCCTTCTACTTGAGAGTACCCCTTGGAAACTAATTTGGCCTTGTGCTTCTCAATGCTTCCATCTGTTGCATGATTTACCTTTTAAATCCATCTCGAACCCACAACTGACTTGTCTGCATGTATTGGTACCACTTCCAAAACATTATTTTTGAAAATAGAATCATATTCCTTTACCATAACCTCAACCCATATAGGCTGCTCTACTTTTGTCTCTACTAGCACACTCATCATAGCCATGTAGCCAGTGTACCAATCTGGTGACCTCCTCTTCTTACATTGTGATGTGGGTGCTCCCACATTCTCTCTAGCATCCTGCAATAATTTGTCAGCTTCCCTGGTTCCCTTCCTTCCTTCCTTAGATGTCTCTTCTTGAGTGGATGTCTCCACTCTCTTCTCCTCTGCATGTGGCTACTCCACATATTCTTGAGTTTATTCCTTTGGATTCAAAAGCTCCCGATCTGCATGCAATTGAAGCTCCCTCTCAAGGGAACACTTCAATTCATTATCTTCATCAAATTTCACATCTCTATGAATAACTTTCATCCTAAGAGATGGAAAGTACACCCAATAGTTGTGATGTGTATCAGTGTACCCCACAAATATGCCAAACTTAGCTGTCTGCTCTATATTTTCCCTTTCTTCCTTGAAAATATAGCAATATACTGATGATCGAAAGATCTTGAAGTGTGACACATCCGGTTTCTTCCCTGAAAAAGCTTCTTCTAGTGTACTCATCCCAAGAATCCGATGAGCACTCTTGTTCTGCACATATACTGCTTTGTTGCATGCTTTGACCCATAAGTGTAGAGGTAGGCCCTGATCACGCAACATCGCCCATGCAACACCCACAATAATTTTTTTCTTCCTCTCAACCATCCCATTCTAGTGTGGGTTATGGAGTGTTGTCAACTCCCATTGAATGCCTTCATTTGAACTAAAAAAATTAAACTCTTTCGACACGTATTAACCATCATTATCGCTCCTTAGAGCCTTCACTTTCATGCCAATTTCTTTGTCAAAAATTGCTTTAAATTCAACAAATTTGGACAAGTTATGGTCTTTCTTCTGCATGAAGAAAATCCAGTGCTTATGTGAGAAATCATCTATAAATATAACATAATACATGTGCTTGGTTGTGGAGGCTGTCGAGAAAGGTCCATAGACATCAAAGTGGATCCTTTGAAGGATTGCATGCACCCTGCTATCTCGATCATTGAAGTTGGATTTTGTGTACTTCCCTAAGGTAAACCCTTTGCATGTATTATGATGCTCTAGTGATCTGTTAGGGAGGCCTGTGGTGATGTGCTACATGATTTTAAAATCTCCATAATGCAAATGGCCAAGTATTCTATGCCATAATTCACTAACATCTCGTCTTTGTACCTTCTCCACCTTTTTACTCAAAGTAGCATAGTTTACCACATCTAACCTGTAGAGGTTCTTCACCCAAACCCTGATTTGCTTCACTGTCCATGGCGATGTGTCTCATGAATGTCTTTCCTTTTTTAATATCACATTGTATCCATGGTCTTCCAACACCGTGACAAAAACCAAACTATTCTTTAGACCTGGAACAAACATCACATCCTTGAGCGTAGGAAGGGATCTAGACTCCCTCTGAAAAGTAACAATACCAATACTGGTTGCGTTACACCTCCCATCATCTCCTATATTGATGTGCATCTAGAGGTATTTTGCAACACCCTCCTCCCACATCTACCCAAGTAACCGACCAACCGGGGTAAAAATGCGATGAGAGGCTACTAATATGAGATTCAAGCTCCTATATGACCTTAAGGAAGTGGAATGGAAACAAGACAAATACACCTTATACAATGTCAACAACATCCCCGAGAGGTAACCCAACCTTTTAGACCCCTGACAGACTAAATTTTTTACCCTTTTGGACCATAGTCGCAACCATGCCAAGGCAAGGTAGCGACTGGGAGCCTATAGATGTATGCAAACACAACAACCATGCGTCCAAGACCCCAATTGGTCAATTATGTGCCTGTAACTCTAGGATTTGTGCCACCTTTTCAACCCCAGAGCCCAAGTCACTGCCCAAAACTTCATGAAACTTTAGGAGATGATAAATAACATTAAAACAAAGGTATGGAAGCAATGACATCATTAGGAAATCATCTAGAACCCCCAAGCCATGAGAGGCATTTCATCAAACATGTCACAAACATTACATATACAAGTGTAAACAACAGATATAAACATAGGGATATCATACTTATCTGAGAATTATTGAGAATCATTCCTCCCTTACATCATTAGTTGCAATACAATCTATTTGATCATAGATCCATTGTGCATTCATTCACAAGTAAAAACATGGATAGAGCCATACATCATCACAAATAAAATACATGCTTATAACCAACATAATAAACAATATAAATACCATGGATACAATAGAATCCACCTAATAACCAATACATTTGCATACCAAATACCAAAGGAATGAGCTCTTCATTAATGCATGTAAAAACCAATCGGAGATGGGACTTCCGCGTTCTACCCGACCATAGATTGGCTGAGCCAAATATTGCTTCAGCGAACCACCCCGATGCCATATTCCAAGCATGAATGTGGGACTCAAACCAAAAGAACCAACCAGGGCATCTCAAGGCTAAACCACATCACCCGCATCAATATAAATTAGGCCTTACCATAATCCAACTCGGAACACTAGGCTAACATAATAAACATGTCATAACCGACTTTACCATGATCTACACCCGATCACTAGGCCGACACAAGCATGGATATTACTAGATTCTCTTTGCCTAAACCATGAGGAATTTCCTTGTATCCTAGTCTCTTGGGCTTTACCACAACCCGTAGTTCGAATCAGGTGTCACTAGGCCCTAAACCAAGACACCACCCTCTAGGATTTACCATATATACCACCATTCACCAACAAGGATTCTTAGGCCTAATCAAGGGAAACCACCTCTCAGGCTTTACTGCAATCCAATCCTAGATTATTAGGCCCCAAACCAAGGCAACACCTCTCAGGATTTACAATAACCCACAATCTGAATAAGGGGTCACTAGGACCTAAACCGAGGCAACACATAAAATGGCTCTGCATTATAAAAGTAATGATATTCGGAGATCCACCTCACTCAACTTCGAATCCATCCAGTAATCTAGCTAAACCAAAAGATGAGAACTCCAAAATACCATGGCTATCCAAAAATGGCAAGGCTAGGATGAAAGTATTGTCACACCTGGAAAAATCCATTCCAAGACAACAAGAAACCACATGTAACACCATGCATGCCAAATATAGCAAGGAAATCACACATGAAAATCAATACCTGCAAAGAATCATGTTGTAGCTGCTTGATCCTGTTTTTCCCTACTTGATATTTGTCTTCTTGCTCCAAATCACCAAGTATGCCACACTCTCCAAGAGTGCTCGAAGAATACTCTGTGTCCAAGAATATGAGAGAGAGAGAGAGAGAGAGAGAGAGAATAACGAGAGAGCTTCAAAAATGCACTAACAAAAGGTACCAATTGTTCCTCAAAATCATTTTTACAGATGAGGCCTCTATTTTCTTCATTTTCCATTATTTTCCTTCATTTTCCTCCTCACATGCAACATGTGACCTTTCATCTCCCTTTTCTCATATTTTCCAATATTTTCGTAAATAAATGTGCCAAATATGCCATTTTCCTTTCCAAATGCTTCGAATTTCCTTAGCCATAATAAACCAATGACCATCCAACCATAATAAAACAAAATATTCTACATTAAAATATTAATATATTTAAATATGTAGTAAACATTAAATCAAAATAATAAAAAATTGTAACATGTAAACTTTTTTGTAAAATCAATAAAAATTTTAACCTAATTAAAAAAAAAAAATTGTCTGTTTTTTTTGCTATGGTCCCTTTCCCTCTATTTATATCTCTCTTTTTTTATTTTTTCTTGAACTTTGTCTTGATGATGGGTCCTTGAAACATGTCTGTTATGGAGCAAATTCTGACATCTCAATCACAAAATCTAAATGTGTAAAAAACCAACCAAGATCAATCTTAACTCCTGATCTATCACGCCCCTAGAGTGATCAAATATTTCGAGGTGCAAACCTTTCCTCAAGTTTTGCACTCAAAAAACAGGTTTTCACCTCTAGATATTTGATCCCTCTCGGCGCTTGATAGATCCAGAGTTACGATGGATCTAGGCTAGTTATATAATGAAGTTCTTCTATGTAATTTTACACAAGTTAGTGAGTAATAAAATACTCTCACATGGTTTCAGAGCCTTTGGCCTAGGTTTGATTCCTCGATTTATGTTTGAGGGGGGATTTTGAATTTTCACACTCACCTCGTTGGGAATCGATCACATGGACTAACCACCACTCTGGGATCCACCCTAGGACCACTCAAAAAGGTAATGATAATGGGTTTGAAGTTTAGTAAGTCTACAGGTTTCGGTGTAACACCAAACCTAAAATGGTACCATAGCCTTTGTCCCAGGTTTGATTCCCCAATTTTTGTTTGAGATGCGCATTGGATTTTCACACTCACCTTGTTGGGAATCGATCATGTGCACTAAACGCCACTCTGGGATCCACCATGGGACCACTCAAAAAGGTAATGATAATGGTTTGGAAGTTTACTAATGCCTGTGGGTTTTGGTGAAAACACATTTTCCAACCTGGTATTTTCAAGATGGGTAAAAGATTGAAAGAGCTTCATGGGAAAAAGGCAGTGTATGAACTTCATAAAGAGGTTCTTTAGTTACAATCAGTGGTAATTTTTTTTCAAGTAGAAAATGCAACACTTTAAAATAGGTTGCAAACATTAGTAGCTCAGAAAATATAGAAGGTTGACCATCTCAATTCAACCATGAGAAAATATTTCCATATGCTTTTTGATGAATTTAAAGAGAAGATTTACCTCCTTGATGACTTGGACATGGAAGTTGAGTGTTTTTTTTACTCAAAAATTGAAAATTTGAAGAAGTAGCTAGAAGAGAAAAATAATCAGCATGCTATGGAAATTAACTATTTAAAAGAAACAATGTTGGAGAAATATCATTTATTAAAACAATATTATGATGCCTTATCTCAACAACTAATTGAGAAGGGCGAGGTTTTACAAAAGCTGCAATATTCTAAGCAACAAATTGAATTGGAAGTTAGTCGTCTTCAAAAATTTGAGATGGAGACAATTGATGTTAAGGTGCCATGCTATCCTTCTTCCACACTTGATGATATTGAATGCTAGAAGACTGATGTTGATGTTCATGACTCATCACATGCCTTTGTAACACCCAGTTTTGAAAATCATATTGTTGGTATTAGATCCCGATTGTTGAGAAAAAATGGGATATACAGGAGGAGGGGTTGGGAATGGATAGGGAATTGTTGCTCCTATTAAACCTATAGTGCAGACATCAAGATTAGGTCTTGGATATGATCCTATTGCTTCCTAATCATATACATCCAATAGTGAGGTGTTTGAAAACAATTATCCTCATAAACATATTGATGACATAGTTGCTAATGTCATTCCAGATAAAAATGTTGTTGCACCCAACTTTGACTCTGCGAAAACAAAAAATGAGTTATCTACACATCCTCATCCAAATAAATTACCCAAGCATCAACATTCTTGGTCAAATAATAGTATTGGATTTAGATCATTACAAAAGATACGCGAAAGAATGAATCGTGTACCAATGCCAACCATCAATATAATTTGTGGATGGATCGATGGATGGTCATGGCATCAATTGAACTAGTTCTTATAGAATTCATATTGTCATGTTGCTTCAACTGTTCGTTTTTTACTGTCATTGTTCCCTTAGTTATGTTTTAGGGGGGAGGGGATTTTCTGACAATGGATAATATTGATTCTCACCCCTTCTATAGTTGTGTTTTAGGGGGGGGAATTATATGATGACATATATTTTTGTCATTTCCTTGTTGACAATTGTCATTTTTTGTATTTGACCAGTGTGATGGTGACAATGTTTAGACAACTTCAGGAGTGTTGTTTGTATGAAATTTGTCATACTTGACAAGTTTCATTGTTTGTTTGTTGGTTAACAATGTTTCTTCTGTTTGAAGCCTTGTGTTGGTTCTTTATGTATAAATTAATGTGTATATCCTAAATTCCTCATGAAATATACTAAATCAAAATACTAGAATATACTCCACTGATCTCCGAAAGCAAATTCACGATCAACAACACAAAACATGCATCAAGATTCAACACACATACACAGAGATATATCTAGGGGTAAGAAACTTCTCAAAACCCCTTACCATCTATATTTTATTAATCAAATAATCTAGATGAATGCAATTTTCTCTGCTCAACCCTGAGCTCAACGTGCACCTATATCTTCTATCCTCTGCCCGACTGACTGACTTTGGTCAACACTTAGATAATTTTCAAGCCCTCCAAGCTCCTAATTCCTTGCATTGTTTTATGAGGAATTATCCCCTATTAATTAGGGAAATTTATCATTAATAGTTGCGCAATTCCTTTAGGCCCTTCTTTGACTGCATGCATGACCTATACAACTTGGAAAATTCTACAACCAATAGTAAACTTCTCTTGAACTCCAATATCAACTGGGTAACTCAAATTTTGTAAATGCATGAGTTAATTTAGGTTGATTGATCAATTAACTGGTTAAACACTAAAGTTACACCCCACTGCTAGACCTCCCACTAGTTCCTCCAACAATTGGAACTATTTTAATTGACCATAACTCAATTTAACTGAATTAAATTGTTACAAATAAAATTAACTCAACATATGCTCCTAAAATTTAGGAATCATCATACATAACTCAAGTTCATGACCTCAACTCGAATTAAATAAGCTAATTGAGTGATAATAACTATTTCAACTCATTCAAGTTGTATGTTGATGTGGAATTTCAAATTTTTCCTAATTTAATCAAGGGAAAATTAAATTAGGAATTTCTTGCTGCATTTTCAACACTCCCTCTAAGCAAGAAAGAGATTATCAAATATCCCAATCTTATTTTTATGGAAGTTTAATTTACCCATTGACAAGGCACTACAATAAAAAAGGACATTGGTGAGGGTCATGCCTGTGACAGACCTTTAAGGTCTGTCACCAATGTCACATATGGTGACATTCCTTAAAAAAACATCATTGTAAGTGTATATAGTGATGGTCCTTTAAGGTCCGTCACCAAAACCATTTTCAATGAAATTTTTGGTGAGGGTCGTTAAAGGCCCATCACTAATTCTCTCTTTCGTGACACTTCCAGTGACGAACTTTTAATGACCCTCACCGATGCTATTTTTGATACGTTTGGTGACGGTCAAAAAATGTTCGTCACCATTGATCATTCTAATGAGTTTTTGATGACATTATGTTCTTGTTAATATATTTTTTGTCAAAAGATAACGATTTAATACCATTATTGTGGATTCTTTTATATAATATGTCCAAGGCCATAGTGGTTAGAGCCAGACAAATTTTTTATAAAGTAATTAGTGTGTATCATTTCCCTCGAGTAATGACTAGTCGAATAGAGTTTTCCTATGAGTCAACACATGATTCATATCTATTAATTTTATTATCAATAAAATTCCCTTTAGATGAAGTCCCACTAGTGTGTGTAGGAAATATATTATTTAATACATAATCAAGCTTTATCAATTCTATTAATGAGAAATACCTAACACTCCTTAACAACCTGGGTACACCTTAAATTAATGCTTGGGCACACACTAACATTTATTAGCACCTCAAATGTCTTGGAACATCTTTGTACCTAGAACATCTTGTCATGACACTAACGCCCAAGCACATGGTGGCATGCGCTAGCACAACATAGAACTCTCCTAGCATGTGTTGGCATGCATGTAGTCCATAGCATACCTTGGAACACCTTGGTTGAATGCATTGACATACATTAGCACTTGGCATAAACTACCACTTGGCATGTATTGGGACGTATTATTAGTGTGATTAGCATTCCCTTTTTGAAAAAGATAAAGTACCGACTTATTAACCATCTTATTGGTTCTTCCTTTTGTTTCCTTGAAACTTCTTAACACATATTGACATACCCTGGCACCCTGCACATCCTTAGAACCTGGCATGTATTGGCATATATTGGCACTATTTGGCACATATAATTAGCACACCCTGGAACTCCCAAGCACACTTTGAGACTTCTTTACATGACTTGATATTCCCTAGCATGCCTTACCAATCCTTATCATACCTTGTCACTCCCTCCTTGGCATGACAACTAGCACTCATTAACACTAGTCCCTGTCACACGTTCCTCGTATTCATTAACTTCCATGAATTTTGACCTAGTGCTCCCTTAATGTTTTGTCCTAGTACTCCTTAACACTCCTCAAAAATCATTATGTAATGTTCCAAAAATTAGCATAGAGCTAATTGGAACATTAATTTTGCTTATATCAGCTAAGAAGTGAATAAATGGGTAAGGAGGCCCATGAGTAGGAATAAAATCCCTCATAATGTGAAAGGGATCATAAGAATAACCATATTTTTCACCCTCAAGTGTGAAAAGGGGAAAATGCATGAGGACAAGGTCAGGTTTGACCAAGTCAATAGCGTTGCCATAGGAGGAGTGAATCACTTTGAAAGATGGTGCAATGTGAATGAGGAAGAGGTCATTTGGTGGAGGAAACCCTAATGTGTGGGGGGCAAGGAAAGGATGCTTTCATTTGTATAAAGGGAGGACAAGGCAACCATAGAGGGATATGTTAATGAATATAGAATTTGGTCTACATGACTATTTGTTGTCTTCAGTTGTTTAACTGAGATTGATGTGCTGCTTAGCACAAGGGATTTCCTGTTTAGGAATCCTTCTCCCTTCTTGAGAGGCCTCTTGAGGGATTGTACTTCATTCTACACATTTCAGGCTCAAGGCCAAGCCACCTCCTTTAGCTACATCATTATTCCTGTAGCAGGAAACGTTGTGTTGCAGGGTGTTGCAGTGGAGGGTTCCACAACACCATTTCCTTGGTTCATCTTTCAGAGGAGGGAGCTTCTATTCCTCTGGGAGGTTACTGAGGAAGATTCAGGAGCTGATTGCAGATCTTTGGCATCAGGCCAAGCACTTCCCATCACTTAAAGCGCAGTCCCTCTCCTTGACTGCGTTATTTCTGAGTGTATTTGCAGTGGGGGTTTGCACCACTATTTTGGAGGGTGAGATCTTCAGTGATTGGATTAGCCTTTCACCTGAGAGATCCATTCGATGAGATTCAGCCATAATACGCAGCATCTTCATTTATCATCATCCATTTCTTGAGTTGTAGCTACTACTCAATTTTTGTGACTACAACTCCGACATTTTGGCCATTGTGTATATTTCAGCCAATCCTTCTGGGATTGACTTGGCATTTTTTTTAGGGGTTTAGAGCTTTTCTCCCCCACTTATTTGAGCTATACATTTTCATATCCATGTATTGAAATTAATTCTGTAGCAGTGTCTCTTATAAACTGCATAGCCATAGCCTTGGCTTCTCCATATGTAGCAGTGTATCTCATATTTCTTGTACATGTTCCTTTGAGGTTCTTTGCCTAAGCTTGAGTGATCATTTCCTCAAGCTCTTGTACACATTCTGTTGCTATAACATTAATAAGATGACTATGAGTTATTTTTTCATTTTCTGAAGTTGATGCAGCACTGCTCTTTCAATTTTGTGTTTTACATATTGCTGGATCTCCACATTTGGAATATCTTAAGATATTCCCAATAGTGTAGAATTTCCCTATTTTGGGATATTACAGTGGTATCGGAGCATGATCTTTAGCTCAGCCTGTGAGTTTCAGCCATAAGAAGATAGAAGAGATCAAGATTATGAAGAGGATGAGATTTCTCTCATCAGTTTTTAGATCCAGAGAGGACCTCTCCAAGGAGGTTAAGAAGATGGAAGGAGGAGAAGAGGAAGGACCATACACTTCCTACTCTCAAAGAGAAGAAGACATGAAGCATGAATAACACTTGGAATCTGAAATTCTAAGTGAATATCTTGCTGAATATCGAGCTAAACCTAGAGCCTTCAAAGAGACTCTAGCTTTACCACAATTTATTCAGTTGAAGGAAGAGAGAAGACCCCACAGCTATGGGATGATGAAAGGCAATAGATTTCTATTGTCCACCTTTGATGGATCACTCACATGTGCAATAGAGGATTGGGTGAAGAAGCTAGAGGCTTTCTTCCTGCTACATCCTGTAGTAGATAGAAAGGCTATAGAAATTGCAGCGCTGCACCTTGAAGGTAAAGCTAATGTTTGGTGGTTCAGCCAGTGGAGGGATGCAAGGGTATCTACTCTTGCTGAGTTTTCTCAAAGGATGATAGAATATTTGGCCAAATGAGGGAGGAGCCCTCACCACCAGTTGAAGAGGCATATACTAGCATTGCCACAGTCATGGAGGAGCAGCCTTCATCTTCATCAGTTAGGGAAGCCAACACATTGGAGGAGGAAGCCCTTACAGCCATACAAGATGCTTCCAAAACTTCCAAAGGTATGTCAGAACTTCCATCTCTTATAATTTCAGCAAACATTATGGATGGGTCTACATCATTGCATGCTGTTGATTTAGAGCAGCATAATTGCAGTGCGTTGTACAAGAGCAGTGATGGAGAAAAGAGGAACCATTCCTCATGTGAGCATTCAAATGGAAGCTTCATTCAGGAAGCCATGAAGGAAGCAGTAAGAAGGAGTAGACATCTGGAGATAAGAAACTCTTTCTCCTCTGTAGATGGCACTCTCTCAATGAGCATGTCACAGCTCAAAGAGAGACTTATACTTGCAACAGATCCAAGGCCTCTTTGTTTTTTCAAAGCCATGCATGAGGAGGATATCTCATGGAGAGATTTCATTGGAGGTGCACTTCAACACATCATGGAGTGCAAATTTCTTCAACAATTTGAGGAGGTTCTTCCCTTCTCACACTTGGATCTTCATGGATTTAGGGAGGAGCAGATAGATGATGGAGGACATCTTAGGATGGTTAACATCTCTCATGCTTGTGTTGGACACTTCTTGAGCCTTACACATCATGATGGGAGGTTTTTTCCTACCACCTATTTGGGTCCTTATGGGATCAAATTGATCCTTGAGAAGAATGCATTTCAACATCCCATGAAATGCAAGGACAGAAATTTGATTTGGGAGGATGGTAGCCCTCATGGGAGGAGTACCAAGATAAAGGATGGAAGGAGACATCCACAAGTGGTTGAGTGGATGTGGATGGAGAGCAAGAAGTTGGTGTGCTACTTGCAAATTTATGATATCGGGCAGCATGAGGCTTGACTGCGCTAGTTACTCTTGAAGGAGTTTGACCATCACTTAGCATACACTATTCCTAAGGGTATGGGGATGGAGGAGATGTGGCAGGATTCTTGCATCATTGAGCAGCAAAGAGTATGGATGCATGGTGTTGATGTGACATTCATATCATTCATTATGTCTTCATCACTTGTCTTGTATGATGAGAGCATGAGGAAGCAGCAAAAACTTTTGTTGCTTGAGTTGTGCTTGAGAGAGAAAGGGTAGATTTGCTCTCACATGTTGTATGATGTTGCAGGAATGGGAGATGGCACTATCATGGTGCAAAGGGGCTACTCCTTGGCCTTTGATGATCAGGAAGTACTTCCATTTTGGGAGAAATTTCCAAATTGCAGCAACATTGTTGGAGGAGTCTTTGACAAAGATCATGTCAATGAAATGAGCTATGGGTTGGAAGGAGCCTATTTGCATAGGCCAACAACGCTGTTCCTTTGGGGCAAGGACTTATTCATGTCTTCTTGCATCACTTTACTTTCAGCACATGGTGAGGATGTTATTTTTGCATCTATTAATTATGTAACACAATATTTTCATCTTCTTACCATTGTCATACAGTGCATTGCTCCACAAGAGGGCAAGTTTATTGTTGAGCCCCATGAGCAAGATTTTGCCAGCTATTATGATGGAGACAGCCATCCTTTGTTTAACCATGGGAAAGTGTTTGATTCTTTCTTGTATGCTCAGTTGGAACACTCACTCATTTACTATTCACTAGTAGATGTGATGATTCACACAACTAGCCATTTGTCAAAACACCACTTGCCATACTATTTTCTGAAGTTGCAGTGGGAGAGACTGTGTTGTGTCCACTTGAGACATTTTTTGTATCATGTAGCATCATGTAAAACTTTCAACAAACTTATCATTTGGATATCCTATGATGATCATGTCCTATTCATCATGGATGAGGTGTTTTGGGCTAGCTTGTTCCTCAATGTTGGAGAGGAGATCCTTGGAGGATTGTTCTTAATTTTTCCACTTAAGGGAAAAATTATTGCAGCCCAAGATCAGCACATACTCTACACTTATCATGAGTGGAGAGGAGGACAGCATGGGGTAGACTACCTTGTCTACCATGATCAGATTTTTCAGCCCACCTACTTTTCATGAGCCAAAGGTGGAGGAATATTTTCAGGAGTTGCCATGTTGGAGGGTAACTCATTTTGTATGGATGATTTCTTGGGGGATGGCAGATCAAAATTCATTTCAAATTCATGCCTCAAGAAGGCCCTTCAGTTCTATCCTTGCAATTGCTTGAGGACAAGCAACATTTGGGAGGGGAGGACTGTAATGTTCCCAAAATTAGCATAGAGCTAATTGGAACATTAATTTTGCTTATATCAGCTAAGAAGTGAATAAATGGGTAAGAAGGCCCATGAGTAGGAATAAAATCCCTCATAATGTCAAAAGGATCATCAGAATAACCATATTTTGAACCCTCAAGTGTGAAAAGGGGCAAATGCATGAGGACAAGGTCAGGTTTGACCAAGTCAACAACGCTGCAATAGGAGGAGTGGATCACTTTGAAAGACAGCGCAGTGTGAATGAGGAAGAGGTAATTTGATGGAGGAAACCCTAATGTGTGGGGGCCAAGGCAAGGAGGCTTTCATTTGTATAAAGGCAACCATAGAGGGATATGTTAATGAATATAGAATTTGGTCTGCATGACTATTTGCTGTCTTCAGTTGTTTAACTGAGATTGTTGTGCTGCTTAGCATAAGGGATTTCCTGTTTAGGAATCCTTCTCCCTTCTTAAGAGGCCTCTTGAGGGATTGTATTTAATTCTCCACATTTTAGGCTCAAGGCCAAGCCACCTCCTTCAACTACAATGTTATTCCTATAGCAGGAAACGTTGTGTTGCAAGGTGTTGCAGTGGAGGGTTCCACAACACCATTTCCTTGGCTCATCTTTCAGAGGAGGGAGCTTCTATTCCTCTGGGAGATTAGTGAGGAAGATTCAAGAGCTGATTGCAAATCTTTGGCATCAGGCCAAGCACTTCCGATCACTTACAACGCAGTCCCTCTCCTTGACTACATTATTTCTGAGTGTATTTGTAGTGGGGGTTTGCACCACTATTTTGGAGGGTGAGATCTTCAGTGATTGGATCAGCCTTTCACCTAAGAGATCCATTGGATGAGATTCAGCCATAATATGCAGCATCTTCATTTATCATCATCCATTTCTTGAGTTGCAGCTGCTACCCAGTTTTTGTGACTGCAACTCCGACATTTTTTCCATTGTGTATATTTCTTCCAATCCTTCTATGATTGACTTGGAATTGTTTTTCAGGGGTTTATAGCTTTGCTCCCCCACTTATTTGAGCTACACAATTTCATATCCATGTATTGACATTATTTCTATAGCAATGTCTCTTATAAATTGCACAGTCATAGTCTTGTCTTCTCCATATGTAGCAGTGTCTCTTATAAATTGCGCAGTCATAGTCTTGTCTTCTCCATATGTAGCAGTGTATCTCATATTTATTGTACATGTTCCTTTGAGGTTCTTTGCCTAAGCTTGAGTGATAATTTCCTCAATATTTTATACACATTCTACTGCTATAACATTAATAATATGGCTATGAGTTCTTCTGTCATTTTCTGAAGTTGATGCAACATTGCTATTTCAAAATTGTGTTTTACATATTGCTAGATCTCCACATTTGGAATATCTTAAGATATTCCCAATAGTGTAGAATTTCCCTATTTTGGGATATTACACATTAGCACTCTCTAGAACACATTAGCACCCTTCAACATGCCCTTCCACTTCATAACATGCATAACACTCTGTGACACATATTGGCACTTGGCACGTGTTGGCGCTTGGAGAGTCTTAGCATGTATGGAATAAGTTGACGTGCCTTGGTATAATTTGGCATGGTTTAATATTAAATTTATTTGAGATCAACTGTTGTAAAGTAGATGAGAGGCAACAAAGGATGACTTGGCACTTAGAATGCACTAAGACTTTTCACTTGGCACCTATTGGTGCCTAGTGTTGGTGTGCCTATCATGCCCCTCTTGGAAAAGGTAAATTGATAACTTATTAACCCTCTTATGTGCTCATTTCCTTGTAGTTTAACTTGTTTCTCCCTTTTGTTGCCTTGATTTTCCTTGGCACACATTGACACACCCTTTCACATCTTGGCATGCCTTATCACTTGGAACATCTTAGCATGTTTGACATGACTTCGCACTATCTAACACATCTTATAATTCCCTAACATGCCTTAGCACTCATTTTAATATTCCAAAATTAGCATACAACTAATTGGAATATTAACTTTTGCTTTTGTCATTTAGATAGATGAATAAGTGTGTAGGGAGACCCATAATTCCCTTTAGTAGTAATAAAATCCCTCTTAATGTTAATGGGGATCATTTTGATAGCTGGATAAAGCACCTCCATGTATGAACATGGGAAAAATTATGTGGACAAGGTCAATGTTGACCAAATCAACAGCGCTGGTATGGAGAGAGTGGATCATCAATGAGAGACAGTGCAATGATAATGGGAGAAATTCTCCATGAGAGTAATGGTTTTAATGAGTGGGACCCAAGGTGAGAAGGCTCACAATGTATATAAGGAAGGGCAAGGTAGCCATAGAAGATATGTTAGATTATTATTGATTTTGTGGTCTGTATGACTGTTTTCACTCTTCAGCTGTTTAGCAGAATCTTTTGTACTGTTTAGTACAAGGGTGTTCTCGAGCGGGAATCCCACACTCATCCTTGGGGGAATTTGAGTGCCTACTTAGGAGATTTATTATTGAGTTGCATATCCACATTCTGGAATTATGCCAAGCTTCAGGCTTTAGCTATAGCACAGTTTTTGTTCAAAGTTGTGTTGTGTTGCAGGGTGTTGCAGTGGAGGGTTTGACACGGCCATTTTCTGAGCTAGTTTTCAGTGGAGGAAGCATTACTTTCATTGGGAGGCAAGAAAGGAAGGTCCTTGGGCTTCATTTCATATTTTGGCACCAGGCCAGCCTATTTCCATCTCCTACAACAAAAATCCCCTCATAGACTGTCTTATTTCAGTGAGCATTTGCAATGGAGGATTCAATGCTTGATTCAGAGGGTGAGATCTTCAAGGAAGGGATCAGCCTTTCACTTGGAGGATCTATTGGAGGAGCTCCATAAATTTCTATATCAGTTTTAGCTACCTCCTTTCCAGTATTTAGTTGCAGCTGTTATTTAGTCCTAGGGCTGTATTCTGACATTTTTGCATTTTGGGTATTTCCGGAAACCCTTTCTGGGTTGTCTTGGAAATGTGCTTGGGAGCCTAGATCTCTATCCTTGGCACTATTTGAGCTATATAACAGTAGATCCATATTTTTATACCTTTCCTGTAGCATTTTACTCATTAAAACTGTGTTTTCACGTCTCATGGAATTTGTATAGAAGTGTATTTCATGTATTAGCATATTTGCTTATTGGAGGCTTGTTTTGTATTGCTTGAGTGACTTGATCCCCAAGATCTTGTGCCCTTTATTGCTGATATGTTTAATAAGATGGTTGTAAATTCATCTCATATGTTGGTGTATTGATGTATTCACTGTTATTTTCCATTATTGTGTTCAATATTGATTCTTTTCCCATTTTGGAATATTACAGTGGTATCAGAGCATAATCTTGGCTCAGCCTGTGAGTTTCAGCCAATATGTTATCATTAGAATAAGAAATAGAAAAGAAGAAGAGATCTACAAGAATGGAAGGAATGAGATTTGCCTCATATCTTTTTAGATCTATAAATAATCTCTCCAAGGAGGTCAAGAAGATGAGAGAGGAGAGATGCAATGAGACCTCAAGAGGGTTTCAAGATGAGGAAGGTCCATGCACTTCCTATCAACAGATAAAGAAACCGGTATTGCATAAAGATCCAAAGAAATACACTATTCCCTTTTCTTTTGAAGAAGAAGATGAAAGGCATGGAGATGAAGGAAACTTAGATCATGAGATTCTAAGTGATTATCTTGCAGAGTACACATCTCAATCAAGGGCTTTCAAGGAGAATCTAACTCTCCAATAGTTCATTCAACTCAAAGAAGAAAGGAGACCTTGCAGCAATAGAAGGAAAAGACACAATATATTTCTATTTTCTACATTTTATGGGTCATCCACATGCACAACAAGGGCTTGGAGAAAAAAGTTAGATCCATTCTTCCTGTTACATCCAGTAGTAGAAAGAGAAGTTGTTGATATTGCATCCCTGCACCTTGAGGGTGAAGCAAACATTTGGTGGTTCATACATTTGAGACATGCAAGAGTGACTGCATATGAAGATTTTACTCAAAGGTTGATCAAGAAGTTTGATAAGAAGAAGCTGGAGGAAAAGAAACTTCCACCACCACTTGCTACAAGAGTACTTGCATCAGGAGAAGGAGGAACACTTGTACCTTTGCAAATTGGTCTTGATCTCTTGACACTTAGAGTGCCATGCATTATTTAGGAGATGCATGAGGAGGAGGAGACTTATACCAGCACTAGTGAAGTAGTAGATGAGCAGCCATTATCATCACCAGAAAATGGAGGAGTCATTACACCAATGGGAGGAAGCCTTGTAGCTGTACAAGATGTTCCCAATATTAACCAAGGTATGCAAACATTTCCACTTCCTATTATTTCATCACATCATATGGAGGATTGTGGGAACATGCCATCAGGGCAAATTCATGACCTAGGGTCAAAGCACATTGCTGATTTGGAGCAGTAGAATATCATTGCGCAGAGGACCCTTGACTGGTTCAAGGAAGAAATGTATAGTCATCCTGGTTTCTCATTGTTGAGATGCACACAACAATTTGGGTTGGAGTGTAGAGTTTGGGAGGATAGGATGAGCATTATCCTAATCAATCCAAAGAAAAATTGTGTGTTCAACATTATGTATGATCATGAGATAGCAGATGCACCATCATGGAGATCAGCAGCGCTATCATGGAGCAATAGTGATGAGTTGGGGGCCCAACTATTATTGGAGCATTCCAATGAAAATTCTACATGTGTAGCAGTGGATAGGCAGATGGTTGAGGGAATACATCTTATGATGGATGACATCTCCCATTATTATGATGGATCCTTCTTAATGAGCACTTCAAAACTCAATGAGAAGTTCTTTCCTACAACATATTTGGATCCTTATGGGTTCAAATTGGTCATTGATGAGTGGTATTCATGTGGAGATATCCAGGAGGTTGTACTTCAACATCCCATGAAGTACAAATATATTGATCTGATTTGGGAGGATGGTATTCTCCATTGGAGGGATACCAATTTTGAGCATGGAAGAAGACACCCACAATTGGATGGATGGGTGAGTATGGTGAGCAAGGGGTTGGTGAGTCACTTGCAAATATATGGCACAGGGTAGTAGGAGGCATGGCTACACTGGATACTCTTGAAAGAGTTTGGCCATCATGTAAAATATCCTATTTTAAAGGGTGTGTTAATGGTTGGGACATGGCATGACACTTGCATCATGTGGCAGCAAGGAGTTTGGGGGTATTGGGGTGATGTGGTATTTTCCATATCAATCATCATGTTTCTACTCCATGGTCTATATGATGATGGTGTGAGGAGGCAACAAGAACTATTGTTGCTTTGGTTACTCTTGGGAGAGTATGGGCTGATTTTATCCCATACTTGGCATGATGTTTAAAGAGAAGAGGATGGCACAATCATGGTGAAAAGGGGCTACTCCTTAGCTCTGGAGGATCAGGAGGTACTTCCACATAGGAGGGAATATCCCACATATAGCAGCATTATGTTATGTGACTTTGGCATTGGGCATGCAAAGAGAGGAGTTATGGGATGACAAGAGCCTTATCACAAAGGCCAACAACACTGTCACTTGGGAGTTTGGATTTGTTGATGGAGTGTTCCCAGGATCACTTCACCTATGATGCAACTGATGGAAAAGTAGGAGATGAGAGTGATGGAGTGGTGGATGGAGACATCTATTACCATGATATGATCTTCTTGACTTGGATCTCCAAGCATGAGAAGAAGGCCTTACATGCAACACTTGGTTCATTCATTTCCATTCACCAAGGTCTCATGGAGACATATCAGACCACTATTGAGAGATCATTCATGGATCTCATTATCAACCTACTCTCAGTACATGGTAAGAGTTGTGTTTTTTCACTTATTGATCATCTAACAAAGTATTTGCATTCTCTTGCCATTTATATACAGTACATTTCTCCACAAGAGGGAAAGCTTATATTTGGGCTTCATGGTCTATCTAAGACCAACATTGGTGATGGAGATAGCCATTTATTGTATGGATTTGGGAAAGTATTGTGCTATTCTTTGTATGCTCAGTTGATACACAATGCCATTTACTATTTACTAGTAGAAGAGATGACATGCACAACTAGAAAATTGTTGGGAGATAACTTGCCATATTATGTTCTGAAACAACAGTTAGCAAAACTACGTTGTAACCACTTGGGAAACTGTTGTTACCATTCAGCATTACACATAACCTTTAGTATATTTCTCATTTGAATCCCATGTTGTGATGATGTTCTATTAACTTTATATGGGATGGTTTGGGCAAAAACTAAAGAGGGGGTCTTTGGAGATCCAGTTGTCTTTTTTCCTCTTGAAGGCAACATTATTGCAGCCCAATATCAGTAGCAGCTCTACACTTTTCATAAGTGGAGAGATAGACAACATGGGGTAGACAATTTTTTCTATAATGTTTAGACATACAACCCACCTACATTGTAGGAGCACAAGGTGGAAGATTTTTTCTATGAATTACCATTTTGGAGGGTGATTCATTTTGTTTGGATGATAGCTTGGGGATTGGAGCTTCACATGGGAATGAAGGTTCCCAACATTTTTCAGATTCCATGCCTCAAGAAGGCCTCTAGACAACACATAGTTGCCTCCATGGATATCCCACTTCTTCATGATGAGATCCATTTGGATTTGTCACCAAAGGCTAACTTGCACATTTGGGAGGGGCAACTACAGGACATATTGACGAGAGAGCATCTTGTTCAGTTAAGAAGCTTATCATATGAGGATGCTACAGGAGGAGGAGAGGAGGCTCTTCAGTTCTATCCTTCTAGTTGCTTGAGGACAAGCAACATTTGGGAGGGGAGGACTGTAATATTCCAAAATTATCATACAGCTAATTGGAATATCAACTTTTTCTTTTGTCATTTAGATAGATGAATAAGTGGGTAGGGAGACCCATAAATCTCTTTAGTAGGAATAAAATCCCTCTTAATGTGAATGGGGATCATTTTGATAGCTGGATAAATCACATCCATGTATGAACAGGGGAAAAATCATGTGGACAATGTCAAATTTGACCAAATCAACAGCGATGGTATGGAGAGAGTGGATCATCAATGAGAGACAATGCAGTGTTAATGGGAGAAAGTCTCCATGAGAGTAATGGCTATAATGAGTGGGACCCAAGGTGATAAGGCTCACAATGTACATTAGGAAGGGCAAGGCAGCCATAGAAGATATTTTAGATTATTATTGATTTTGTGGTTTGTATGACTATTTGCACTCTTCAGCTGTTTAACAAAGTCTATTGTACTATTTAGTACAAGGGTGTTCCCGAGCGGGAATCCCACACTCATCCTCGGGGGACTTCGAGTGCCTACTCAGGACAATTATTATTGAGTTGTATATCCACATTCTGGAATGAGGCCAAGCTTCAGTCTTTAGCTACAACGTAGTTTCTGTTTAGAGGTGTGTTATGTTGCACGATGTTGCAATGGAGGGTTTGATAGGGCCATTTTCTGAGATAGTTTTCAGTGGAGGAAGCATTCCTTCCATTGGGAGGCCAAAAAGTGAGGTCCTTAGGCTTCATTTCATCTTTTCTCGCCAGAACAAACTATTTCCATCTCCTACAACACAGATCCCCTCATAGACTGTGTTATTTTAGTGAGCATTTGTAGTGGAGGATTCAGTGCTTGATTTGGAGGGTGATATCTTCAAGGAAGGGATCAACCTTTCACTTGGATGATCTATTGGAGGAGCTCCATACATTTCTATATCAGTTTTAGCCACCTCATTTCCAGTATTCATTTGCAGCTACTATTCAGCCCTAGGGCTGTATTTCGACATTTTTGCATTTTGGGTATTTCCAGAAACCCTTTCTAGGTTGTCTTGGAAATGTGCTTAGGAGCCTAGATATCTATCTCTGGCACTATTTGAGCTATATAAAAGTAGATCCATATTGTTATACCTTTCTTGTAGAAGTTTACTCATTAAAACTGTGCTTTCATGGCTCATGGAATTTGTATAGTAGTGTATATCATGTATTAGCATATTTGCTTATTGGAGGCTTGTTTTGTATTGCTTGAGCGACTTGATTCTCAAGATCTTGTGCCCTTTATTTCTGATATGTTTAATAAGATGACTGTACATTTGTCTCATATGTTTGTGTATTGATTTATTCACTACTATTTTCCATTATTGTGTTCAATGTTGCTGCTTTTCCTATTTTGGAATATTACACTCATGTCCTCACAGCTAGCCTTTACATTTTTTCACGACTTGGGAACCTAATCAATTCCTTGGCTACTGTAGTTCATGTGACAATATTGGATTTCTTAAATCACAACAACTTGACCAATTGCACCAATACAAGTAGATTGTGCCTTATTCACCTAAGAATTGTGTATAACTCATCTTATGCCACTCATGTCCAAGCTTAACTTGTCCCACTTAACTAGTTACCAAGGCAAGGATCACATGATATAGCCATGGCCATAAAAAAACTAAGAAACATAGCTTACATAGGAAATATTTCACATGTATGTTTATTTCATATAAGAAGTATAACATTGACTGAGAGTTTGCAAGAACCACAAGATGCAAAAGGAACACAAGATATAAGCCAACACAAGTCGAGTGCCCCAAAACTTATACACAACAATGTACAATATGAAATTATCTAGAATATTTTAAAACATGAGCATGTAGCCAAAGTGTGCCACATCTCATATAAAAAAATAGCTAAGCGCAAAACAATGTTGTGCATAGCACAAAGTGATATCCCTTTGTCTAAAACTGATATGTCAAGCCTCGTGTAACAATCGTATGTTTGCATCCTATAAATCCTATTATAAACTTCTCCTAACACACTTTGTCCTTATCACACTTGAATTCGCTCACACTCCCTAGCACACACTCTTATTCATTATGTTCCATGCATTTTGACATAGTTATCCCTTGATATGCCCCGACACTCCCTAAAACTCTTCAGCATGCATTGACATTGTCCGACATGTGTTAGCATGCCTTTTCATTCCTAATGTGTATGCCCTGACCTTCCCTAGATATCATGCCCTCACAACTACCCTTACTTAATTTTCAACTTTGGAACCCAACCAAGCCCTCGCTTGACTACAAGAGCTTGACAAAGTTACAGTTACTACAACTAGATGATGTTGTTGAATTGTGTAGCTTGGGAGGTACTCCACAAGCCTAGTGAGCTGGGTTTGTGTGAGTTTGGTCACAAAAGGCTTTTGGGCAAAGAAGCCAAGAAAAGGGATGTTGGACCCAAGATGGGGTTTAAAATCTAAAATAAAATAAAAAAGGAAAATTGATATTTCCTAAGGTCTAAGTGGATAAAAGCAGTAAGTTCTAGAGGGTTCCTAAGAGGTCTAGGAAAACTATTTAAGGAGGCCTTAGGATGAAGGAAAGAACATCAAGTGAGAAGGAGCTCATTTGATCAAGGGGGCGAAGAGAGATGTAGTCCTAAAGTAGGTCGAGTAAGAGGGTCGAGTAAGGGTTGCTAAAGGGAGGCCATGATCATCCTCCAAGAGCAAGATCATCATGTGAGGGTTCACAAGAATATTGCATACCTTAATGGTCGGTTCAAGCTACGAAGTAGGATGGCATATTGTTGGTTCTCTTATGGCAGATTGAGCTTAAGAGAGGTTTCTCATGAGAATCTAGGCATGTGATTTCAATGGTGTCTTTATGTGAAGGCCGCATCAAATTATGAAATGTTGAAATTTGCAACAAGAAACATTGAAATTGGAAACCAAAAAGGACCAAAAAAAAAGAACCCACACTGGTGAGGAATTTTGATGCACCAGGAGTGATGAATGTGGGGGCGTCTAATTTATTTTTCCCTTAAATAATTTGGAAAATAAATTGTAATTTCATCTCATAACAACTTGTGTCAGTTAACTAAGTCATGATGAATGATTTAGCTCAATAAATTCGACTTGAGGGTCTAAGATGAGGCATGTAGAGGTATTAATCTAATATTTTTGGAGTCCAGTTGCAGTTGATGCATTAGTGGGGTGCAGGTGTGAATTACTTAACTAAATTAAATGAGTTAAAATCAATTTAAATAGTTCTAAATAAGTGATGAGCTAGTGAGAGGTCGGCTAGTGAATTAAATTATATTTAATTCACAATGAGTGATCAATTAGATAACTGATAATTCATTATTAATCGTTGCAGCAATATGTCAGTTCCGAGGAAGACCCAGTTGAGACAGAGGTTAAAGGGAACACAACTATCAGTTGTATGTATACTAAATTTCCCATGTGCAATTATAAAGTCATTGAGATGCCATGATGGATTATGCAAAAAAGGAAGATTGATTTTCCTAATTAATAGGGAGATAATTCCCTAGGAATTGCATGAGTAAGGCAGGCTGAAGGAAGGCTAATAATTGGCTAAGTACTAGACCGAGTTTGCCTAGATCAATTGGAGACAATTGGCAGAGTGCTTGAGAATCTCATCAGAGATTAACCATTGTATTGTTTCACGATTCTTTGACCTAATACACAATATAAACATAGGGGTTTTGAGTAGTTTATTTCCCCAAATACATCTTGTGGTGTGCGATTGATAATTTATTTCTCTTACTTATATGTGATTGTGCGATCATGTTTTGTTTCTGAAAATTGTAGGAAGGATTCAGTATCTTGTTTTAGTACATTACAAGATCAGATTGAATCTAATTGGATAGATTTTCTACATGGTATCAGAGCAGGAATTTTTTGGGCAGCAAGTTTGCAGAGAATATCTGAAGATTTTGGTGTAAAATTATCAAAAAAAAAATAGCATATTTGGATTCTTTGCGAAAAACTACCCAAATGAAAAATCAATTCGAAGCTTGGATGAGGGAGATATCGTCGATTTAAAATAAGCTCTTTTTTAGAAACTTTTGTAATGGCAGGATAATGACAATGTGCACAAGTCAAGAACCTATATGCACTTGAGGTACCAAATGCATGCAAAGATTTAAGGATCAAAGCAGAGGTTACAGACTTGGCTATTGAGAGGGAGTACAAATTACCTCTCAACATGTAGCCTTAGAAGTTGTTTCAGAATGTTGTGGAGCAGCCACAATTGGAGAAGAAAAGAAGAGACCAAGTGGAATCGTCCACTCAAGCAGAGACCTCCATGAGGGGGGAATTTCGAGCAGAGACCTCCAGGTAAAAGGTGGGGTGATGTGTAGACATAATCCCAAGATAATAAATTTGGGCAGGGCCCATTGAGATGATGTGTCTCATGGATCGAACCTAGCTACGAGGAGTCCACATTACAATATTAGTAGGAAGGATCAGTTAGATTGATGCAATCAGATGTCAGGAAGACAAAAATTAGAGCTACAAATGTCAGATATTGGAGCACATATAAGAGATGGTAATAGTGCAAATGGCACAAATACAAATGTCAACAGCAGTGCAAAGAGTCCAGTAGACAGGTGCAATAGCTATCAGCAAGTGTAGTAGCTAGCAACAATCAGAAGACTCTAATCACAAATGCATTATACTGGTTGAGTTGTTCATAGGCTATTCAATTTCATGATTTGCAGGTGCAAACAACACTAGATAAGTGTTGCATGCAAAATTCCAAAGGTACCGGATCGGGATAAATTGAATTCCTCTCTTGTTGAGAGGGAGTGTTGAAATTTGCAACAAGAAACACTGAAATTGGAAACCATAAAGGGAAAAAAAATGCACCTGCATTGGTGAGGAATTTTGATGTACCAGGAGTGAGGAATGTGAGGTGCCTAATTTATTTTTCTCTTAAATAAATTGGACAATATATTGTAATTTCATCTCATAACAACTTGGGTTAGTTAACTAAGTCATGATGACTAAGTTAGCTCAAGAAATTTGAGTTGAGGTTATCGAGGTGTATATTGGTGGCCACCTGCCTATTCCACTTGGGCCCTCGCCATTGTCTCTTTAATTTTTTTCAGTTTCCTTAAATATAGCACGGTTTACTATTTTTGTTAGTTTTTTGGGTCCTAAACTTCCATAGTAGTTTTGAGGTCCCAAATGACATTTTTTGGGAATGAATAGTTTGGTGATTTCATAGAAATCACATTAGCAGTTGTATTCCTCAGAGAGATCTTTCTAACGAGGTATCATGTGCATCAAACAGAGATCATATGACCAAGTTACGACCCCGGGAAATTGGTTGCCCAACTACCCCCAACGGGGCCCATAAACTCTTGGTGTTACATCTCCTCAGGTTAGAGTTTTCTTTTATTTTTCAATAATAAAAAGGCCCTTAAGCCTTATTGTAACATAGTTTAGAGGCATGTAACCACCACATCTCTTCTCAGAGATAAGCTACCATCGCCCGAGCTAGTTTGTTTTCCATTCTGTCTATAAGCATTTTTCAGTATTTAATATTAATGAAATGGAGTGTTACTCCTACTGCATCTTTGTATTTATGTTTATTTCTATACTTTATTGTGTTTCTGCATATTTCTGGATCATGAGGGTCTAAGATGAGGCATGTAGATGGATTCTAATATTTTTGGGGTCCAATTTCAGTTGATGCATTAGTGGGGTGTAGGTGTGAATTAGTTAACTCAATTAATTGAATTAAAATTAGTTTAACTAGTTCTAATTGAGTGATGAGCTAGTGAGAGGTCCACCAAATTAAATTAGATTTAATTCAAAATGAGTGATCAATCAGATAATTGATAATTCACTATTAATAGTTGCATGCATGTCAATTCCGAGGAAGACCCAATTGAGACAGAGTTTAAAGGGAACATAACTATCAGTTGTATTTATACAAAATTTCCCATGTGAAATTATAAATTCATTGGGATGCCATGATGGATTGCGCAATCAAGGAAGGCTGATTTTCCTAATTAATAGGGAGATAATTCCCTAGGAATTGCATGAGCAAGGCAGGCTGAAGGAAGGTTGAGAATTGGCTAAGTACTAGACCGATTTTGCCTAGATTAGTAGGAGACAATTGGCAGTGTGTTGGAGAATCTCATGAGAGATTAAGCATTGTATTGTTTCGTGATTCCTTGACTTAATACAAAATAGAGATAGAGGTTTTTTGAGCATTTGCTTTCCCCAGATACATCTTGTGTTGTGCGATTGATAATTTCTTTCTCTTACTTATATGTGATTGTGCGATCGTGTTTTTTTTCCACAAATTGTAGAAAGGATTTAGTATCTTGTTTTAGTACATTACAAGATCATATTGAATCTCGTTGGTTATATTTTCTACATGAAATAGAAAAGAGGGTTGATACGATCTTGTCTTGCGATGGTTATAAATACCAACATAAATGGAGGAGGTTTTTCACTGTAATTTAGAGCTAGAACAAAAGTAGACACACGTGTCATATTGACTAAGCTAACCCTAGTTTGACGGTCGAAATTGAGATCTGATGTTCATGTCAATATTCAGTCAAAGAAATGCCTAGAATCTATGGATCCATATGAGCTAGGTCGAGTCTCTTATGGAGGCAAGAGTCATGGTGTTTTTAATGGGTGGATAGGGTTTGTTCTACAACAATTAGAAGTACATAAGTATAGTGCACTTAGAACAGTTTCTTATCATGTTTAGTTCATAAGTGTTATCACTGGAAAATAATACAATAGAAGACAAAATTATTTAATGTCAAGTAGAAGGATTTACAGGGATAGAAGACATTACAGAATGTGGAAAGTATTTAAAAATCTCTAAGGTCTGAGGAAAAATCAAATTTGAACAAGTCCTAAATGCTTTTGTGTACATTATCCTTCGTGAAGAGTGCCTTTGCGTGCCTTATGACCCGAACTGCACGCAATCCTAGGAGTGGCGAAATGTCACTTTTCGAGACCACACAAAGCATAGGATAAGTGATTCCTCACTTGAAGCTACCTAAGGATAGCCACTAATGCCTCCTTAGACACCAAGTGAGCACACAATGGAATATTTGGAGCACACAAAGGAATCATACCCCTCTTTCGGGTCACCATCCACAATGTACCAAGAGAGGGAAGGAGGATTTGAAATCTCCTATATAAGGCCACCATGAGATGAAGAATTGGTGAACACATTGTTATGCTGGCCATAATTGCCCAAGAAATACCAGCAGTGTGTGATCCAGAGCTGAAGATAGAGGGGACTCAATTGTTGGCCATCCAACAAGTTCAATCCACTACAGTAGAGAGAGAGGGAGACTACATCGAGGCAAGCTTGGGATAAAAAAATCCTCGCATCAGGTCTTAGAACCCATGTTATAGGGGCCCTTTCGCAAGAGGGTAAAGTTTCACTCTTATTCCTACCAGCGCTCAATAAGAGGGGCCAAGAGCCACCGTTCATATTATTGTTGTTGTTTGACTCTTTTCAGAGCTTGTGTTTATTTGTTTTAGATTTTAGTTTAATTTTAGTTTATATATCCATGCTATTTCTCTATATAGTATGATTATGATTCTAGCTTGTTCCACTAACTTGCTTGACTCCACTTCTTTTTTTTCTTGTTACCAATAACTTAAGTGGGTATAAGACACCCCTTAAGTTGGTGTGGTTTCGTACATACATGCACCAAACACACTCCAATAGGATTGGAGACTCCACTAATGTTTATTACCAAGTTTATGTGGTTATGCCTTTTTTGCAGAGACCTTTGTCTATGCTATGGATTGGAGCTAAATTTCCCCTGATTTCTCTTGCAGTCCCTAGTTCATCCCAAGTGACAGAATGAAGCAGAACAACTCCAAAAAATTTCTTTTGTAGGACTTTTCATGCTTTTTTGTCCCACAGACGTGCTCAAGGCGTGTGTTCAGAGCTGACCCGCGCCCAGACATCGTGCCTGTTTCAGCCTTTTGCGCGCAAAAGACAGAAAGAGAAAATTCTCCCTTATTTCTATCTTTTATTGCTTGTAAAGTGCTTGGCAGCCCCTAATATACTTGCCAACACTGGTTGTGGTACCTCGCAACTTGCTAAAGCTCACTCTTAGCTACTTTTTGTAGGCTCAGTGTTAGTTTTATTTCAAGTTGATTTTTGCAAAGCTTGCACATAGTTTAAGTAGGGGGGAAAATAACTTGCATTCCGAAAAAAAAATTATGTTTTGCAAAATTTGGTACCAACACACCTAGATAACTAGCCAAAGTAAGTGGCCCAATACCACGCATGCGTAGCTAGTTTCTTTTTTCTAGTGTAAAAGTTCTAGTTTAGTTCAATTTTTAAACTAAGATTTTTGGGTAGGATTGAATTGTTTATAGAAGAGAAAGTAATCTCTGCTACCTTTGCACCCTCTGGTGATCCTAGGTAAGCATATAAACACTCCCTATTCACAACTCGCCATCTCCCTGTAGTTGATCACATAGATTAACTAGGAAAAATAGAAAGCAGCCCATAATCCACACATGTTTTTCTTTTGAACCGGGAACAATACAACATAGTTTAAATGGGGAATTTTGAAAAGGATCATCAAATATCCACACGTTCAAACTATGTTCTTGTCCACTTTGTGCTCACACACATTCACTCACTAAATGAAGCAAAGACACCTAAAACTAACTTAACCAAACTCACTAAATTCTCCCCAGAGGGGCCACAAAAGAATTTATAGCTTAAGTTAGGATCAAGGGGGTAGGCATCCAATAAGCCGCCTTGATCACTCTTCATCTTGAAACATATAATTTGACTATTTAGGGAGCTTCAAATCTACCTATCAGCCCACGAAAAAGAAAACCTAAGCGTGGCAAAGACCCGTTTCAAAGGGGGTTATGCTTAGGCGCAATGAGGGCAAGTATTAGTCAGGGCTACCTGACTTGGCTAATACTTGGTACTGTTAGATAACGTACCAAGAAGCCCAAGACTAGAACACTCATGTGGGACGGTGGTACTTAGTGACCAAAACTATGGCATCATTTCCCTATAGGTGACGGTGCAGGCAAGCACCAAACCCTCTAATCTTATCTTGGTGGATTTTCTTCGGCTAACTAGAGGCGTCGCCAGCTCTTACGGGACGTTGTGCCAGCACTCGGAAGATATCTTCTCAAGGCCCAGTTATAGTTGAGTGTGTGAGGACGAATAGGTCTTCTAGGATTTTGAGTATTATACACAAACAAACAAAAACCACTTTTTTTATTGCTTGATCACATAGATTAATTTAAAGGGAAATTTATTTTATTTTTCTCTTTGTATTATGTATGTGACAAGAATTTTTCTTTGATCCTAGACTCTATCCTCTCAAATTTTTCCAAAACCAAACCTGGTCGACACCAAAACTTATCCAATGGGACCTCGTCGATCTAGGCATCTTTTGGACCTCCCCACATTATCGAGAGGGGTTCTAGGTCTTTCGCTGTTTAAGCATCAAAGACGGAACGCTGCCACCATTATTGGTTCGTCCTTTATTGGGGCATCCTTAGTTGGGAGCCCTAATCGGTCTCCCAACAACACACCACAAACCACTCCTCCCTCGACCCCTAGGGGGAAGAGGAGTGCGTCCCATTTGGGAAGCCAACCGAATGCACAACAGGGTACGTCGCAAACCAACCCTCTTCCTAACCAGAACTTTGTGTTTTCGCACAGTGCAATGATGTCAACCTCCCAGTCACCTTTCTTAGCTTCGTTTAATCTACCCAATTTAACCAAGATGATGAATGACCCCATCGCACACAACCCTACATGACCTCCCATGCCCACGAAGCTCCCTTCGAATCTTCCAAATTTTGAAGGAAAGCAAGAGAAATACCCAAGTAATCATGTCATGACCTTCCACCTATGATTCTCATCAAACAATATCATTGATGACAATATTTGATTGAGACTATTTCAATGCACTTTGACTGGGGTAGCTGCGAAGTGGTACGAGGAGCAACCCTCATCTTCACATGGAACCTTTGGTGCCCTCACCACCGCATTCCTACACTAGAAAATTTGGCCCAATTTCTACGGCCACTTCGTCGCTATTCCAACACATAGTCATCGCAAGAGCGATAGTTCGAGGACGGGAAAAACGTGGTTCGCCATTACATCACAATTCCGATGCCTTGACAAAGTGTCGCAATACCGACAATTTTTTTGTCGCTTCCAAACAAGCGTCACTCTTCCGACGTTTGTAAATTGTCGCAATCCCGATGAAATGTGGTTTGACGTTTTGAACGTCGCTTTGCCGATGTTTTTATACCGTCGCTCTTCCGACGTTTGTAAACTGTCGCAATTCCGACAAAATGTGGTCCAAAGTTTTGAATGTCGCTCTTTCGAATTTTTTATACTATCACTCTTCCGATGTTTTTAAACTGTCGCAATTCTGACGCCGTACACAAGTGTCGCAAGACCGACGCATTGCAAAAGTGTCGCAAGACCGACGCTTTCCAGAAGCGTCGCAATGCCGACGCATTCCAAAAGCGTCACAATACTGACGCTAGGAAGAACTGTCGCAATATCGACGGACGTCACAAGAGCGACGAAAATGGAAATCGTTCGAAACGTCGAAAGACCGACGCTTACAAAGCGTCGGTATACCGACGACAAGTTCAATTTTTTTTTTTTAAATGAAACTTTAAAACAGGACAGTAAATCTCCAATATTTGTTATGAATTGTGGGCGTTCCAATTTTTATGAACATAATTCGACCATGAAATATTAATATAATAAACCACCCCGCGGCACTTCGACTATAAACAATCATATAAACATGGCTTTGTATTTCAAAAAACAGGTTTAAAATAGAAACAGGGAAAATTTTCTTTTTTTCTAAGTAAGGTTAATCTATTAACAGTGGGAATAAAATTACAGCATGAATGAAGTCAAAAAAATTTCCCAGACTTATGGCAAATTTTTCAAAAAATAAAAAAAGAAGACTGCCCTCATACGGGGAAACCAGTCTTGAACGTTTTTCAGGTCGTTGCATTGCCCACGTAGGGGAACCATCGTTTGATATCTTTGACGATTACAGTGTTTACAGAATTCAAAAATAAAATATAGGTCCAACACAGTAATATAAGAAAAAACATGCCCAATTAAGTGGGCCGCGAAGCAAGAAAACCAAACCAAAGAGAAGCAGCTACTCATCCAGTGGTTCTTCGACAATTCGGCACCATCCTTCGGCAAACATAAAAATGAAACTTTAAAATAGGACAGTAAATCTCTAATATTTGTTATGAATTGTGGGTGTTCCAATTTTTATGAACATAATTCGACCGTGAAATATTAATATAATAAACCACCCCGTAGCGCTTCGACTATAAACAATATCATATAAACATGGCTCTGTATTTCAAAAAACAGGTTTAAAATAGAAACAGGGAAACTTTTTTTTTTCTAAGTAAGGTTAATCTATTAACAGTGGGAATAAAATTACAGCATGACCGAAGTCAAAAACATTTCCCAGACTTATGGCAAATTTTTCAAAAAATCAAAAAAGAAGACTGCCCTCATACGGGGAAACTAGTCTTGAACGTTTTTCAGGTCGTTGCATTGCCCACGCAGGAGAACCATCGTTTGATATCTTTGACGATTACATTGTTTACAGAATTCAAAAATAAAACAAAGGTCCAACACAGTAATATAAGCAAAAACATGCCCAATTAAGTGGGCTGCGAAGCAAGAAAACCAAACCAAAGAGAAGCAGCTACTCATCCGGTGGTTCTTCGACAATTCGGTACCATCCTTCGGCAAACATGACAGCGAGGCCACTTTTGGCCCCAGTTTACCTTGGTCCCAACTTCAACTATGTGTAAATGCATTCAAAGCTTCATGCCCAATCAACTCACAATCCGGGCAATCTCACAACATCCCTTTATTCTACGCTGGCAAATTAAACACTTAAATCTGAGAGTGTTAATATCTCAAATCTCTGAGATTTGAGATATTAATTTCGAGTTCCTTATGTTATGCACTCAACCCTTATGTGCTTCTAATGTTCAACCAATTCGTAGTCCCCATCTATTTCACGGCGCTGACTTCACAAACGTGTTCATATGGTCTTCAATCTCCGTATGTCCGAGTTGCAATACTTAATAAAATGCCTTGAACTATATCTAAACCTTCGGATATATTAAACCATTTCTTTTAAATTCTGTGGGGTATGATGACTAAGTTTTGAAACAATATACGAGGCCTCCGGAATTATAGACTTCTGGAATGACATTCTCAACCTTACGCCCATGTAATATAATTGCATCATATTTAAAATCTCTCGGCCACATAACTGGATTATATTTAATAAACATTTGTCAATTAAACAAACATTGCCATACCTTACGCTAACTTCCGTGTGGCTTCCGAATGCGATCACCATCTGATGCACCTTCCTCTAGATCAACGGTATGTATCAATATCGCTCGGCATCCTGGTACAATCTTTAATGTGCGATGGAGCGCAGCAACGGTGGTTTTCCGTGGGTCTACCTCGCCATGTGTCGACAGACCTATGGAATCGCTCATGAATGGAGAAAAAATGCTTGACCCACGAAAGCGGTGCGATGTAATCCAGAAACCACCTTCAGTGTTCGCTCTGGTCACGGTTCCATCTTTTTCTCACGCTCAAGGTTCCGTCCTCGCCTTGTTCCGCTCTTTTATGTGTTTCGCTCCTTTATAAGTGACCCTTGTTCCCTGACGTTTCAACACGGTCCTATCATGTGTATAACGCACAGTTCCATTGCTCTGTGCTTCCAAGGTTCTGTCACCCTGAATCACCAGCCTCCCGTTCGGCTCTCTCACACCATGGTTGATCGAGGAATGGGATTACTTTCTGGCCTTTCTGCGCCTCGATAATCACCATAAACACGTTAACCCATCTATGAATATTTACATGGGGAAACAAAACATGAGACCCCCCTTATGTTTATTTATGTACAAAAAGTGTCTTGGGTCTAATGCCCCTGCATCAGACTCCCCAGGTTCAAATGATTCATGATCTCCTGATCATGTGCTTTCATCTTCGTCTTCCTGGATTACACACCTTGTTCTGCAACTGGCCATCCATTGCAGCGTCCTTCTTCTGCATTCCTCCTGGTTTCCATGTCTTGGTCTGCATCTTCGCACTTTCTATGCCCTCACAGTCTGTGACTGTCTTCCTCTGGCTGCTGCTGATTCTCATCTTTCTGGCTGCTGTCCTTTTCTGAGGCATCTTCTGCATCAGTTTCCTTATCAATTCAATTTCTCTATCTAATATTTCCTCTGACTGCTGGACACTTACTCCTGTTTGCTGCATTCTCATTTCTTCAGTTCTTACTGCTGCCCAAGCTCCTATGCTTACTGCCACCCAATCATCCATACCCTCTCTGCAACAGTAAAACTTTTGCTCCCCTGCTGGCAACACTTCAGCTTGTTGCTTCAGCCCTCTTTCCAGCAACACTCCAAGCTGCTGCTCTGGAATTTCACCTTCTTTTCTGAATATCTTCAGCAAACATTCTCGCCATCTCCTTTGGCCAAACAAATCTTCACTATGCTGCAACTCAGGTTCAGCATCTTCTTCTTCTGCCTTGGAAATCTTCAGCAATTGCCTTCCTTCTCCTTGATTGACTCCAGCAATCAAATCAAGTTCTCTAGCCACTGTATCTTCATCTTCTGTCAAAGTGAAACTCTGGTTCTCTACTGTTGTAGTAGCCTCAACATTCTGCCATACAGCTTCTTCAATTTTCTCTGGGCTATTCGAACAAGCCAATTATTCCTTGCTTTCAATAGCAACAATTTCCTGCATATGAGACATGGTTGTCTCATCTTCATTTAGCTACTCATCCTCATTCTGAAACAGCTCCTCTTCTTCTAAGACAGCTCCAAGTGATGGATTGTCTTCTGCTTTGTCTGTCAACACAGCCAGTTCATCAATTCCAAAACCCCAAGACCAAATGCTCCCTACTGATGATTCAATCAGCAATTCTTTTCCATCTTCATCCCATTGTGTCTTCACATTCTGCAAACCCCAATTCTGAAATTGAGGTCTTCTCTCTTGTATGGAATCCTATTGATTCAGCATACTCTTTAGCAGCTCAATTTCTCCATTCCATGGCTTAAAGTCTTCCACAGAACTCTCCTTATCTTTCAATTGACTGCCCCATGCTGTCAACTTATCTCTGTCATCAACAGGATCTGCATTCATCAAAAATTTGTCAGCATCAAACTCACAAGGCCTCATAGCCTTTCTCTGCTCTGCCAGCACCTCAATATGCTGTCCCAACTGCCTCTTCTTCTCAATCAGCACATCAGAATGATGATTCCAATTCTTCAAACATTTCTTGAGACCATCAGTTAGTCTCCCTTCTGCACCATCCTCTTCAAGGATGTCTCTTTGCTCCAGCTCATAAAAATGAACTTTCCTCTTCCTATTCATCTCTGTCCTTACCATCTGAACACCTTCTCTCTGTGGTTCTGTCCTCTGCTCATGCCACAATCTTGGCATCTCACCACAATCTTCTCTATCTTCTGTTGTCACTATTTCCTCAGTCTTCATCAGAATAAAATCCTGATTTCCCATCTCTACAAAGATTCCATCTATCTATCCATCATTCTCCACATGGCCATTTAACAAAAGCAGCTTGTCATTATCAGCATTAATGACAAACTTATCATCAACCACATTTAAACAATCTCTTCTATCAAATAAGGAATTAATGAATTCCCTCTGCTGCAATAGTTCCATCTATTCTTCATCTGAAAGATACTCATCATACTTTACTTGGCAACAGTCAACTTCATCTGTCACATTTTCATCATGTGAACTGCCTTCATTAACACCTGCATTCACACACAACTTGTCAGTTGTAAAAACATAAGACCTCATGGTCTCATTTGGTGATTTGGTCACCAAATATTTCTGTTGTTCCAAGTCTTCTATATTTTCCAGAGATCCTCCAATTGTCTCTTCTTTAGAGTCCTCAAGTTGTTCAGCCTCCAGCTTCTGGCCAATATCACAAACTAAAGCTCTTCTACTTCCAATATGTTGGAAAACAGAATCTTTCTCCAACTGTGCATGGGCATCTTCAAAACATGTAGCTGCTCCATTTTCTTCCTCAGTGACAACATCAACAGTTTGTTCTTTCTCACCTGTTGTTCCTGCAAACATACAAAATATGTTAGATGTAAGGCTCTTGGACCCCTTGGTCCCACTTGAAGCTTCAGTCTCCAAGTCCTTCTCCAAATACTAAATCACTCTGAGTATTTCTTTCTTCTTCTGAGCATTCATCATCTGCTCCTTCTTCCTTTGTAGCCTCTGCCAATTTATCTTCTTCTTCATGAGCCAACCAACTCTTTGGCTTTCGTCCATCCTTCTCTTCAGTTCATTAAACTCTTCCCTGATCTCAGCTAATTCTTTCTGCCATTCTTCATCTGTGGATTTCTTCTTCCTCATGCCATTTGCTTTGGCATCTTCACACACTCTTTTGCTGTGGTTTCTCTCAGAACCTCTGCAATCTCTGCAGTCTCTGCTATGGCTCTCAATAGCCATTCTCTTCTCTAGGAGTTCTTCACTCACAAGTTGCACTAAGCCTCTGCAACATCAAGCTCTCTTGCTACAACTTACCTCACCAAGCTTCTCTCCTGAGCTCCGCTTTTGGAAAGTACTGGTCCCCTCTCTTTGGAACCTTCTGAGCATTCTTCTCTGCTCTCTAGGCTTCACTCTGCAACTTTCTCAAGAACACCTCTTCTCTCTGTCATCCAACCTCTGTTGGGAATTATTTCAGGTTTTGCCACACTCTTTATGCACTCAGAATCCCTTGCTAGACTCTTCTATCACTGCTCTCAAAGCTTGTGATCTACTTCTGCTGAGATGTCTTCCTAAATTTCTTGCACTCTGTATTCTACAAACAAATCCTTCCAACCAGAGTTCAAATAAGGCTCATCATCTTACCTCTCAAGATCCCTGACTGATCTTGCTTCTTTTCTTTTCACCTGCACTGCATCTACCTGCTGTAATCTTCTGTCTTCAAATCCAGATTATGTACACCTGGAGACCTTCACTGCATGTCAAATCAAATCTGCAATTTTCTCTATTAAACATATTCAAACATCAACTATTTTTCTGGTTCATTACATGTGCATTTCCAAAAAAAAATCTTCAACGAGCTAACTAAATTCTAGCTCCGGTACCACTTGACAGTGAGGCCACTTTTGGCCTCGGTTTACCTTGGTCCCAACTTCAACTATGTGTAAATGCATCCAAAGCTTCATGCCCAATCAACTCAAAATCCGGGCAATCTCACAACATCCCTTTATTCTACGCTGGAAAATTAAACACTTAAATCTGAGAGTGTTAATATCTCAAATCTCTGAGATTTGAGATATTAATTCCGAGTTCCTTATGTTATGCACTTGACCCTTATGTGCTTCTAATGTTCAACCAATTCGCAGTCCCCATATATTTCACGGCGCTGACTTCACAAACGTGTTCATATGGTCTTCAATCTCCATATGTCCGAGTTGCAATACTTAATAAAATTCCTTGAACTATATCTAAACCTTCGGATATATTAAACCATTTCTTTTAAATTCTGCGGGGTATGATGAATAACTTTTGAAACAATATACGAGGCCTCCGGAATTATAGACTTCTGGAATGACATTCTCAACCTTACGCCCATGTAATATAATTGCGTCATATTTAAAATCTCTCGGCCACATAACCGGATTATATTTAATAAACATTTGTCAATTAAACAAGCGTTGCCATACCTTACGCTAACTTCCGTGTGGCTTCAGAATGCAATCACCGTCTGATGCACGTTCCTCCAGATCAACGGTATGTATCAATATCGCTCGGCATCTTGGTACGATCTTTAACGCGCGATGGCGCGCAGTAATGGTGGTTTTCCGTGGGTCTACCTCGCCACGTGTCGACAGACCTATGGAATCGCTCGCGAATGGAGAAAAACCACTTGACCCACGAAAGCGGTGCGATGTAATCTGGAAACCACCTTCACTATTCGCTCTGGTCACGGTTCCATCTTTTTCTCACGCTCAAGGTTCTGTCCTTGCCTTGTTCCGCTCTTTTATGTGTTCCGCTCCTTTATAAGTGACCCTTGTTCCCTGACATTTCAACACGGTCCTATCATGTGTATAACACACAGTTCCATTACTCTGTGCTTCCAAGGTTCTATCACCCTGAATCACCAACCTCCCGTTCGGCTCTCTCACACCATGGTTGATCGAGGAATGGGATTCCTTTCTGGCCTTTCTGCGCCTCGATAATCACCATAAACACGTTAACCCTGAACGTGAACTCAACTCTCACTACGTCTGAGCAGAGAATTCCTCTTTGGCTTCTTAAATAGAATCTTCATAAAGGTCTGCCCTTTTTTTATAGATTTTGTTCACCCATCAGCAACTCAGCAACCCAACCAATTGACAGAGTGCTAATTAAATTCTGTCACAGGGTCTCATCCATACACTCTTCTACGCCTTCTTCCTAAAACGTATAGGCAGACTATTTAGCTAAGATTCAGAATCTTCCCCATGCCCTGTTCATGAAGATTCAAAGCACCCTCACAGGAATTAGTTCAAGCAATACTCATGCAGCATTGAGACAAATCCATTCATATAAGAGTCACGGGATTTCAACCATTCTCACACAGAAATTAAGGAACAAATGCACAGAAATACTGAGACAATTTCCTCATTTATCCAGTGAAGGGATTTACAACTTCTAACTGGCCAGATCTTCGATTAAATGGCCCTTCTCCTCTATCCTACAGTCCTATGCAGCCTATGCAGTTCTCCCTACAGGTCTGTGCAGGTCTCTCGACTCTATCATAGAGGTTTATTTTTATACATATTGTAAATCAATCGATTCATTTCCTTGATGACTCTTGGACTCCTAAAGCTAGCCCAACTTCTAAAACTGACTATAACCCTCAGGTGCCCATCAATCATTCGGGCAGTTACAATATTTTCCTTTCTAAAATAACTCATCTATGAATATTTACATGGGGAAAAAAAACATGAGACCCCCCTTATGTTTATTTATGTACAAAAAGTGTCTTGGGTCTAATGCCCCTGCATCAAAACATAAAAATGAAACTTTAAAACAGGACAGTAAATCTCCAATATTTGTTATGAATTGTGGGCGTTCCAATTTTTATGAACATAATTCGACCATGAAACATTAATATAATAAACCACCCCGTAGCGCTTCGACTATAAACAATCATATAAGCATGACTCTGTATTTCAAAAAACAAGTTTAAAATAGAAACAGGGAATTTTTTTTTTTTTCTAAGTAAGGTTAATCTATTAATAGTGGGAATAAAATTATAGCATGACTGAAATAAAAAACATTGCCCAGAATTATGGCAAATTTTTCAAAAAATCAAAAAAGAAGACTGCCCTCATACGAGGAAACCAGTCTTGAACGTTTTTCAGGTCATTGCATTGCCCACGCAAGGGAACCATGATTTGATATCTTTGACGATTACAGTGTTTCCAGAATTCAAAAATAAAACAGAGATCCAACACAGTAATATAAGCAAAAACATGCCCAATTAAGTGGGCCGCGAAGCAAGAAAACCAAACCAAAGAGAAGCAGCTACTCATACGGTGGTTCTTCAAGAATTCGGTACCATCCTTTGCCAAACATGTCACTGTCCATGGCGGGAGCAGCTTCAGACATGGAAGGTCCAGGATCTCTAGGCGCTATCTCCACATCACGAGCCCTACGAACCTGAGCCTCCGGTTCTTGCACATTCACGCAACCGCTCCCCTCCTGAAGGCCCGAAAGCTGGGATTTTTCTGAGCTCAGACCCGTCGGACAGGTGCATTGTTCCTCCACTTGGGCCTCTTCACGGAAAACCACGGTGATTGAAGCTGTGATTCGTGGGCGGTTCAGAGAGAAATTAAAAGAAAAAAGCGCAGTGCGCATCGTGGGAGAAGGTGAAGCAGTGGGAAAATGAGGAGTAGGGGAGCTCATACGGTGGCCAGATCCTAGAAACCGACCGCACCCACTTCTAGTGTTTGGATAGTGGCCTGCGTAATAATCACTGGAGTGGGAAGATGACTCAGTTGAGGGGATAGAGGGAGCGCGTAGGGGTTGGCCTCTAGTGCTACCCCTGCGGCAACGCATCCTTTGACGCAGGCGAGGCATGGATGCAATCTTAGCAATGGGCACAAGATGAGACAGAGAAGCAGGATTCCAAGAAACCGAGGAAGACAGACACAGAATAGACCGAGAGAAATGCAGATTTTCACCAAGGTCTAAGCAGCAGTTTAGCTGGCTTCTCCTTCTTGTCACAATGCGCAGGCAGTGTAACCCAGCAACCGGAGAGCATCTGCAATTCAAAGGTTGTGGCTTGTCTGAGAAACCATAGCGAAACGCCATTTTATCGACCCGACTATAATGGCATCGAAGAACACCCGTCATAAATCTCTCATTGATGAGAGCCGAAGGCCGGAGTATATTGGATCATGCGGAATCGCTAACAGGAGTGGAGGTCTGATCTTGAACAGCGTTAAAACTTAATGCGATTGATATGAAAACCTTGGAACTTAAATATCGGTTGATTCAACAGCGTTAAAAATTAATGCAATTGATATGAAAACCTTGGAACTTAAATATCGTCTGCCAACTATGACATGGATGGGCAGGTGTCTCCACACTTCGCCACATCCATGTCCCATCGCCTTAAACGCCATCCAATACACCCGCATCCGGGAACATGGAAACTTTTGATTGAAGCGTGGGTTTTGTTTAAAGTTTGATGGTCCCGCACCACAGCAAGCTAGAGGAGGACACGTGGTAGAAATTGATTGGAGCAGATCTTTGTTTGGGCCGCTCGCGCAGTGGAAATCTAGACCCAAAAAAGATTAGGGCGGAATTCATTTGGTTTTCGCATCACAAAATTGGCCGACGTCAGCACGTTATTTTGGAACGCGAATTTGGTTTGAATTATGGTTTATCATCATTTGAAGTCTGGCGGGATCCACGGCTAAAGGGTTCGTTTGAAGTTTTGACAAAGGTTTTGTTATATGTTTTATATAACGCACGACGGAATAGTTTTATTGTTTGTTAAGGTCCCACACTGGTTTTGGTAATTTTTTGTTTTAAATGCGACGTATATATGTTTTATATATATATTTCATATATATATTAAAACATTTATAAATTGTGGACCCCAGGAGCATTTTAATAGATTTGTTATTTGCATAGTTTTGTTATGTTTTTAATATATGTGTTGCATATAAAAGAAAAGGGTTGTGAGCCTGTTTCAGAATGTAGTTGTAAAGTTTATTATTACACACAATAGCAGTGTAAGTGTTTTAAAGAGCACAATAGTGCGTAGTTTTAGAGACAGAGAAGAATTTTGAGTGCACTGCATTTTGCAGCAGTCACATTTTGTAATCCCTCTCAGTGAGGAAGAATTTGTAATAGTTTTTTTTTTAAGGAATAGAAATTTTTCAAAGTGTTGAACTCTGTTTCCAGTGAAGAAATTTCAATATTTTCTCTGTGTTAGAAGAGGAGAGTATTACTCTCTCCATTTTTATTCTAGAATTTTCAAATATTCCAACACATGGCTATAAATGAAGGAGATTGCTACGCATCAACATCAACATGTTTTCAAGTAGGAGCTGCCTAATTTTGTAACAAACTTCTCTCTGGATGTCAAAATTTGCAGACACTGAAGATTACTTAGGTGATGCCTGAAATTTCCATTGAATTCCTATAAGAATCTTAGATTTGTGACATAAATCCTTTTGCTAATATATTAGCTTACTCCTTTTAAGTTTGTCTCATTCAACTAATAAAAAATGTTTCAAGGAGTATAATGAAAACTATATTATGTGTGAAGCATAAAATAATCATTGATGCTAGACTTGGAAGTTAAGAAGTATAATAAGAAGTACATACACTTCTCTAAAGCATAATATTGTTTTTCTGAAGCATAAGACAATCATTGATGCTAGACTTGGAAGTTCGAATAAGACGAGATAAAACAACGAAAAAGGCATTCCATTACTTGCATTAAATATGAGTACTACCTTTTACCAGTAAGCTGGGAGCAAGGTCTAGATTTTGACTGGCATCAATTCTTGTGAACTCAAATTTCACTAAAAACATAGTTTTTTGTATGTTTTTCAGCACATGGTTAAAAAGGATAGTGCATCAAAATCTATATTGTTGGGCTGAATACATAAGTAATCAAAAATTATCTTTACCAAGTTATTCACTTCATCAAAAGCCTGATCTTCACATGTGACACTTTTGCTAGGGATAAATATCAAGTGGGTTGTGACATTTTAAAACTTGGTTCGCGGTGAAGTGCCCAAAAGGCAAGTCTATCAAAGCATCTGCAACCTGTGTCATTTCATAGGAGCGGATGATTATATATCATAATGGAGGTGCTCCAATTCAAGCAGTGTAGAAGAGGCAGGAGCCTACAAGGCAGATCCAAACTTTGGAGAAGAGCAAGGCAGATCCTGGGAAGAACGAAGAATTTGGGAATCCGAGATCTCTTCCAGAGGCCATGATACCAAAGGTTTGTCCTATTTGTAGATCTTTCTCATCTACATCCAATATAGTCTTAAATTCCCACATAGATCATTGTCTATCAGGTGAGTCAAATGCTAAAAAAATCTGGAAAAAAGTTTTCCAAGCCTAAAGTGAACGTGAGAAAAAAACAATCAATCCTAGATATAATTGTTGCGGCACTTGTTTGCATGCTAGAGGATTTGGATTACAGTACTAGAAAAGAGCAATCGACCGCTGATGCACATCCATTTCCTTTGGATCAGCGCAATCTCAGAGACACCACCAAGCAAAGGCAACATCAATGCAAAGATCTCAACATTTCAAAATTAATGAAAAGATCTCGCGTAGTGGTAATGCATGTATTTCAAAATAAACAAATAACAATTCACATTCTAACCCATTCTAATAACCACTGTAGTAAGGGTTTACATCTAATTAGATCCAATCCGTATATCGATGGAAAAAAATTAATATAATTACATTTTCCGTAGCAGAGGAAACTTTGTGAAAATAGAAAAGGAATATAAAACGAGGATGTCAAGATGTTTAGATGACTCAGTACAACAATTATTTGTGCTTAGTAGACACAACACTGTATTCTTAATGCATTTTCTGTAGAACACTAAATATATTTGTCCAAAATTTGAGATGCAAACTATAGTCTCTACTACATTTGTTAAATTGGAGGTTTATAAAAGATAAACTGCGAACAAAATTGTAGCACTATGATAAGAAGCTGTCAGAAGCATTCCTTTTGCTTCACAAACGTGGAAATACCTTAAGAATGCTTATGGTTGATATAAATATTAGAGCATGGTATTTAAATGTAGTAGTTATGCTAAAATATTGAATAACATCTTGAGAGTGCTCTTCAGATACTGTACGAATGCACCAAATTAAAGTTGTACCATTACTAAAGATAAATGGCCAAAAATAGTCAATTTTGATATCATGAAGTTATGTCTTTCTCGGTAGCAAACTGGGGATAGGATGGAAAATATGAGAGAACTAAGTTCCAAGGACTAAAAAAACAAGGCCAACATAGTTCTGCCTTGAATCAGAGACAAAAAAAAGCTGCCCAAAAAAGTGTTTGCCACTATCATCACCCCGAGGAGCGCAAAGTCAGTTGATGGTGCCAACCATTTGACGAAGCAGAGAGAAGATTCATGGTGCCAATGGTTGTAGCACAGTTTGTTGACGTGAGCCATCATTGTAACAAAGCATATTGATGGTGCCAATTGTTGTAGAAGTCCATTGAGAGTGCAACTACTGTAGTAGAGCAGTTTGAGAGCACCCATTGAAGCTCCTATATATAGCAGAGTCAACATTTTCCTATTGAACAAGTTTGTATAGTCAAAGCCACAACAAGATCAGATAGCCACGATCCTAAATGAGAACCAGAGCCAAAGCTAAGACAGATCCACGTTTAGCAGAACAAGACAACCATAGCAAAGGATTTGACCACATAACCAGATCATGAGAGATAGCAAGATTCTTGCTTCCACTGTGGAAATGTAGAAACTGTACAAGGGCTTTGCTTCCAGCAGATTTCATTGTGACAGTAATTGCTATGGTGTTGTAAGCGCTCATTAGTATAATCTTAAAGCCATTCTGGAATTCTTTTAACCTGGAGAGGGTTTTCTTTGGTTATAAATCCTCATGTTCAAATTCCATTGTGGATTGGTTGTGTTTGATATTATGTTTTTACTGTCCGCAGTTGAATTTTCACACAGAAAATTATCAGTGTAAAGCGAGCAATTTTGCGATGTTTCTTTTGCTTCCTATTGTGAAGTATTTCGCTCAGAACTCTACTCGTTGTAACAGAGGTCTTGGGCATAGAACAGGGGACTTGGAGTTTTTGGAATCAAACTTCAGGTTAAGATGCTCATCTGAAGAATTGCACAGTGAGCCTTAGCATGGAGTTGGGAGTACCAATTTGAAGTGCAGGTAGGGCATTGAACAATAGACCAGTTATATTTCTGGACCCTAATACAAAAGTTTCTTCTTCTTTCAAAACGTGTTTCTCGTTTTCTGTAACCAATGTGGGTCCTGTTCTTGTTTCAATTGGGGATGGATTAGCATTTTTTATTGCTCCAGATGATCACACTCTGGGTAGCCCTGGAGGCTATTTGGGGTGATGAGTCCAATAAGTCTCAATGAACTGTTGCCCTCGCCGGGGAATACTATTGCAGTGGAATTTGATACTATTTTGGATGTTGAATTCCATGATCCTAATGGAAACCAGTACCTTCAACTCCAGTACCTGTTCACAATTTATTGCTCCAGATGATCACACTCTGGGTAGCCCTGGAGGCTATTTGGGGTGATGAGTCCAATAAGTCTCAATGAACTGTTGCCCTCGCCGGGGAATACTATTGCAGTGGAATTTGATACTATTTTGGATGTTGAATTCCATGATCCTAATGGAAACCAGTACCTTCAACTCCAGTACCTGTTCACAAAAGAGGGTGCCATAGTCATTCATGCGTGCAGAGAGGGTGAATTGCAGGCATTGCAACAGGAGGTGTTGTTGTTGTTGCATTGGCCACTAGATTGTTTGTCTGGTTCTGTTACAAGCGCAGAGTATTGAAAAGGACAGACAAATTTATTTTATATATTGTGAAATTGCCTTGTAAATTCACCTACAAAGAGCTCAGAAATGCTACGAAAGACTTTTTTTGAATGTGATTGATAATCGATAATTGCAAGCAAGGGTAATCCCCTTGTGAAACCCAAATTTCTGAGCATTTTCTAAAACCCGATGACAAAGTCATTGTAATGAACAAGCGCCTAGGTCCATATTACGTCCAAATCTACCAAGCACCAAGATCTATAAAAAAAATCCACAGTATCTGCGAACTAAGAAGAAGAGGCAGAAAATGTATTCTACTTACCTGTTTGAATAGTGGTTGGGGTTTACCATAGCAAAAATTTGACAGAGCCCATGTAACATTTCTTATCATTGAAATTCTAGCAGTATCATTCAACTGGGCAAGCACCTGCCTCAGAGCTCCATGACTGAGGGCAAGATCCCTAAATGTTGCAGAGTCTCTAGCAATATTTCCCAAAGCCCAAATGGCCTTACATGAACACCAGTTGAACTCAAAGTTGGGTACTAGTTTTTTAAATCAAATTCCAAAATTACAGACATATAAAGATAGTTGGGAAGAATAATTTTATGCCTCTAAAATAAACGTGCTACCTATTCTCGAACATTATCATTCTCAGAGGTAAGAATTTTCACAAATATAGACAGTGCCCCGTAATCAGTCACAACCTTTGTATTCTCAGAGGTTCCTGAGACTATATTAGTCAAAGCCAAAGCTACTTCAAACTGCATTATCAATCACAAGGTATCACCATCAAAGCTATAATTTTAAGATAACAATTTATCTACCATTGAAACTATAATTTTAAAATATATACACCTAGTGATATAGACACCTAGTGAGAGTAGAGGTTAGGAAATTATGATAAGAATTATTACAAGATATCACTCACAGTGCAGTTGATTGTTCATTGTCTGTTGTAACTATAATTTTAAAGAAGACACACTTAGTGATATAGACACCACCAAGTGAGAGCAGAGGTTATGAAATTATAATGAGAATTATTTCAATATATCATATTACTCATAGTACAGTTAATTTTTTATTGTTTGGTGTACTAATTGTTTATTATTTATAAACACAATCAAACATATTATGAGGGACGGTGATGAAATTGACAACGGTCTTATAACAAACCATAATGGGCACATCCCCTGGCAAGATAGACTCTGAATAAGAAAGAAAGAAAAACAAAGTGATTACTTACAGGATCATAGGCTTCCTGAAGAACTAGATCCAGAGCAGCATCTGTAACCCCTAAATCAACACCTCTCTCTGCAAGACGAATCGCTACATCTTTCATATGTAGTCTAGCAAATTTTCTGAGCTCATCACAAGAAACAGGATCAAATACAACTATCTCATCAAGTATATTCAATAGCTCTGGCCTGAAATGTCTTCTAACCTGCAAAAATATCCAAAGGCATGTCAAAGCACTGCAGCCAACTTCGTGATAAAATTATATGAAAAATATGCATACACAGAGTCCAGGAGAATGAAAAGGCAGGTGTATTGGCAGTTGCCAAAATGCAGCAACTAAAACGGCAGGTGTATTGGCAGTTGTGAAAATGCAGCTACTAAAACGGCAGGTCTGTCGACGGTTGCAGGTGTGTGGATTGTTGTTGGTATTTTCAGACCGATTCGATGGAAATATACCAGAAACCAGTGGTATGTCAAACCTAGAAGGTAACTCGAGAGACTGTGACCGTCAAATTAAACAAGTAACAAGTGTCGTGCCTAGATAAGAAGTGTTGACGAAAAAAAAATTGATCTCTTTCATAACAGAAGGCCTATCGGCCTAAATATCTAGGACATGTGGCACTCCATGATAAAGACACATGGTGTGTGGATTTGAGTTTTTCAGGTGGTCAAGTGGGCCGAAAATAGGTGAAATGTGGCACCACTCAGAGATTGACATGTGCCAAGTGGTACAAGTGGTAGACAATTGGCATGCTCAAACAACGAGGTGATGCAGGAATGACATGAGGGAGAAAATATCAGAAAAGCCCCAAATCTGGAGAACTAAAGCTCATCACCAACCTGAGATTGACAACTTTACAGGATGTAACCTATGAAATCGTAAATGGAGAAATCATAGTAACAATAAAGTAACCTATGTAACAATAAAGTCGGATTCATCCTGGGAGTAGTAATGGGAGAAATCATAGTGAACAACAGGAAACATGCAGAGTTGCTTACAATCAAATAGATGAAAAAACACATACAAAAAACCTAGATAATAATCATGAACAAGCTTAATATTGAATTATGAGCTGTAAAGGAACTTACAAAATGTGACATTACGAACCTGGTCAAGCGCACAAGCAAAAATATCCTGGACATGACCCTGGTTGACAAGTTGTATTGCTCATGATGCAAGAGGATTTATACCTGCACTGCCAAGTCAATCAAAATCCATCATTATCTATACAATAAATACAAGTAATTGATGTAGTATTTTTTACTCTAAGATGCATTCTTATGATAATGTTAGAACATATGTTGAAAATGTCAAAACATACTTGAATAAGCTCCTCTTCGTTTCAAGAAAAATTTATTGGAGTCGCATGAACTTGGAACAAGCCTCCCACGATCTGAAAGAGTAGCAACTAAGTCAACAGTGACTTTTTTGTTGCTACGTTGGATCGAGGAAGGTTTGCTCCAAGATTAAAATGCTCCAATAAATTATTCTCTACTAAACAGGGCCAACCACGTGAAGGTGGAAGCTCTTATGGCCCCTCCCCCCCCCCGCCCTCACATCACTCTCAATTCCCCAATACCCAATCTATATTTCATTTTTTACTTTCATGAGCATAAAAAAAAATATTCAATAACTAATAAAAAAACAATTCAACAAAAAGTATGCAAGGAAACATTAAAATTAATGCTTGACATAAAAATAGTATGATAAATGAGTTTTTTATATAACGCAAAAAACGTTCCAAATATGGTAACGTTTGTATTATAATAATACAATATTTTACATTATCAAATTTTATTTTTCTTCTTCCTATTTCTAAAGCTCCTAATTACATCATCAATATCATCGTGCTCTACTCCTGTTTCGTGCCTTTCGACCCACACTGCTGACCTAGTTGTGTAGTCACGATGTCTGGTCTCATCCTGTGATGGGGCATTGCCTACAAAAACAGATAATATTAAATTTTAATTGTCAGTTTTTAAATATCATTGAACTAGTTTAGTAATATTAATAAAAAAAATTGCAATGAGATTATTTACCTGGTGCACCAGTTGTCGTCGTTGGGACTGTTGCCCTGTCTTCCTCTCTGGTGGTAAGATCCTCAAGGGAAACATTCTCTATCATTTAAACAAAAAAATTTATAAGGACAACCATCAAGGTATAATTAGAAAAAATTATAAGTGGAAATTAATTACCGTCACGGCCCTCACTGATAGTAGCATTTTCGGTCTGGTCCCCATTACAATGATCAGGTTGCACGTGAGGAACATCTACATCTAGCTCTAAAACTGGGTTATTTGCCTTGCGGTAGTGCTGCTCCCCTGATTTAAACAAAGTTGTTAGACATTAAATTTATAGACGAAAACAAACATATTGAAAGGTTAATGTTTTACCTTATCAGGCATTATGGATCTTGGGACCTGCCCCAAGCTTCTGCGACATTCAACTACGGCTTGATAACCGAAATGGAAAGCGATATTTTTATCTTCCTCTGTAGTTTATGTTCCAAATTCATCACTCTACATTACATATGATTTTTTATTTTTAATCATATTTGATAGGATTACAAAAACGTTGGAAGGCGATACAATTAATTATAAGATGTTTAGCTACTTAATTACAATTCTTGCGGCTAATTTCAAGTAGCCGACCTGGCCTAACTTGTGATGGCCCTTTTTTTCAATCCTAGCTTTGGTTGCCTTCGAGGTGTCAGGCAACCTATCATCAAAAGATTGAAGTCAAATATGACGTAGCACACTTTTATTTTAGACATAGAGAAAATTAAAGTTTTAATTTACCTTGTGGATCCAGTTGGCATTTTTCCTTCTTTCTTTGCCCTTTTCTCTTTTCCGTCATGGATGAGTGCTCTCCACTCACTCTCTGGAACTGTGAGATGACGCTCATATATAGGGTTAAATTGCAATTGTGTCCTATAGGTGTCCCTGGTATATTTCAAATATTTGCCGGCTACCCGAGCCATTGTTGTTCTGTCAAATGTGTCGACCCCAAAAAGGGCTTCTAGATAATCTAGAAGTTCTTTTTTCAGGTTGGAATTCTGGGAATTCCACCTTGTGCGTATGGTTGGGACAAAAATTACCAACGCATGGCTCTCAAAAAACCTGTAGAACTCATTGTTTCCTACACATAAAAAAAGATATTATCATTAATTTAAAAATAAAAACCATGATAAATATGTTTTAGATAGAGTACATGAAATAGTTAAAATATTAAAATTTACCTGGGAGTTGAACGTGCTTTATAGGGACACCTTCATTTTTCACCAACAATGTGCCATTAATGGTCCTTGTGGAGCTGACACGTGTAGCTCCAGGAAACACAATAATGTAGTTGGCCATATCAGCCTCATCACTCCCAACGCGTTCAGCGGTTGGTTGGGTGTCTGCTTGGGCAGGGTGTGTTTCTTGGCTGGCACCTAAAGGAGTAGAAGGTGTAAGAGAGGGTTGCTGGGCAATATTTTGCCCTTGTGTCCCACTACCACCAACACCGGGTTCAGCAAGTGTCAGAAAATGCTACATACAAAAGAACTTTTTGTTATTTTAGTCAATGTAAAAATTAAAAATCAAACTATCACAATTCATCTCAGGCAAAACAAAAAAAATATCCTTTTGACTTTTTATAATTACCTGATATGTTTCTAGCTGGGTCATAAGTTGTTTTATCCTCTCTTCTGTTTCAGGTGTTTGAGGCGCGTCTATCAAAGTATCAAATTCCGACCTTGTATTTCATGCCTTTTTTCGCAACAAGAGCGCTAGAGATAGGGATGAAGAAAGCTCTTCCTCATAGAGGGAATCATGAGGCGTACCATGGCTAGGTGGCTGCATATTTGAACAAAATTAATATTATTTCAATTATGTAAATAACTAAAATACCTGAAGATAGAGCAATGCTGGCACTTTACATGTTCTTCTGTTGGCCTCTTTCCGCGATCATCTCGTCTCGGGGTTGTTCCTGTACTGCCCTAATCAGTTTGCCACATTGCAATAAAATTATAAATGTAAAAACTTGAAAACAATATCTAACTTGAAAACACAAAATGAAAACTGAAATAATTTCTAATAAGACACCGGAAGACAGAGTTAGAGTTTCAAATATGCCTTGCATTGAATTCAATCCTGGAAACATGTCATTGCACATTAAGGCACCCAAACAAGAGATGAGTTGACAATGAAGACCTTATTGAATATATTGTTGGAGAAACTTCTAGTAAACTTGTTGTGAAGACCTTGAGGACATTTTTGGAGCAACATTGTTGAAGTTGATGGTATAGCATTGTTGGAGACGATCTTGAAGGGCCTTGAAGTGAAGCTTTTGGAGCAACTATTGAAAACTCCTTAGAGAATTTAAGTAAGGCACTTTCTATCTTCCATCACCTTTTTCCTTTCAATATCCTTTAAACGATTTTGTTGATATTTAATGTTTGAAATCACGTTATAATTCCTTGATTATATGTGTTTGGGGACTTTCCCTTTGAAATTACCCAAAAATATCCTGGCAATTTTATCTTCAGGATGCATGTCTGACCCTATTGTTCAATATTTTGATTGATAGTAGTAAACATAGAGAGTTAGGGGGCTCTTGACTTGGTTTTTTTGGGCCATTAGATCCCTAACATCTACTAGGGAGAACCCCCCTTGAGTTGGAGGAGAGCTGGCCCGAAGTGAAAAGAGGTTGGTGAGGTGACAATGGGGCTATTGAATTACACATGGTATCACACTTTAGCTTTAGGACTTTATCTTGAGAAGTGCGAGATTTTGCTATATCAATTCTCAAATTGTTTACAACACTATTGTTAAGAACTAATAAGAAGTGATGTTGAGGGTTTTTGGGTATAAGAAACAATACCATTTAAAAACTAGGGTTCTCAGTCCTTGGCATTCCTTCACCTGGGCCTAGGGGCACACTAGAATAATTTCACACTAAACCATGCAAACTTAAAAGTAACTTAACGGATCCATAAAGTAATAATAATCATAATTCCTAATTTCCTATTGTACGATATGATGCAAATTATTCAAACATGAAGCAATGAAGACATGCAATGTCTGAATTTCAAGATTGATGAACCAATACAAGAAGTTAGAAACTACAACTTTGATTCAATACTATGTGTCCTAACTCCAGGAAGGAATCTAGTTTGTAGTACAGAACATGCATCGTGTATTATCAATTCTTAATTGACAACAACTAAAGGTCATCTACCTCATCAATTCCTTCCCATTTTGTGTTTTTATGTTATGTTCCTTATAAAAGTGTCAAATTTCTCTCAAAGTAAGCAACCACTGAATAAAATAAAAAATAGTTGAGATATGATTGAGAAATGGTCATTTATTTCTTGAAAGGATCTTCACGATTTCTTTGGTTTTTTTTCATCTCAAGAAACAAGAAATGACCTAAGAAACTATCGTGATGTAATATAAGAAACAACATGGTGCAATGGCCATTTTCAAAGCCAAATGATGTCCATTGAGGACATGGCCTTTATTTGGTTCTTGTTTCATAGGAGTTTCGGGTAGAAATGGAACTTTTTTGTACCATTTCCGGTAGTAAAAAGGGAAAACCTTCTTTTTCCATGGGAAATAATTTACCTTTCCTTTTTCAAGATAATCTAAATCACAAAAAATATGAACTATACTGCACACATTCTTGAATAATGTGAAAGTGGAAAAGGAATACCCTACACAAGTGATGCACACATGTACATTTGAACACTAATAGATTTTTGTAGTTGAAATGCAATGCTTGTTTTCATTTAAATGTAGGGTTTTTAAATCGGGGAGAAATAATGGCTGCCAATTTAATAAGCGTTTCTTTGGGAAAATTTTAAATCTTGTATTGGGTGATGAAGATAATAGAGGGTATTGAATCTTGATTCTTGACATTGTGTTTAACTTGAATAACTCAAATGATTATAAATATCAGTGGATGAGTTTTTTTTTCAAGTATGTCACTCAAAACTCTTATGTCAAAGCATTATATGATGGCTAGCATTTGCTTGTTTCCCTTTCTTCGGTTCAATGTAAAAAATATATTAATATATTGGAGCACGAATGATAACTAAAATTGTTTGCTCTGCAGTATATCCAGCCCCAAGATTATGAAAAGTTTTCTCAAGTGAAGCTATTGGTTATTGATGAAGCAGCTGCAATTCCATTGCCTATTGTAAAGGCTCTGCTCGGGCCATATTTAGTGTTTTTGTGCTTTACTGTAAATGGGTAATAATAATAAATGAGCCAACCACAATCACAGATTTTGTAACCATTCGGTTTCCATGGATAGTGATGATGATATTAACCCTATATATCAGTGACCTATATCTATATTAGAATGATCTCAACATTGACCTTGATATGGTTGTATGGATGTGACCTTTGGTATGTCATCAGAAAATCCCCAAATATCAGAAAATCCCCAAATCTGGAGAACTAAAGCTCATCACTTTCGATCTGGAGTACTACCCTTGTGATAAAGTTGATGACTTTTGATCTCCCATTCTCTACCACTTTGCACTTCACCTTCAATATAGATCAGACCAAGGGCAATTCGTTACTGGGTGTTGAGATGGATGAGTTTGTCAAACTAAAATCCATAGCTTAAACTTCATGAAGCTGGTGGAGTCAAATTCATGCAAGCACAAACACATCTTACACATCCTCTTTGAAACTCATCCAAAAGAACATTGGAAGACATCTAGAGAGAACCCTATAGCCTAACACAATCCAATGGAATTGACCAAAAAAACCCAAATAGAGTCAACCCTACTATAGGAGGAAGGGCATGCAGTAAGAACTTATCATTTTGCAAGAGCTGAGGGTGAATGCTGAGGGCGAATGTTGTTCTGCAAGAGCTGAGGGAAAATACTGAGGGAGAATGCTGTTCTGCAAGAGTTGAGGGCGAATGCTGAGGGCGAATGCTGAGGCTAAATGTTGTTCTGCAAGAGTTGAGGGCGAATGCTGAGGGCGATTGATGTTCTGCAAGAGCTGAGGGCAAATGCTGAGGGTCAATGTTGTTCTGCAAGAGCTGAGGGCGAATGCTGTTCTGCAAGAGCTGAGGGCAAATGCTGAGGGCGAATGTTGTTCTGCAAGAGCTCAGGGTGAGTGCGTGCGTGATATCAGGCGTTAATGTAGTTTTTAATAAAATCATTTTTATGTAGCACATTTGATTTTTGCATTTCAAATCATTTTTATATACATTTTATTTTTGCATTTCTAATACAAGTGACAAACAAATTTCTACAAGAGGTTGAAATTTTTACTAGAATAGCCATGAAAGACTAATTAAAATGGCTTAAAATGCAAGTGGATCTTCAAAATAAATGTAATTGAAGGTTCTCCCCACTAAATTTTTGCAAAATTGCTTACATTATTTAAGTTATCTGGGATATTTTTTTGTATTACACAATCTAAATTAAATAATGAAATAGTTGGGTAGTCTTATTGTTTCAAATTAGGACACAATTTTCAAATGGTGATGAAGTTTCATGTGATGATTAACTCACAATATTCTCCTTTCCTATCCTTGAAAAACTATACAAGGTTCCCTGCTGCCACATGAAACCCTAACTCATGTAGCAGCATAGGACCAGTCCTCCATTTTGCCCGTCATAAGGCATTTTGCACGTATTTGATGACTAGAATTTGTGGATTCCCGTTTTCCGTGACGTGCTAGGAAGGATAGAAGAATTAATTTTGACATTTGAATTTTTTTCAAAAACGTTCTTACGCCCTTTAATTTCCACTTACCAATAATTTTGCAACACTAGTCCTCTTCGCAATTGCAAGGTTGTACTCAAAAAGTAAGGAAAGTTACTTTTTTGGCTCACTAAAAATTAAAAATTTAATAAAGGAATTACCACTTATCATTATTGATATTTTAAAATTAGAATCGATTTAGTTTTCCCCTTCCTATTACAAAAAGTTCACAAATCTTTTATTTTACATAAAACACCAAAGAAAGAATAAAGCCCGTTGCCCTGCAAACTTCCAAGGTTGTGATTAGTGAAGCAGTGAAAAAGTACGGCTATAGCACTAAAAAATTAGAATGCCAATCTGCCCCAACATGAAGTAGTGTTAATATAGTTGGTGGCTTGGCTTGATGGTCAAACAGTGAATTACACAAGCACAAAATAAAAGCTTTAGGCGTCTAGTTCCTTACACTCGCACTCTCAAGGCATTCAGACTTAGGCCGAGCTCAAGATTGGCTCATTAACCTGCCATATTCTAATTTCATAAGTTATGTTCGAAGTTTGAACTGCTAGGCTAATTTATTATTGTGAAATCATAGTTCTAAATTATCTCTTATTCTGTGAGCAATGTAATCTATTAATTGTAAGCAGATTCATTAAAAAAATTGAAACTGATTTTAGCATGAATGATGACAATTTATATATTAATTGGTTTTTAAGAGTATTTGTATTATGTAGGAGCACTGGAAAGAAAAATCAAGACTTCATTTTTTGTTTTCCTTATTTTATTGGGCTGAACTGGAGAAAATTGAATATGAATAGTGATTTAATTGTAAGATCAATGGGCCAAGGCCATACATCAACATTGACCACGGTGGGGAAGTATAAAAGCATGGATATTCATGCAAGTATAGTTATTAATGTAAGATCAAAGTTAACTCTTAGCTTCACTAAAGAAATAGAAGGCAAAGATCTAGCATCAACTGAAACTCACGTGAAAAAGTAGATGAAAAATGTACAATCATCCAATGGAGAGGTAATCTATAATTATCCGGTAAGACTCTTGGCTATGCCTTGAGACTAAACTAATTCTCAATATTTTTGAATAATCATCCATTGGAATTTAGTAGGAAAACCATAGTAAATCATTGTCCAATGGCCATGCAAAAATATATAAAAAATAATATTTGTTGGTTGTTTTTCAATAGGTGGACCATGATGGGATAATGAGAAGGTGGGGGTGTTTTTTTAATCATGGAAGTGAGGTTTAGTAGATTGATAGTCAAGTTACCTTTCCCTATAAATTTTCTCGATCAAGTTATTCATTCATTGAACTTTGATTCATTCCTCCTGTTTTGATACACAATCCAATCCAGTTGAGTCTTGAGTCTTCATTGAGAATGGCATTCATAGGTTGTCAAGAAAGAGGTTATCATGCACATGCACTCTTCTTTTCTTGGTATCTTTGTAACTATGTTCAGCCCGAGTTCTATATTTTTAAATTATCATAATAGTTCATGATTATTAGGCTTTTATTTTGTCTTTTAAGAATTTTAATTTAATTATTATTAATCATTAAATTAAAAAATATATATATACATATATATATATATATATATATATATATATATATATATAGTTATTATAGTTATTAAACTTTCAATAGAATTATTAAACTTTCAATGGTACATCAACTTTCATACATGAGAAAATAGACACTGACAAATGGTACATCATGGCCTGATTAATTTCGCTCAGCAATTTCAAATGGTATAACATTTAGTCAACAGTAATCATTAATTTCTGCACACAGAGACTAATTTCTCTGGAAGCCTGAGATTTCTTTGGCTTTTTATTCTTATAACTACATAGACATAATTAATAGAGAGATTGAGGACAAAAAAAAAATCTAGCGCTTAGTCTCCACTACTCAACATGATTTTGTGAGAAATAATACATAGATTGATTTCTCTGAGTGCCTTAGCATTCTTTGGCTCATTATTTTAATCACAACAACAATAAAAAATGCATTGAGGATCTGTTCTTAGTCCGATTATACAATTTTTATAAGACAGATTATGCAATATTAATAATAAACATAAATTTATTGCAATTTAGGGAAAGCTTGTTCATGTTTTTTTCTTTATATTGGAAGGTTACTTTCTTTTTGAAGTAATTTTTAGTAGATCATAGAATATATTGAGGAAATATTAGTTTGACAAGAATCAGTTATTTCTCTTGAAACTTTAGGTATTAAAAGTCCATGACACAGATATATCACACTCCAAAATCCAAAGAAAATGGAAGAGCGTTCAATTTTTTTAATCAAACTTTTATTGGTGAAGGGTTAATTTATTACGAGAACGTCATTAATGAAGTGCAAAATTTTAAACATAACATTTATTGACTAGAAAAATAATGACCAAAACGTCAAAAAAAATTGTGACAGGTAAAGATAAATCCAAATTCCAACCCTGCTTGCCACCTGTTGGTGAGTGGAGGTTATTCACTTTTCATTTACAGCTTACCAGGTTACTCATGTTACCAATATTTTCACATGGCTCACTTTTAGGTGACTACTTATTGTACTTCTTATTTATAAAGAACAATTGGTAGATAATTGTATTATTTGAAATCTATAACAAATCCGGGCAACAAAATTACAACAAATAGAAAATTATGCAAAAAATTCACCAGGCCACTAATGTGTGAATACCCTATCATTTCTTAGATCCTCATAACTTACCAACACCTACTATATTGGTATACACATAATATGGAATTTACCTGAAGTATTTCATATGTATCTAGAAGTAAATAAGTTGTATGACAATTGTTATGGCAGATATAAGATGTGTATTATAGTTTATATTTCAATTTTTCTTAAGTAGCATGCATGTGCGGTTCATATAGTGACTACAATTGCCAAATATATTTCAGTGAAGATGTGAAGATGATCTCTCATTAGGTCCTAATTACTTAAAGCATCATTAATTAGCTTTCCAAATGAATAAAATATGTTAACAAAATAGTAAAAACTAGGAAAACAAATCATGCTTTAAAAAAATATGGCACAATGAGTCACACCCTGAGATTTATTTAATTACTCATCAAGTGTCACTACATCATATATATGATCACCATTACCATAGAAATGGGACATGTGACCATCATTTTGGTTTCACCAATGACATTCCACATCATGAGCATTGTTTAGGGTTGATTGTGTTGATTTTTTTTAAACAGATCATTTATACATTTTATGGAAATTATAGACACAATTTATAATCACATTACAAGATCATGATGTATGGATATTCCTTATCATTTTTTAGATACTCACAACTTACCAACACCTAATAGATTGATATACAAATCATATGGAATTTACCCCTAGAATGCCACATGTATCCTAAAACAAATTAGTTGTATGGCAATTGTTATGGTGCATATATGATGTGTATTACAGTTTATCTTATAATTTTGTTGAAGTAGTTGTTTGGTAAATTTAGTGTGTCCTAAATTGCTACATTAATTTGTCAATTCGGGATTCGTAAGCTGACGAAGTGTGGCGCACTATATGTGCAAGATAACCTATCTCTTACTTTTTGTCGTTTTTGGGTTTTTTTATTTATCTTGGGGGTTTTTATCTTGGTTGGTTTCCTAATGTGAGATGGAAATTCTAAAAGACAAGTATGGATATAAATGTTCAAAGGCAATGATGTCCTTTATAATGATTTCCCAAACTTCAAACTTCTGAGGTTTTAAAACATGCAATGACAAAATTAATTCCTAAAAGTGAAAATGTGCCACTATACTAGTCAAACAAACAGTGAACTATTGATCATGAAACCCATTACCCTTGTTGCTGTCTAAATACAAAAGAAACTGTGCTCAAAGAAATACAAGAATTGCAAGCAAAGTAAAGCTAAAATCAAATTACATCAACTCATATTCTGACCCCTCACCATTAGTCTCACTATGGCTTTTGGAGGTAATCATAAACAACTTGAGCAATCTGATATCTAATTTGCAGAAAAATAAACTAATATCAAATTACACACTCATACTTCAATCCCTCACTATTAGTCTCGCTATGGCTTTCGGAGGTAACTGATAATTACATGAGCAATTTAATATCTAACTTGCAGAAAAATAAACGAATATCAAACCACACACTCATACGTCAATCCCTCACCATTAGTCTCGCTATGGCTTTCGAAGGCAACTGATAATGACATGAGTAATTTAATATCTAATCTAACTAATAAAGCAAATGTACAAAACTGAAATAAATAAAACATTGCTGGAATTAAAAGCTAAGAAAAATAAATCAGCAGAAAGACAAGACTGATTCCATGTCATTAGTCATTGTAAAACTATGTGCAAATGCCCGAGCTGCCTACTGTAATCTGGAACAAAGACACTGATCAGTTAATAGCAGTATAAAGCATGAAAAATTATGCTAAAAGCTATGATTTCAGAAAGCAGTCTAAGTAAGGAAATATGACAAAACAGAATTGAAAGCAACTTATCTAGAAAACATGCAAAACCTCCTTGAATAGCAGCGGCCCTCTGCTACCAATTTGGTGTAATCCTTCTTTAGCTCCTTAAAATTGTAATCAAAACACCATCAAGGAACTTCTTTATTGAAAAACTTCACAAATCTACATCCCATTCCATCTTAAGCTTTGTTACAAAACACTCTATATTTTCCTTCTCCTATTTTTCACTATTTTTTCACTACTCCTGATAGGAGAAAGCTTCTCCTATTTATACAAAATATGAGGAATTATCTCATTAATGGGAGCCCATGAATCTCTCCCTCCATCTCTAGAGTTACAATCAAAATAGGAAATGATAAGACACATGTCTTTCTAGAGTTTCAACACAACTAAGAAATGAGACACATATCCTCTTAGAGTTTCAATACAACAAGGAAATGAGACATATCCTCTTGATCCCATGATCTTCTCCAACCAAATGTGAATTTGTCCTTAGAGTGCCACATAAAGGTCTTCTAGAAGTCTCCTTTTGATCTACACATGTCAACAATCTCAACCCACTTGTTAGGTATAAGCATATGCACATTATTTTCTAATTTTTAACCACAAATTCACTTAAAAAGGCTAAGAATTAATAAAGTTTGGAAAAACATAAATGTGACCCAATGATAATGAAGTGGGATGAATGTAGTGACATAGTAGTGAAATGGAGGTGATATAATGGACATAATAGTGAAAGTGTAATGGAAATGAATGACATTTTCAAGACCCAACATACCCCCCAACTGAAGTTATTGCATGTCCTCATGCAATATATATTACATTAACTCTTTTTATCCTTGAACTTTGGCTTAACTTTGCATGATATCATTTGATAAGTTCATATTTCTGCAAAGTGTTTTACTTGAATTGCAACATGGTTGGTTTTTGTGTTACAACCAATTTTTTTTGTTGCATTCTATTTTGATCTTTGAACTTTTCATAATGATATTTTGATTATTTTGAAAAGTATATCTTTATTGGATTGCATGATGGTTGGTTCTTGTGTGACAACCATGATTTTGTTTGTATCCAATTTATCCTTTAAGCACTTTTTTTTTTTTTTGAAAAGCCATTGTATGCTCATAATAACAATGTAATAGTTAATATATGTTGGAAGTATGTGGGCTCCTGAGTATGATATGGACATGGTAAGGTATGAAGATGAATGTATTCCGCCCCCCCAACTGATGGTATTGACAATTTTATGAAATGATGAAGAGGAATGTTTTTCCAACAATTATCATTCTAGCTTTTTATGGAATTCTATGGTCAAAAGTTAGAAAATGACGTACCTTAACTTACCCTTTGGAATGGATGAGTTGTATGTGTGGTGGCTGCAAAACTCTGAGCATATTCTTCTTCAAGTGGCTGAACAAGAGGAGTCGTGGATAAAGAGATAAGATGACTTTTTATTGCTTCTACTAAAACTTGCTGAATCTGCTCCAAAATGCTGAAAATAATAGTCTTCATGTCTTCAAAACTCATTGGCACAATTCCTACTATGTGAAAAGATGTTCTGATGTCGAACATAGTAGGAAATTGTTGACTTAGTGGCCATTAATTGATGCCACTAGTCAACACGAGAACTCTCACCATTGATGACAATGAGAGTCAAGATGCTCAAACACATCTTGCTAGGTACGAATGATTTTGCTGATGTCGAGTCACCTAGAAGATCTGACGAACAAGAGACATTAATGTATTCCCATTGTTTGTCAGCATGAGAACTTGCCATTAAGGCATGCAAGCCTCAAGGTGTTTTTACAAAGAACTTAGGCTCAAAGGACTATGGACTCAATAATTTGCATTGAAGCAGGGCTTATTTGCGGAATGAAAAATGACAAGAAATGGAAGATGGCAATGGGGAGTAGAAATAGCAATGGGAAATAAGCATGTGAATGGGCCTCTTGCTTTTATTTGTGGTTATGAATGGACAAAAAGAAATGGAAAGTGGATGTGAATGTAAATGGAAAATATGAAGTGAAATGAGGTGAATGGTTTATTATGAGGTATGGATGTGATGGAGACAATAGTATCTGAAATTTTTTCAAGTGTTTGGATCTGATTTTACATCAACATATTTCCTCTTTGTTGCTGATCATCCTCTTATGAAACAAATTGGTCTCTTAGAGAGACACCATTCTCTTGTAGTCATTTGTCCTTCCTCCTGGAACCTGCAAAAAAACTAATACTTCTTCTGCAATGGAATGTAATATTATCAAAGGAGAGAGGTGATCAATCTCTCTAGTTATGATATTTACACACAAAACTAAGAATTTATATTAATGAAACAAGTTCTCAAATGAAAAATTAAAAGAATTTATACTTGTTTTGGAATTAGTGCCTCAAGTTGAATATTGCTTCTTTTCAGCAATTTATTTCATTATTTACCTTTTCAAACTCTAATGATGGATTTCTCACTGTGTAGATCTTGTTGATACCTTTCCAACGATACTTGAATCATCAAAATCTGATTTTGTATGAGAAAGTTAGGTTGATTTGAACAATGAGGTTTTTTCTGCTACGGAATTGGAGAACAGCTGCGGAATTGGACTTTAGCTGCAGAATGTCGACGGTTTCTGTAGCTAAAATTCTTGAATAAAAATTTAGCCATTCATCTTTCATCATCAGTCCAAAATTAATCAATACCTTCAGAAAAGTGAGCAAATAACTTATTCATTTCATTGATTCAAAATTATTAATCTTTTTTTTTTCTTTTTTTCTTTTTTTAATCAAAACAAAATTGAAAAAGAGAAATTCAATTCTTTTCTTTTTTTCTTTTTTTTCTTTTTTTTTTAACAAAAGAGAAATGCAAATATTTTTTTTTTTTTTAATCAAACAGATGGCAGTTATTTTGAAGCAGCTTAACATGAATACATTTGTATAGCGCTAAACATTGCAACTAGAATATTGAACATAAAACAGTTAACATAATCAATTGCACCGGTTAGACGCTTTGCCAGAAAATTTGACCCTAAAAAGGGACGCAAATACTCTATGAATGCTCTTCACTTAATGGCATCAAAATCAGCAAGAATAAGTTTTGCATCTCTAGCTAGACAGCTCATTGATAATATCTAAAATCTGGCTTCTCATCTTTCCAACTGTAGATGATGTCACTCGGCTCTTCAAGGCAGCTTCCCAATCATCACCAGAAATGTTTCCTTCACATGCACACAACGCTTTCACTATGGCTAAGACAAATAAACCACAATTATAGCTATTTCTTTGCTGAGGTGTGAAATGCAAGTTCAATGTGGCAGATGATGCAGGAGGACCTATAAAACTCTTAATGTTTTCAAATAATTTCCTTGCATACACTGCGTTGCACTGTGAAGAACTGTCATAGTGCTCAAAGATATTCCTTCTCCTATTGTATACAAGCAAACTCCAATGTGAACCACCACCTGCTGTACTGACGTTTTCATTGCCATTGATGGGGAAGATAACCAGCTCCTTTTCTGGAAGCTTCAGGGGATCAACAAATTGCTGGAGGCTACTAGCATCAGGGGCATTCACAATCCAGAATGATATTGAAGGTGCAACAAGAAGGATCTTAGAAGAGGTGGAGGAAGCCAAGTACACAATCAAATATATTTTCTTTTCGTCCCCCTACCTCTTACAAATAATGCTCCGCTTCCAACACTGTCATGCAGCCCGTGCCAGCAACGGTGATCTCTTGGCATCGAAATGCATATCCTTATAATTCGTGAATTACACTCTTAGATCAAGAGCCATGTGGGAATAAAATGCAATTTCACTTCGAATTTTCTTCTTGAAGGATGCCGTATCCAATTAGAATTGTTATTAACAGGTGTTACGTCTATCAGCAAAGAGCCCTATCCAATTAGAATTGTTATTGATCGGGAAGTGGCAGAGCAAGTGTTAGATGGGTGGAAAAAGGCGGAGATGTATAGTTAATTATCAGTGTGCCATTGATTTCAAGCTGAATTTAATCAATTGTCAGTTTATTAATTGAAATTCTGTTTTTTTTTCTTCACGCGGCAGGCAAAAATGGGCTTCAAAGAACCGAGAAATTCTCCCAGACCGCCACGAATTCCTTAAAACGATTTCTGGGTTATCTAATTAACCCTATTGGTGAAAAAACCCATGTTTTATTTTTTCCAAATTCATCTCCGTTTTGCCAAATAGTACTTTCAAAGTTTGACATTTTTCTCTATTTTGCGTTTTCCTAAATTGCTACATTCGGCTGTGAAATTGATTTTGAAATTTTTTTAGATGTGATCACAGCATAGACAGATGACTGAAAAATACAATTACGGCATCCTCCTCTAATTTCAACTTGCCACTATTGTCAACAGGGACAGGTATGAGAACAGCGAAATTGGGCCTATCAGGATCAGTGGCCAAGGCTTCTACTGACAGATTATATGACCATCAGACACATAATGTTGATAGGTTCCAAATAGAAATTATTTGTCTCTAGGTTCCAAAATGTGATAAGATATCCGGCATCCACAGCCAAAATGGATCCATCTGCGGAAAAGCAAGCACATAACATAGCCTTTTTTTGTATGATCCAACTGATCGGCATCTCCAACCACAACCCTGTCCAATTTCTTGTTTGCTCGGAACCTTTTTATGTTCAACCCATACCTTGAAATTTCCACCATAGGAACAACTTACTGCCATATTCTTTGCTGGATGGAAAACGAGGGCAGAAATTCCAGCATCACTGTGAGTTTCATCAATAACAGTTGATAAGGAGAAATGTCCATTTCTAGCTTTGGCTTCCTAGAACTTTCAAAGTCATGGATTTTGTTTGGGATCAGATCTTGCAATTAGACTATGTAAGCTTCCAATGCATATTCCACCATCTTTATGATATAAACTCACTTCTAAATGCATTTTTTTTAATGATTTTGCAGGTTTGTTTCAGGCCAAAGCTTGAACAGGAATGCAGATTTTCTACTGAGGCCACATCGAAAGCTAGGATTAAAGATAGCCATAGTTTGTTTTTCTCTTCTTCTCTTTTTTTTTTCTTTGAAATTGTAAATTTTTATAAGAATGATTAATGATTTTCAATTTCAGACAGCAAAGACTTCAAGAAAAACATGCTAAAAACAGGACTTTGACTGAGGTTTTAAGCTGATTTTTTTATCAATCTGGGCTGGGTGACTAGGATAGGATCCATGTCGGGACAATTCCGGAGATGTACATGTGGTCAGTTTCTTCATTGGATGCCTGTAACCTACTAAACCTTGAACTCAGCTGTAGAATTCCAATTAGCTGCGGAATCAGGCCACATTCTTATTAAAACAGGATACAGTGTTTTGAGGACCACTACAGACCATAACCAGTCAATATTGGATAGCTGACCAGGATACAGTGTTTTTTTTTTTTTTTTTTTTTTTTAATTGATTTGTTAATAAAATTATGTATGTTATATTTTCAAAAATTTAAAAATACACATATATATTTTATTAAACAAAACAATGTACTGGTATTTTTTCCATTTTTTTTTTAATTTTTAAATCAAATGAAATGATGAAATTTTTTATTTATTTATTTATTTATTTATTTATTTTTTTATTGAATCAATTGAAATGATGACAATGCGTAGGAGTTCTTGAGAAACGAAGATGGACGGAAGCAAGAGAAACCCTAGACTATTCTCTTCTGCTCCCCTGCTCGCCGAAGTGGTAATGCCGCCGACAAGCTCTGGTTTTCTCTGCATACAGAGGATTTCGAACTTACCTATCTCGCATTCGGTAATTGCAAGGCCACCACTAGCCACTTTCTCCCTTGATCTAGCAGGAAGGGACGCTGCAAACCACGCCTGGAATGAGGATCCGATCTTACGGAATCACCAGGACTGTCTTCACCTCAGCCGAGAGAAGACAGTGATTGATAATAGGGATATCTTCAGCGTCTATGCAGCTGTTAATGTTTCAGCAAGTCCTGGTCAGGCTCCAGCTCAACTTACCTCTGCCGCCCTTCTGTGCTATCGCGCCAGGGCTCCCGCGGATGTTGTATCATGGGTCTTTTTCTGGATGCAGGGGATAAACTTGAGGGCAACGCTCATTAGAGTCCAGCTCAGGTCACCTGAACCTTGCCTCTTTAGGGCTGTCTTCAACTCGGCGAGTTTGGCTAACACATGCCCTGCAGCAAAACTTTCAACCGCAGTATTGGAAGGGACTCTAGCCGCAAACCCTCGAGACTCCATTTTTGGGCTCAGGAGTAGGTCTACAGGCGTTTCCCGCCCTCACGGCCTTTCTCAGCAGAGGCTTGGAATCGCAGGCAAAAGAAGGGACGCCCTTCGTTGCCGCGCAGATCCTGCCTCTAAAAAGAACCCTGCCTCTTTTCAGATCCAACTCCGGTTACTCTCTGGAAAAACTATTTTGCTTTGGGTTTCCTCTCCAGATCTTATTCAGAAGCTTAAGCTTAACCTGGAACAACGGACTGGAATTCCATCGACTCACCAGAGACTTGTTTTCCAAGGTAAACATCTTGAGGATCTCCTCCCCCTTTCTGCTTATAACATTAACAGAAATGATTCCATTGTACTTACCCTTCGTTTGAGAGGTGGTGCTGTCGGACAGTCTTCTTCAGCGCCTATCTTCTCTTATAAAGAAGCTGTTCACTCTCAAATCCCCAAACCCTCTGCTGCCTCTAAACCCCAGCCTTTTCTGGTTGACAAGCTGGATGAAGCACCTTCTGTTGAGGTCTCTCTTCCATCTGTCGCAGAAGATCTTAAAAAATATGCAGAGAGAGCTATCATTTGCAGATTTAATGGACTTTGGCCGCGAACCAAGGAACTCTTTGATTGGATCTACGATAACTGGACCAGCAAGTGCCTCGTTAGCTGCTGCTCACGAGGGTTCTTCATAGTATTGTTTGATCATGCAAAGCATTATGAACAGGCCTTACAGAAAGGTCCCTGGTTCTTTGGAAATGCTGGGCTCTTCTTAACCCCATGGTTCCCAGATTTCGACCCTGCAACAGCTACCATCACCAGAACCCCTATTTGGATCAGGCTGCCCAACCTTCCTGTCCATCTATGGCAGCTGGCAGTGTTCAGGCGAATGGGCGATACCTTGGGACGCTTTCTCGATGTAGATTACGATAGGCCTCTTCACGGCCTCTACACATATGCCAGAATGTGCGTGGAGGTTGACATCAGCAAAGGCCTGCCCGAACAAATTATCCTCAAGGCCGGTGATCTTGTTTGGACTCAGTACTTAGACTATGAGAACACTGCATTCCGTTGCCGCCACTGCAACCAAACAGGGCATCTGCAGATCACCTGCCCCACTCTTGCAGAAACAAAGACTAAAGGAGATTATACAAAGCCCAAATCCAAGAAATGGACTCCCTGTACCCCGCCGCCTGCTGCAAATTATGCTTCCTCGAGCTCTGATGATGATGGGAGTGAGGCAGATTCAGACCTTGTTCCTCAGACACAGAAACTGTCCACTGATGCTCCCAAGCATCCCCCTGATACTATAGTCACTCAGAAGCGTAGTCATGAGTCCGCCTCCTCGGATTTAGATAAGGAGGCCCCTCTTCTGGAGAACTCTAGTCTTCAAATTGTCCCAGCACAAACTCACCAGGATGGCTGGGTCAAAGTAAACAAAAATAAAGGGAAGAAATTCCGTGTAGAAAACTCTACCAATTCTGGGTAGAAATCGGTTTCTTCTTGTTTTTAGTTGCTTACTGTTGCTCCTCGTTTGTCTCATCTCTCTATCCGGGGACCGAAGTTGATACTTTATCATTTCCGGTTGGCCGTGTTTTTGTCTCTCTTGAATGTACTTTCTCATGTACCATATTTTCACTTAATAGAATTAGTCCAATTCAGAAAGAAAAAAAAATTGAAATGATGAAGTTTATTTTGTCTCCTTTTTTTTTTCACATAACAATTCTTTTTCTGATCCTCCAGATCACACGAAGTGTAGGAGGAGAGCATACTCAAGAATTATTAATAATTTTTTTAGATGTAAGAAATAAGGTCTCCTAATTACACTTCCCCGGCAACGGCGCCAAAATGTTTGGTCAATTTAGTGTTTCCTAAATTGCTACATTAATTTGTCAATCCGGGATTCGTACGCTGACGAAGTGTGGCGCACTATATGTGCAAGATAACATATTTCTTACTTTTTGTCGTTTTTGGGTTTTTTTATTTATCTTGGGGGTTTTTATCTTGATTGGTTTCCTAATGTGAGATGGAAATTCTAAAAGACAAGTATGGATATAAATGTTCAAGGCAATGATGTCCTTTATAATGATTTCCCAAACTTCAAACTTCAAAAGGGTTTTAAAACATGCAATGACAAAATTAATTCCTAAAAGTGAAAATGTGCCACTATACTAGTCAAACAAACAGTGAACTATTGATCATGAAACCCATTACCCTTGCTTTTGTCTAAATACAAAAGAAATTGTGCTCAAAGAAATACAAGAATTGCAAGCAAAGTAAAGCTAAAATCAAATTACATCAACTCATATTCTGACCCCTCACCATTAGTCTCGCTATGGCTTTCGAGGGTAATCATAAACAACTTGAGCAATCTGATATCTAATTTGCAGAAAAATAAACTAATATCAAATTACACACTCATACTTCAATCCCTCACCATTAGTCTCGCTATGGCTTTCGGAGGTAACTGATAATGACATGAGCAATTTAATATCTAACTTTGCAGAAAAAATAATCTAATATCAAACTACACACTCATACTTCAATCCCTCACCATTAGTCTCGCTATGGCTTTCGGAGGTAACTGATAATGACATGAGTAATTTAATATCTAATCTAACTAATAAAGCAAATGCACAAAACTGAAATAAATAAAACAGTGCTGGAATTAAAAGCTAAGAAAAATAAATCAGCAGAAGGACAAGACTGATTCCATGTCATTAGTCATTGTAAAACTATGTGCAAATGCCCGGCTGCCTACTGTAATCTGGGACAAAGACACTGATCAGTTAACAACAGTATAAAGCATGAAAAATTATGCTAAAAGCTATGATTTCAGAAAGCAATCTAAGTAAGGAAATATGACAAAACAGAATTGAAAGCAACTTATCTAGAAAACATGCAAAACCTCCTTGAATAGCAGCGGCCCTCTGCTACCAATTTGGTGTAATCCTTCTTTAGCTCCTTAAAATTGTAATCAAAACACCATCAAGGAACTTCTTTATTGAAAAACTTCACAAATCTACATCCCATTCCATCTTAAGCTTTGTTACAAAACACTCTCTATTTTTCTTCTCCTATTTTTCACTATTTTTTCACTACTCCTGATAGGAGAAAGCTTCTCCTATTTATACAAAATATGAGGAGTTATCTCATTAATGGAAGTCCATGAATCTCTCCCTCCATCTCTAGAGTTACAATCAAAATAGGAAATGATAAGACACGTCTTTCTAGAGTTTCAACACAACTAAGAAATGAGACACATATCCTCTTAGAGTTTCAATACAACAAGGAAATGAGACACATATCCTCTTGATCCCATGATCTTCTCCAACCAAATTCGAATTTGGCCTTAGAGTGCCACATAAGGGTCTTCTAGAAGTCTCCTTTTGACCTACACATGTCAACAATCTCAACCCACTTGTTAGGTATAAGCATATGCACATTATTTTCTAATTTTTAACCACAAATTCACTTTAAAAGGCTAAGAATTAATAAAGTTTGGAAAAACATAAATGTGGCCCAATGATAATGAAGTGGGATGAATGTAGTGACATAGTAGTGAAATGGAGGTGATATAATGGACATAATAGTGAAAGTGTAATGGAAATGAATGACATTTTCAAGACCCAACAGTAGCATACAACAATTTACATAGTGATATGAGAACCACTCTCTAGAGTATACATCGATTTTGTACACATGGATTTTCAGTTGCTTTTTAAGATATATCATTGGTGATGGTCACATGATTATATAATGAACCATTAAGTTGAACTATGAAATTATTCATCACAACACACACACACATATTGATGAATTAATAATTTTTCTCATATAATTTTTTTAATCTATTTTGAAAAAAAAAATTATATATAATTATTTCTAAGAAGAACAAGAGAGAATTCCTTACCATATCTTCGTAAAACATATAATAGCAAGAAAATTAATCTATTGAAATTTCATTTCAAAACATATTCATGGAGTAAAATGAAGATTAAAAGGAGATATTCATGGATTTACCTATAACATCACCTCATAATTAAGAATGTAAATGTACAATATTGATGATACATAGGTGAGGAGAAAATTAATCTATTGAAATTTTATTTCCAAACATATTCATGGAGTAAAATGAGGATTAAAAAGAGATATTATGAATTTACTTATAACATCACCTCATAAAAGTGTAAATGTACAATATTGATAAAATTTATTTATATATGATAAATAATAAACCTTTATCTCACATGTATCATATAATATTATAAACAAACACATTCTATAAAATGCAATAAAAGTGAAATTACACAATCCACATGGAAATAAGACTTAGTTCAAGCAAAAGAAAATAAAAAATAAACCATAAGTGACTCAGATTTTGCAAATGCATATAAGTGTCGTTATACCGACGGCGGCCAAAGCGTCGCTATTGCGACGGATGCCTCCAAACATCGCAATTGCGACACTTAGACATTGTGTCTCACTTGTGACATTTGGAGGCAGTCGTCGCAATAGCGATGCTTTGGGGCATAGTGTCGCAATTGCGACGTCTTCCTCCAAACGTCACAATTGCGACACTTTGTCTAAGTGTCGGTATTGCGACACTTTTCTCTAAACGTCGGTATAGCGACGGTTTCGGGCGGGATTGAAAAATTTTGGGGAAATTTCCGACATTTGGTCAAAAGTGTCAGAATTCCCCCCAAATGTACTAGTGCTAACATATTTTCAGTTACCCATTCACCATGATTCTGGAATGGAATTACTGACACATTTTAGACAGACCCCCGCCGTCCATATCTCGGACCATCTCCACGAATGGAGGTGACGTCGTAGTTTATGTAAAGCTAAACTCGATGACCAGGTTCTCTTAGATTTGTTCCTAAAAACTCTTATGACAGAGATTTCAAAGGATGTGGCACAACAGAGACCCACATCCGAAGAGGACGCTATCAGCAATGCCCAGCAGCTTGAGTTTATTTATACACAGTCATGATATATTTACAACATCCTGCCTAATGCCCCGCGCCTGCAAACTTATCAAGAATTTCCAGGCGCATCGAACTCTAGAGACGGACTAATTGGGTCATTGACCCAAGGTTACCTAGGCAGCAGCAGTCCAAACCCCGGTTATGCATATAGTTCTACCCATAACGTACCTCAACCTGGTTTTCAAAGTCATCATATTTGTTGGAACAGGTTCCCCTAAAGCTGCAAATTTGGGACAATTTTGTATATTTTTGGTATTATTTAGTCTAACGCAGGGGTTTTGGGGTGGTTCAAAGCCCCGAACGCATTATAATGGTTGGGTAGACCTAGAGTCTATAAACCACAATTTGTGGACCATAGGAAATCATAGGCTAAATTAGATATAAATAGATGAACATTTTGAGTCTAGAGGTAGAGAAAATAATTGAGATTGATGCTAAGCACGAATTGTTATATTTTTTGTTGGGTTGTTTGGGTCAGGACTCCTGCTAGTTGTGTGCACGAAGATCCTCAACCCTGCTATGTGCGGACCCTGCTAGCTGTGTGCGCAAGCGGTATTTTGGGATTGTAAGTGGATTTTGATATTAAGATAGATGTGAAGTACTGTTGGACATATGATGCTATATCGATCTATTTTGTTATGATTAATGAGAACCTGGGCTATATGATTAAGTTGCGAAAATGTCTTTGTAATTGTTGCGAACTGTGAAAGTATCTATGTTCTGGTATATGTATCTATGATCTGTTAATAGCTACGATTATAGTGTTCTTTGCTGATAATTGGTATTACGCTTGTGGATGCGAAGGTATTTACTAGGTCTGTGCATAAGAATAGCTCTATTATACTGTGGATTATATTGTCAATAAGCCTGCGAATAGATCTGTTTAATGCGAACTCGATAGGCTGGTAACGTAGACCTACTTGACTTACCTACTCTCTCTTAGGGTGTGAAATCCTAGTTCCATCACCCTCCCATACTACTTCGGGTGAGACTTTGGCTTGCGCAAGCAAGTCACCGCCGAAAGGGCCAATAGTATAGGGGTTTGTTGGAAAAACTTAACCTCCGAACAAGTCAAGACCCCCCGAGCCAAAAAATGGTTCCGTTGCTGGGACCTGGAGCATTTTGAGAGAGGGATCGGGTAATGCCAAGAGAATATTGGAGACCTAAGAAGAAAGAAATTGAAGAGTGGTTTGAAAAGCAAGTTCAGGAATTTGCAGTGAAAGAGAATCGCAGTTCAAAGTTGACAGCAGAGAAGTGGAAGAATAAGTATATTTTCACGGAGAGCTATGAAATTTTCTTTGTAAAATTTGTGACCGAGCTTCAGGAGTGGATTGCAAGGCTCGTAGATTTCCAGAAGTGTTGGAAGGATGAACGGGTCATGCAGTGGACCCCAGAGTTGATCCAACAGTTGGAGAAGACTGATAACACCATCACTCACATGGTAGATCAGTGGGTGGATAGTGTGCTAGGGGGATTTGTGACGGAATTTGCAATTGATCAATTCGTGTCCTATTCGGAGGTAAAGCAGAGGTTTTTCAAGGGTTTCCGGGGTAAGTTTCTGAAAACCTTACCATTACTAGTTAAAATATTATTGTGTGAAAAGAGCATTCTGTGTAGTCATACAGAGTGAATGAGCTCCGATCAAAGTGAGGGTACAACGTAGAGTGGAAAATACTACAGAACTAATCAAGAAGGAGATAGATATGTCTACAGCCCAGTAAGGAATTCAGCTGTGCATAACCCTCCAAATACACCACCTTCAACTCAGCATAGGGGTAAGAACTCACCAGTGCCTCCACCACCAGAACACAAAATGATATCACACATGAAGCTACCTACCTTCAAGGGCGTAGGGGATGGAGATATGGATCGGTTCTGGTTTGTCGTAGGATCAGTATGAACTACATAGAACGTGGCCAGTGATGTTGTGAAGAGGGTGCAATTATCCCTTTCCTTTGAAGGAAGAGCCTTGGACTGGTATATGGGATACATAGCTCAGCATGCGAATGTGACCATTGAAGAGATTAAGGAAGCCTTGAAACAATAGTTCAAGGAGCCTAAGTCCTACTCTTAGATAGTGAATGACATGAAAGATTTCAAGCAAGGACCATCTGAGTTTGTATGGGAAGCTGAACAACGGTTAAACAAGGTAATTAGAGAAGGAGGATTTCTGTATGATGACAGGGAACACACAGATTAGTTCATTGCTATGTTTTTGCCCCACCTGCGCGTACCAATGGGTCATCAAGCCATTGAATCATAGGAAAAGGCCTTGGAGATTACTATGAAGCTGGAAGTTGCACCAAGAGATGATACCCAATTAGAAGTAAAACAAATACAAGGACAGCTAGAGGCAATGCACATGGAGATCCAGAATCTATGGAAGGATCGAGGAACAAAGGCTAGCCCTAACAGATGGTGCATACGATGCAGGGTGAATGGGCACACCAAGGATAACTGTTCGCTGCTAGCAGACTACATGCAGGCCAAGGGACCTAGCCATTTCATCCTAAGGAAGCTGTGGGACCAAGTGGGCCGGTTCTGTGGTGCGATGATTGTTGTGTTGCTGGGCTGCATGATACCAACCACTGCCCCCGCCTTGTCACATATGTCCCAGAAGTGAAGCAACGATGGTATAGGTTTTGCAGATCTATAGGACATGATGAGCATAACTGTCGAACTTATGATCTGATGATAGACCAAGGAAACCTATATAGGGTACATTCGGATCCTTCCTCACCAAGATCCACCTCAGGAATAGGTGGCTCCCTAGCTAGGGGCAAGGGAGGGGGCCAAGGTGGAAGCGCAGGTAGGGGAATTGGAAAAATGATCTGCTATAACTGTGGAGAGGTAGGCCACTTTGCAAGGGACTACATGAACCCAGCAAGGCAATACTGCAGATATTGCAAACAAATGGACCATGTAATTGAAGACTACCCAATTCTGATAGCCAAAATGTAGGAAAGGCAACAGACACCTATGCAGAATGTGCAAAGGGTTAAGGCAGAACCTCGATATGAAGGACCAAGCGTTAATGTCATAACGCGCAGTGGCATGGATACTGACGGGGCTGAGGAGAAAACTACGGCAGAGCCTCTGATCCGGAAATCAGTCTGTTGGGTGTGGAGCCTGATTATCTTGTTTACTTTGTATCACAACATTGGACCCCTGTACCTTAAAAAGGGGTGGCAACGCCGCCCATAATTAATCGCTGATGTGCGGGGTCCAGGGGGGGGCGGAAGCACTTTTCGGAGCTCCCCCCCTAGCGGGGGTTTTCGGGGGCAGCACCCCCGAAGCTAAAAACAGATGTAAATTTGCCTTGTAAAAGTATAGTAATTTCTAGTCAATCTGGGCCGTTCATTAGGCAAAAGATCTGACGGTAGAAGTTATGTTTAGATTAGGGTTTTTTTCCCTAGAAGGCAACCCCTCGCTTTTATGAGGGCATTGTATTGCGGCTGTGCATTGTATGTGTATTCTCGGAGCGAGAAACAGAGAGGAAGATTGTGAGAGAGAACAGAGGATATTACAATGGATCTGCTGTAGGTTTTGTCTCTTCATTTTTGCTGGATAATAGAAAGGAAGGACTGGCTGTTCGGGGTGGACGTAGCCCAAACTGGGTGAACCACGTATATCTGTGTCTCTCTAGTTTTATGTGTTTTCTTGCGCTCTTATTTTCCGCATATTTTATGTGTTGCATTTCTCTGTAATATTTAATTTTCTAACAACTGGTATCAGAGCCGAAGGTATATTTGGCTGATAAACTCGCAGGAAAGAAGGGTTCATGGTTCGAGTGGGAGCAATGGCGAAAGATGGTAAGTTTAGGGTCGAGAAATTTAACGGCCAAAACTTTCCACTGTGGAAGATGCAGATGGAAGATTATCTGTATCAGAAAGATCTGTACCTACCATTGAGCGGAAAAACAAAGAAGCCGGTGGCCATGACAGATGCGGAATGGAACATTCTCGATAGAAAGGCACTCGGAACAGTACAGTTGTGTCTTGCGGCGTAAATTGCCTTCAATATTTCGAAGGAAACAACAACAGAGGGTTTGATGCAGACATTGGCGAAACTATATGAAAAACCCTCGGCCTCAAACAAGGTATTTCTTATGAAACGATTATTTAATATGAAGAGAAGATGTTTTAAGGTGGATCTTGCTATAATTACTTAAAAATGAATTAACACAGCTACATGAGGGCCATAATGTAGGTAAAACTTGATGATGAAGTTAGAGCTTTATTATTCTTGTGCTCATTTCCAGAGAGTTGGAATGGTTTAGTAATGGCCATTAGTAACTCTGTCTTTGGATCTAGCATTTCAAAGTTTGATGATGTTGTTGAAGTATCTCCAGCGAGGAAATTTCATTTCGGTGCTCCGGTGAGAGGAGGTATAATGCTTTGAGCAAAAGTCTAGGGGAAGTTAAATAATGAAAGATACATTTCCGCATATCGTAGTAAATCGTTGGAAAGGCGTATCCAAGTCCGCATTCTGTATAGTGTGGCCGAATTGTACAAGAATGAACACCTAAAGAAAGATCGTAGATCTCAAGGGGAAAAGAATGAGACACACGTAAAAGAAAAAAATCATGAAGAAAATGTGACAGTGATAAACAAAAGATGCTTTGATTCTTTCTTTCGAAAATGTTATTGATTCATGGGTGGTAGATTCAGGGACCTCATTCCATGCCACACTTGATAAGAAATATTTTTATGACTATGTTCAAGGAGATTTTGGACAAGTTCGTTTGGGTGATGATAAACCCCGTAAAATTGTTGGAATGGGTAAATTTCTTGTAAAACAACAGTATGGAAACCAATGGCTATTAAAGGAGGTAAGGCATGTTCCAGATTTGAAGAAAAATCTGATTTCAACAGGGTAGTTAGGCGGTGAAGGTTGTGTGACAACTTTCATAGATAAAACTTGGAAGGTCAACAAAGGAGACCTAGTAATAGCAAAAAGCGAAAAGGTTGGTACATTGTATTTATGCAATGGTATTTCTAACTCTGTTAATGTTTTAAGTTCCAAAGGAGCAGATGCAGCATTATGGCATCATAGGCTCAGACACATGAGTGAGAAGGAGATGAAGATTCTTCACTCAAGAAATTTGTTGCCGGGATTGAAGAATGTTGATTTGGATTTCTGTGAGAATTGTATTTATGGAAAACAGAAGAGATTCAGATTTCTCATAGTTGGGAAAGAAAAGAAGAGCGAAATGTTGAGCTAGCATACAGCATGTGTTATAGATTTCCGTTTAGGTATCATCTCTCGTTGGATCTCGTTATTATGTTACTTTTATTGATGATGCAACTAGAAAAACATGGATTTATTGTATTCAGAATAAATCTGATGTATTTGATACTTTCAAAAAATGGAAAGCTTTGGTTGAGATTGAGACAGGAAAGAATTTGAAGCGTCTCAGATCAGAAAATGGAGGTGAATATTGCAGCAAAGAGTTTGATAGGTACTGTTCAGAGCATGGAATTCGTAAAGAGAAGACAGTTCCAAGAACACCACAAGAAAATGGTGTGTCAGAAAGGATGAACAGAACAATCATAGAGCGTGCAAGGTGCATGAGATTGCATGCAGGATTGCCTTTACAATTTTGGGCAGATGCTGTAGATACTGCTGTTTATCTAATAAACAAAGGGCCTTCAAGTTCCTTGGATGGTGGTATTCCAGAGGAAGCATGGACAGGTAAAAAGGTAAACTACTCATTTTTAAAGCCTTTTGGTTGTGAGGCCTTTGTCCATATTAATAAAGAAAACAGAACAAAGCTTGAGGCAAAATCAAATAAATGTACCTTTATTGGATATGGTGCTAATGATTTTGGTTATCGCTTATATGATTATGAAATTCACAAAATCATTAGGAGCAGAGATGTAATATTCAATGAAAAGGTCTTGTATAAGAATCAGTTGCAGGAAAAGAAACAGGAAAAAGAAATCAAGGAATACATGGTTCTTGATGAGATAACTGAAAAAGTAAAGGTGCCTGAAAATAATAATAATCAACAACCACAGCAGCAGCAACCACCACAACAGCAACAGGCACCTCAAACACCTGAAAGTGGTGTTAGAAGATCTACTAGGATAAGTAGACCCCCTGAACGATACTCTCCTTCATTATATTATTTATTGTTGACTGATTTTGGTGAACTCGAATGTTATGAAGAAGCAATGCAGGTTGAAAGCAGGAAGAAGTGGGAGCTAGCCATGGAAGAAGAGATGGACTCCTTAATGCATAACCAGACTTGGGACTTAGTCAGGTTGCCTGCAGGTAAAACTGCATTGCAGAATAAATGGGTTTACAGGCTGAAGGAAGAAGATGGAGAAAAACAGAGGTACAAAGCTAGACTTGTGGTGAAGGGGTTTGCACAAAAGAAAGGTATTGATTTTGATGAAATATTTTCTCCTGTTGTTAAGATGAATTCAATCAGAACTATCTTAAGTCTTGTAGCAGCGGAAGATTTACATATTGAACAGTTAGATGTAAAGACAACATTTCTCCATGGAGATTTGGAGGAAGAGATATACACGCAGCAACCAGAAGGATATGAGGTAAAAGGGAAAGAAAAATTGGTGTGCAGGTTAAAGAAGAGCTTGTATGGCTTAAAACAGGCTCCAAGGCAGTGGTATCTAAAATTTGACAAGTTTATGTCTAAACAAGGTTATACTAGATGTCACTCTGATCATTGTGTTTATCTAAAAAGGAAAAATGATGGCAGCTATATTATATTGTTATTGTATGTAGATGACATGCTTGTTGCAGGGTCTAACATGCAGGAAACAAATGTGCTCAAAAGAAAATTGGCAAATTCATTTGCAATGAAGGATTTGGGAGCTGCAAAACAAATCCTTGGTATGAGGATAACTAGAGACAGGAAAAATCGCAAATTAACACTGTCTCAGAATGAGTACATAGAAAAGGTGTTGAAAAGATTTAATATGCAGAATGCAAAACCAGTTAGTACACCTTTTGCTAGACATTTCAAACTTAGTAAGGAGATGTGCCCAAAGACCCAAGAAGACATGGATTATATGTCTAAAGTTCCATATGCATCAGTAGTTGGAAGCTTAATGTATGCAATGGTCTGCACAAGGCCTGATATTGCACATGCAGTGGGAGTTGTAAGAAGGTACATGAATAATCTAGGAAAAGAACATTGGATGGTAGTAAAATGGATTCTCACATATTTGAGAGGTACCAAAAATCAAGCATTATGCTTTGGTGGTTCAAACATTGCTCTACAGGGATATGTTGATGCAGATATGGCAGGTGACAGAGATAACAGGAGGAGCACTACAGGATATGTATTTACTGTAGGTGGAATAGCTGTCAGTTGGGTTTCAAAAATCCAAAGTGTTGTTGCACTTTCAACAACAGAAGCAGAGTATGTTGCTGCTACATAGGCTAGTAAAGAAATGATTTGGTTACAAAGGTTTATGGATGAATTGGGTAAGAAGCATGATATGGGCACACTATACAGTGATAGCCAAAGTGCTATTCATCTTGCAAAGAACTCAGCATTTCATTCCAGGACTAAACACATACATCTCAAGTACCATTTCATACCGTCAGTATTGGAAGATGGAGAGTTGAAGCTGGAAAAGATACACACTAGCCAGAATCCTGCAGATATGCTAACAAAAGTTGTAACCAGGGAGAAACTGAGAATGTGCTCAGTTTCAATTGGTCTCCAAGGATGATGATGAAGATGAGGAACAGCCAGGTCCAAAGAGGAGTCATTGTCCAGCAAATGAAGCAGCGGTGGAGTTGCTACAATCAGTCTCCAAGTGGGAGATTGTTGGGTGTGGAGCCTGATTATCTTGTTTACTTTGTATCACAACATTGGACCCCTGTACCTTAAAAAGGGTGGCAATGCCTCGCTCCCCGCAATTAATCGCGCCCCTCACCCCCCCCCCCCTCGGTGGGGGTTTTGCGCTCGGGTTAAAAAATAGACAAAATTGCCTTGTAAAAGTATAGTAATTTCTAGTCAATCTGGGCCGTTCATTAGGCAAATGATCTGACGGTAGAAGTTATGTTTAGATTATGGTTTTTTGCCCTAGAAGGAAACCCCTCGCTTTTATGAGGGCATTGTATTACGGTTGTGCATTGTATGTGTATTCTCGGAGCGAGAAACAGAGAGGGAGACTGTGAGAGAGAACAGAGGATATTACAGCGGATCTACTGTAGGTTTTGTCTCTTCATTTTTTCTGGATAATAGAAAGGAAGGACTGGCTGTTCAGGATGGACGTAGCCCAAACTGGGTGAACCACGTATATCTGTGTCTCTCTCATTTTATGTGTTTTGTGTGCTCTTATTTTCCGCATATTTTATGTGTTGCATTGCCCTATAATATTTAATTTTCTAACACAGTCACCAAAAAAGAAGGTTTGGATCTAGAAAAGGAAAAGGAAACCTTTGTCGCAACTTGGAAAGACTTTGCTTAGGCTGAGGCATCTGCTTATTAGAAACCCGCAAACAGTAGATCTGAGGACGAGGTCAAACCATTCTTGCAGGTGTATATAAAGGTGATGCGCAACTATTAGGTTGTAGAAAACCTCCAAGCACTAATAGATATCCACGTAGAACGAACTAATCCACCCCTGGAAGTTAAGGATGTGCACAAACTATACAAACATAAGAAATGCACTGGTAGGGAAATAAGGATTACGGTGCAAATTGGTGATTATGAAATGGACCAGGTTATTTTGGACTTGGGATCAGATGCGAACGTACTGCCCAAGAAAACTTGGCAGCGAATGGGGGAACCTAAGTCGGAATGGTCCACTATCCAGTTGCGCATGGCCAACCAGCAGAAGATCATACCATTGGGAAGGCTATCAAAAATCATGGTAGACATTGTAGGAGTTAAAGTTCGAGCTGATTTTGAGGTCATTCAGATTGTAGAAGATGCAGACCCCTACCCTGCGCTCCTGGGATTGGACTGGGCCATAGATATGGGTGGTATTATCAATTTGAAGAAGAGAAGCATGGTATTTGAAAATGAAGGAACACGGGTGATAATACCACTAGGCCCCCCAGAAGGAGAAAGGTACACAGAGCCAGTGCATGAGGAAGAAGAGGTGGATCACATCTATAAGTTAACTATACGGGACAAATACTGGATCAATCCTACGAGTGATGGTGTGCTTTGCTGGGAAAAGGATAGTGAGTGTTTCTCTAACTTCGACAAAGAAATAGAAAACTGGTAGAACCGTTTACATGATGTATCTGCACTGCGATGTCTTCGGATCACAAAGGACTTCTGATGCATCTCCTAAGAGGTAAGGGAACTGCCCTACTTTGATGGTTCTGGTAGTATAAAGGAGTTTTTGTGATAATTTGAAGCTGATGTTCCAAGAGAATGAAGGCTATGGGCACTTAATCTATCCATGCACGCAACACCTGCTAGGTGGTGGGACACACATAAGGGGGCATTCCAGGATTGGGAGGAATGTCGGGACATGATGATCCTACGATTTGAGCCTCTGGTTGATGTGCGCGTCAAGACGTTTCTTGGCCCAGGGGATCTGCGTGAGCACTTGTTTGCTTGGATGGAGAAATGGTGTGACCGGACTATAGAAGAATGGGTTCACTTGTTTATTCATACCTTGGGGCCAATTCCCACTGCATGGTACTTAGATGCAGAGTTTCATCAGCGCACCTGCCACTAGGAAAATTTAAAGGATGAATTTATGGGGACATTTGGATTAACAGGGGCTTTGGAGGTGCTTGAAGAAGCTTTGCAGGATATAGAGACCTTTTTGTTTGGTGAATCCAGCCCCTATGCAGCCTTTGGGGTACCAACATGGGAAACACAGATGCAAGATATTGTCAACTGCCGCAATATAACTATACAAGACTGTGATGAGCATACACACAATGTCTCTATCCCAGAGTCTGAGGGGGAGTGTGAGATTGCAGGACCTCCACTACACACTATGGATGTTATGAAACCTCTGAAGTTGTGAGAAGTTAACATTGGCATGGAAGAACAACCCAAGTTGGCTAAAATTCGGGATTACTGGGATGATGAGACAGTAGGCAAAGTTGCGAAATTACAAACAGAATATCAAGACTTATTCTCGATGAAGTTTTCAGAACTTAAGGGGATCATGGGGGACTTGGGGGTTATGCGCATCACGCTGAAACTGGATGCGCACCCTATAAAGCAACGCCCTTATCAGTTGAATCCTAAGTATAAGCAGAAAATTCGAGAAGAAATCGACAAAATTCTCACCGCAGGTATCATCGAACTGGTCGAACAGTCAGATTGGGCAAGTCCAATGGTGGTTCAGGAGAAGACGACGAAGGGGGGAATCTGAATCTGTGTGGACTTGCGCAATTTGAATGATGCCTGCGTACATGATCCTTTTCTGATGTCGTTCTCAGATGAAATCCTAGATAGTGTAGGCGGCCAAGAAGCGTACTGATTCACTAATGTGTTCTCAGGCTACCATCAGATCAGAATCTCACCTGAGGATCACGGAAAAACTACGTTTGCCACTGAATGGGGATCCTTCCAATATACGGTCATGCCGTTTGGACTCAACAATGCCCCTGGCATCTTCTCACGAGTAGTAGTCACAGTGTTCAAGGAGTTCATTCACAAATTTTTGGAGGTTTACTTCGATGATTGGACTGTCTTCAGCTTAGTAAAAATGCATGTGTCAAACCTATGCATGATCCTGGATGCCTGTAGAAAGTACCAGATTTCCCTAAATATCAAGAAGTGCGTCTTCTGCGTACCTTTCAAGATCTTTCTTGGACATATAGTTTGCAGACAAAGGTTGATGGTTGACCCTGCAAAAGTTGCAGTTATCATAAATTTGGTAGTCCCTACAACTAAGAAACAGTTGTGTTCGATCCTCGGATACACATGCCGCTACAGAAAGTTCATTCAGGGGTTAGAGCTAATCACCGCACCTATGGAAAATCTACTTAAGAAGGATGTTTCATTTTTTTGGGATGACGAGTGTTAAAAGAGCTTCGAGCTACTCAAGGAGAATATGGTCTTTGTGCCTATCCTCATTTTACCCAATTGGTAAAAGGTCTTCCATGTTCACGTTGATGCATCAGGAATCACCCTGGGAGCAATCCTTAGGCAGTCTGGAAGCGGAGATATTGATCACCCGGTTGCATTTGCTAGTCGAAAAATTTCTAATGCAGAGTGCAACTATTCCACCACAGAGCGGGAGGGATTAGCCATGGTATATGAATCACAGAAGTATCAACATTATCTGTTAGGAGGACACTTCAAAATGTTTACAGATCATTTGGCTTTGAAGTACCTGGTGAATAAGCCTGTGTTAGGGGGGGGGGGGAATCTGCCGATGGCTTCTGCTGTTCCAGGAATACGACTTTGAGATCATTATCAAGCTAGGGAAGTTGAATGCTGGGCCAGATCACTTGTCATGAATTGAGAATGGCGAGGAACCAACCAACCTGGAAGAAGGATTTCCTAACGTACAGTTGTTCACTATTAAGGTAGTTGATGTGCACTTCGCTGACATCATTCAGTTCCTAACTACAGGCATGGCACATGTGGAGTATTCAGTGCAACAAAATAAAGAGCTGGTAGGCCACACTGTGGATTTTACCATCATCGTAGGACATCTATATAAGATGGAAGCAGATGAAGTGTTGTGCAGGTACATCCTGGAGCATGAACGACATGATATCTTGGCATAATCCCACTATGGGGTGGCCGAGGGTCACTACGCAGGGAAAGCAACGACGCAAAAGATCTTAAGAGCTGGACTATGGTGGCCTACCATGCATACTAGCTCTCATGAATATTGTAAGGCCTACGATACATGCCAATGAATAGGAAGACCATCATGTAGAGATGAGATGCCCCTTTAACCGCAATTGGCCCTGCAAGCATTTAAAAAATGGGCTACTGATTTTGTGGGACCTATCAACCCACCCAGAAAAAAGACAGGTGCACATTACATTATAACTGCAACTGACTATGTAACCGGGTGGGCCGAAGCAAAAGCGGTGAAGGATTGCACTGTAGATACCGCTGCGCACTTCATCTTTGAGTAGATTTTGACCAGATTTGGATGCCCAAAAATATTGTTGAGTGATACAGGTACGCACTTTATTAATGAAACAATACAAGCCTTGTTGGAACTCATGATTGTCGTTAGACCAAAACCCGCAGGTGTTAGTCTCCGCTACAATCGCCAGAGTTAAGATCCACGAGAGGTAGTTATTCCATGTCATGAAACACACAGGGAGCGTTGAACACAATTTCCAACAATCTCCCCCTCAACGCGAGCCGAGTGAGTTTCGAATTCGAGACCTATCACTCCGATACCACTTGTTGGAACTCACGATTGTCGTTAGACCAAAACCCGTAGGCGTTAGTCTCCGCTACAATCGCCAGAGTTAGGATCCATAAGAGGAAGTTAGTCCATGTCACGAAACACACGGGGAGCATTGAACACAATGTCCAACAGGCCTTGACCAAAGAATTTAGGATCCATCATGCGAAAATCAGTCCTTATCATCCTTAGGAAAACGGAGCAGTTGATGCGTTCAATAAAGTATTAGAGCACACACTGACTAAGGTCTGTAACGCCGATCGCAGCGATTGGTACGTGCACATCCTGGCTTTTTTGTGGGCCTACCGCACCACCTGCAAGAAGTTGACAGGGAAAACCCGTTTAGGATGTTCTATGGCAAGGAGGCCATCATGCCCATGGAATACATTGTTCCTAGTCTGCACATCATAGCCTTTACAAATATTGCGGAGCCGGATATCATGGAGGAGTGTTTAGCGCAGCTTGTGGCTTTAGAAGAAGACCGGTTCATTGCCAATTTTCATCAGCAAGTTCAAAAGGCACAGGATAAGGCATGGCATGATCGGCATATTCATCAAAATACCTTTGCAGAGGGCGAATTAGTCCTGCTCTATGATAGGCAGTTTGCGAAGCACTTGGGGAAGTTCCGACAGCATTGGCTTGCGCCCTATATAGTTAAGGAAATCACGGATGGCAGGGCTGTTTGGTTAGCCACCCTGCGCAGGGATATGTTACTCAGATATATCAATGGTAGTTGGCACAAACCGTATCGGTCCAAATGACTATATGGTCGGAGTAGCTGTAAAACGTGGGGAATACCCATCAAGGAAGGTAAGCAAGGTAGGTACCATGATAGGCACAGGAAACAATTGCAGGATTGGAAGCCCGGAGGGGTGCACTGGAGGTGCAGGAATAGACTCAGAACGCAGCAGGTGCACTGGCCACACAATGGTACACTGGGCGTATGGGAGGTCCGCTAGGAGCACAAGGGTGCGCTGAGCGCATAGCTGGTGCGAAAACTAGCTGTTGGAACAGTAAAATCAGGTAAAAGGAAAAAGTTACCGTTGAAGGGAGCGGGCGGCCGACATTTAATGAAGTTATTTCTGAATATTTTTTACCATTTACCTCATGGTAAGTTTCAAATCAGGTTCACCCAACTGTTAGTTGATCTCTGAGGGTATAAAACAAGTCGGCTAGGTCGGAAGAGGGTTCCGTATCTCTTGTCTTGTTTGTGTTTTGAGAGCTCCTGCCTTGAGATAGTCGATGCCTACTGTACTCTGTTCATGTCTGAGCATCCTACACCCTCTGACAGTAGCCACCTGGTGTTGGGATTCATTTTCTACACCAGAATGATGGCCACCAACCCTACTAAGTTCGCTCAGACAACAGCCTCAACAGAGCCAGAAACTGAGAAGGTAGTAGAGGTTGAATCAGAAGCCGAAGAAGTCATCTTTGCGCTGACTTAAGCATTAAAGAAGGGTAAAGAGAAAGTGCAAGGGTCGGGTAAACCTACAAAATGGGCTGGGGTAAAGCCCCGCACCTCTCCTCGCAATGTGAATTCACCACAAGGGACGGCCCCGACAGGCTCGCCTAAACCAGCAGGGTGCCCTTTATCTACTCAGGAAAAGGCCCAGGTAGCTCAACTAATCAATTGGTTGCCACCCTTTGTTCGGCCCCATAGGCCCTCCACACGCACGCTGAAGAATCTTAATGGCCTGCGCACCTACATGCAGATGCCAGTGACCCTGGGAGAGGTCCCCATCATTGGCGAACCCTTTGGCATGATTCATGAGGTAAAATTCGACGATCATGACTTGGCCAACTTTGAGGCCTTTCCCCAGCTAGCACCTGCGCTATACCTAGAACAGGTATTGGAAGATAACAAGGTAAAGATCATCCCTATGCACTGGGTGCGCAGGTTGGCTGGTTCTGGGCTTTTGAACCTGCTGAGGCTGCCACATTTTGGCCACTACAATATTACAGATTACGTGGTGCACCAACTACTTGCCTTGATCCATGACGGCAGCTTGTGGATCTGGGACCGCGTCCCTATTGATGTCGCGCTGATTCACCGAATTAACTGCCTCCCTATGGAAGGGCTCGACCCTATGTTGCAGGTGGGCAAGAAGTACGAGCAGAAGATTGTCGACAACATGCGCGAGACTTACCATGTACTACGAAATACCCGGGGTTTCATGATCAGCACCATTAGCGACTCGGGAACGCGGATGGGTACATTGTTGCTGGCATGAAAACTGATGCGCAAGTGCCAAGCAACCACCGTCCCTGCATATGTCATTCAGTTGGCAGGACAGTGTGAAAAAGGAGTTTGCTTCAATTGGGCCCAACACCTATGTAACGAATTCTTGGCAAATGTTCGCGAAGCCCAAGATCAGGGGTGTGCATTCTGCTATTCTTAGTTGCTGCTTCTCATTGCGTTGGTGGCATGGGAAGCCTTGGAAGAATTAGTCCTCCCCGAGCTCATGCCTAACATGAGCGAAGGGGCATGTACACAAACTTGTGGGACTCCAAGGACACGCAGCGTATCGAGGACAATCAGGTCTTTTGGGTCCTTTTTCAGAGTGGGTTGGTCGCAGCTATCAATTTTCGACCACGAATATCTCCCACATTGTATGAAAAATATAAGGGCATCATGATGTTTTAGGTCACTATGCACAATGTCCAAATCAGAAGTCGCCAGAACGCAGCACGGGCATCACTCCCTTACATGGTTACAGATGAGGACATTGACTGCCTAATCGCTACATGGCCTCCATAGTGGAAGATTAGGTTCAAATCCGGTATGAAAGGCACCACAGGAATGAGTTCTACAAAGGTCACTCCAACTACCATAGCTAAAGAAACTAGCGGTCCGAACAAAGGCACGGGGAAACAAGGGAACATGGGATCACAGAGGGATTCGTAGTAGAGAAAGGACACTGAGAGGGATGTGGACGCAGACACACACAAGGATTTGCAGCCGAGTAAAAATACGGGGAAGGATGCGGAAGTGCCACCGAAGAAGGGGTCGCAATAGAATCTGGGTACAGAGGGGCAGGAGATAGGAGGTACCGACTCTCCCCGCGGAACAAAATGAATGGGTGAACCGACAAAGGGCCATGAAAGAAGCAGCACTCTCAATGGACAGAACGCGATGAAATCGTTACACTGACAAAAGGGTACCTCGATAAAATTGCAGATGTGGTCACCTTGGCCACAAAGGACAAATGGATGGCTCTGGAAGAGCAGCAAACAGCCACGGTCAACTCGCTTCAGGCTGAGCTCTGCAGCTGAAAATGGACACACTGCAGAAAAGTTTGATTCAGGTACAGATGACCTCAACAACTAGCAGCACGGAACTAGTTACAATAGAAAGTCGCCTTTGTTTGCTACCAGGCGCAACCCTCACAATAAGTCCACCAGACTTGGGAGCGCAAGTCCAGGCTTGTGCAGAAATCTAGCTGAATCTAGCCCAGTTGCCATCTGAATCTTTGTAGGTTCTCCACACCTCCTTGTTCGAAGAGATTCAACACAGGAATCGTCGAGTACATCAGCATCTCAGCACAACATAGCGAGCAATCGTAGAGCAAACGGCCGAGGTAGCCAAGGTACAGGATCCATATACCCTCACAGCCTCGCAGTAGGTGGAGTTGGAACAAATTATCAGTCGACTCTGCGCAGACGTTGCCGATGATATCCCGTCTACTGCCACCCCCCAAACCAAGATTGAGGGGTTGGTTGTAGTGCTAAAAGCCTCCAGGACCGAGGTCCAGATGATTAAAACACAGATGGAAAAACATATTGCAGACTTGCAGGCCAAGTTGTAGCTAGAGACACCTACGAAGGTCAAGGCCCAGCGAGTTGCACTGGTTACAGATGCACTAATGTGATCACAGGTAAAATTCCTCAAGGCACCCAATTATTGGAAATAGTGATGCAGCTATGGACCAAGGTACAACGCGATCCTCTCCTATGTGAAGTTAATCAACCATTGCGCCAAAAGGAAGAAGAGTTCGATCAATTGGAGGCTACCTTGACTACATTGGTCCCTGCACAATGGCTGGCCCGATTGTGCACCAGCCAGGCCCTCAAATACGACATGGAGGCCCTTCGACAGCGAAAGAATATGTTGAATGATCACCTTAAGCCATGGGCAAACGAGGCCCTCAAGCTATCCCAGGATGTTGATGTTGCAGTCAAGCAGCTGAACCAAACATTGGAGAGCGTCGTGGCTGCTACAAAGGGCCCAACGTCGCAGAAGATGGTATAAATTGCTTAGACTGCTGCTACACATAGCAAAGGAGTGCTCCCACCACTGATCGTTGCAGTCAAGCAGCTTCAGGCAAAGATGGAGGACCCACGACCATCGTAACTCGAGATGAGTCACAAGATTGTGTTGGTGGACTGTTGGAACAGGGTCCTCTAAAGTTGCGAATTTGAGACAATTTTGTATATTTTTGGTATTATTTAGTCTAATGCAAGGGTTTTGGGGTGGGTCAAATCCCCGAACGCATTGTAATGGGTCAGGGGGAGACCTAGAGTTTGCAAACTACAGTTTGCAGACCATAGGAAAGCATAGGCTAAATTAGATATAAATAAATGAACATTTTGAGTCTAGAGGTAGAGAAAAGAATTGAGATTGATGCTAAGCACGAATTGTTAGATCTTTTGTTGGGTTGTTTGGGTCAGGACTCCTGTTGGATGTGTGCACGGAGATCCTCAGTCCTGTTGTGTACAGACCCTGCTGGCTATGTGCGCAGGTGGTATTTTGGGATTGTAAGTGGATTTTGATATTAATATAGATGCGAAGTACTGTTGGACATATGATGCTATCTGGATCTATTTTGTTATGATTAATGCGAACTTGGGCTATATGGTTAAGTTGCGAAAATGTTTGTGTAATTGCTGCGAACTGTGAAAATATCTATGTTCTGGTATATGTATCTATGATCTATTAATAGCCGCGATTATAGTGTTTTGTGCTGATAATTGGTATTACACATGTGGATGTGGAGGTATTTACTAGGTCTGTGCATAAGAATAGCTCTGTTATACTGTGGATTATATTTTCAATAAGCCTGTGAATAGATTTGTTTAGTGCGAACTCGATAGGCTGGGAACGCAGACCTGCTTGACTTACCTACTCTCTCTCAGGGTGCAAAACCCTGGTTCCAGCACCCTCCCATACTACTTTGGGTGAGACTTTGGCCTACGCAAGCAGGTCACTGCCGAAAGGGACAGTAGTATAGGGGTTTGTTGGAAAACCTTAACCTTCGAACATGGGTCAGGATCCCCCAAGCCAACAATATGCCTCAGCAAAATTTTACCAATAGGGTGCCAGTGTATCACCAAGGAGGACCTTATCCTTCAGCTCAGGGGACCCAGTACGCATAAAGAAACACTGAAAAAAGAGCTCCCCTCCAACAGCCAAGTGCAAACCAGGGACCACATTATGCTCAGTCCCCCTTACAAGACCCACCTATGCAGACCAATGCACAGGTGAAATTTGTGCAGCCATCCCAAAACCAACCACACCAATACAACCAAGAGAACTACCCTCCTAACGTGGTGAAGAAAAAGTAAAAAAAACAAGCCAAAAGGGAACCCTAGACAAGGGGGAAACCACTAGCAATGCCCACCACGATCCCAGGCTGGAGGCAACTCCAACCAGAATCAGAACCAGGGCTTGAGCAATACCCAATGACAGAGCAAAAGGCCACCTCTTCGAACAAACCATTCTTGTTCGATATGTGGTGAGCATGGCCACTATACTCACCACTGTCCCGATCTCCCTGAGTTGAATAAGCTACAGAGTAACCGAGGACAAGGAGGATCTTCCCAACAACGGGCTGTGATGCAAGAACCTTTCCCCCATCAAGGGACGGTAAGCACTCAGCAGCAAAATATAGACAACTCCGAGAAAATTAGCCATGAAATCTACATGACTGGTGAGGATTTGTTTTTCCAAAAACAGAACTGCAATTACAACACCACACCAAACGCCAATACGTTAGGGGAAAGTACCAGTGCACTGACTGCACCTTTGACCATTTCAAAGATGCCTATCGAACCATTGCCAAAGATGGCGAAGGGACCCAATAGGAAAGCAGGAAACTACTCCAAAGCGGCCCATAATTATAGTATCGTGGACGATTTAGCACAATCTCCCATTGCTATGTTAGCTTTGGAAGTATTGCAGTCATGCCTAAAACAACAGAAAGCCCTACTCTCCGCATTAGGCGCTATCGACCCTGCCAATACGCGCCTAATGGCTTTTGACTTAGACAAAGCCACCACTAGGCTTCCTTCCATGGTCGCCTTCCAGATACCAGTGTCGGTCCAGAATATCACAATTTCACTGATGTGTCATAGACGAGGGTGCATCCATGTGCATCATGTCCAAAAAAAAATTTCAGAAGTTAGGGTCTCCCGAACTAAAACCCTTAGTAATCACGCTTAGAGCATACGACGGTTGTCCATCAACCCCCGTCGGCCTCTACCAAAATGTCCCAGTCTGCTTAGTTGGAAAAATGGTCCACATAGACATTGAATTCTCGGATGCTCACCTAGACTACAATATGATCCTTGGGTGGAGTTATATGCACATCATGTCTACCATAGCCTCCTCTATCTTCCACATCATGATGTTCCCCCACAAGGACCACATCATTAATGTAACCAATTGAAGCATAGCGAGAAGCAGCCCCTAACAAACACTGATGTAATTCTACCGTATGTAGATACATCCTCGGATGCTCTCTCACGATACCAAGAATATGGCCGCGGCCAATTCAAACCGTTGTCCATTCTAGGGTCATTCCTAGGAGATCCTCCCATAATCCCTGAGTCATCGCCCGATGTCATAGGGGCTCCTGTGTGCATGATGTCCACATCAAGCACTGAAGCTAGTCAAGACACGGACACAAGCAGCAATGGCATCGAGTCATCGGCCACAACAGCCTCTCTAGCCTACACCGCCTCCCAAACCCCTTTCCTCTACCTGCCAGCTGGTTTCGTCTCCTAATAGGTTTGGGTAACACTGGTATTACCAAACATATCATTGGTAATCCCAATTTTCTACCTCGTTCCCCTGCAGGAACAGGAGCCACCCATGTCACTGCAACAGGATTGAATCCCGTCAGTCCTGAGGAGGCCCCACCCATCCAAGAAATGGTCGAAACCACCCCTACAAAAGAAATTCCCATTTAAAAATTGGTGATCACGGCTAAGAAAATTGAGAAGAGAGGAAAGAAGATGGTGACCCCTGCCATACAACGGGAATCACCAGTCTGCGCCATATGCAACATAATAGGTCACCCTAACTATATCTGTCTGGAACTGGATGAATTAAGACCACTCATTAGCTCTAAGACATATATCGTCATGTCGTGTTCCCGTAATAAGGAACCTACCACCAAAGGTAAAGGCAAAGCACTACGTACCAATCATGCATGTGCTCTCTGCAGCAACTACGGGAACTATACCCATCATTTCCTAGAGATCCCGCGATATAGGGACGCTTTACACGCCATCGAGTGATCCTATCAAGAGGATACCTCCACCTAGGCATCTAGAAATGAACCTCGTACCATCCTATACCTACAGGAAGAAGGAAGGGCACAAGAAAGACCCCCATTCATACCCCCTCCTACTATATGTTGCACACTATGCAATGAACGTGGTCACTTCCTCGAAGAGTGCACAGCCCTGGAACTCATCCACAGATGGTATCCTATAGAAAGGGTTTACTACGTTGGATTGCAGTCAACGCAATTCACATGTCCGCTATGCACTGACAATCACCTTTTGGAGAATTATCACTATATCCCCCGATTCTGGCTATCCCTCGCTAGCTTATGTTCAGCCATAGTCCACCTCTCCCAAAAAGATGACATGGATACAGAGTCCACAGACATCTCCACCACCCAAAAAAAATTTACGAGTAGATCCATCATGTTCTTGTAAATTGAAAAGTGACCAATCAAAGAACCCCTAGTTACCCCCGACCGCTCTCAACAGAGAATACGGCCAACATGCACGTTATGCAAAATGCCCAATCATGCAGTCGCCACTTGTCCTTATTTAGCAATGTTGCGATGTTGGTTCCCTACCAGACCTCAAACTAAGCATGGCAGAACCCCCATATCAACGATATTTTTCCTAATATGTCAAGGAAATCATTACGAGCGATACTGCACTTATGCCTCGCAACTTCATCCTACCATCGGTATGATTCATACCATAGAGAAGAGGGAGGATGACCTCTGTAAGTGGTATAAAAGGTACACCATCAAGTCAAAAACCCCACCCCCACATGGGCATGGTGGGCAAACCAGGATGACACACCAACCAAACATAACCCAGGCTAAGCCGAGGATAACATGTGGACTATGCAACTTGAATGACCACTGATTCAACCAGTGCAGAGAACTGAATCCCCTTGCAAATATTTTTCGCATAGTCTGTTCTCTTCCTCATAAACTTCTCTCTAATAAAGAGAAGATCACGCGCACCTATTGCCGGATTTGTTCACACTTTCACCATACGATTAAATGTGTACACCTCCCCAAGCTAAGAGTGGCACAAGCAACATTAAGTCTACACTCCCCAAAAGGATTAGGCACACCTAAGCCAACAACATGGAAATGGAAGCAGAATATAACCTCTTCTACGATGGATCCTTTCCAAGCGTCCACATTCAGGACGTAGAGTAGCATTGATTCCCATACAATCTACTCCATTGGAAAAATGATACCATACACTATCTTCACTGGCCAAAATCACACACCAAAGGTATGCCCGCCAATGGAAACATTCAGGTACCTTTGCGGCAGACACAATTTCCACCTACAGGAAATTAACCATCCTAGTGGGGAACCCAACCTTGCACTCATTTAGAATCACATTACGGAGATTCTTCCCCCACCGAACGTCGATGACATAATCCACCATATACGATTTGTATCATCACATATCAGAAATAGGATTACAGCCACCCCCACATCACAGGATTTCCACCCTATTCCTGTCACAAAAAATCAAGGTACCTTGCGCTTCTGCATTGATTTCTGCAAGATCCCAAATTTGCATGCCAACATCGAACTCCTTGATGATACCCAGCCTCTAGAACATCGCCTAGTACAACTAGAGCTTGTCGATGATAGTCGCTGAAACACAACGTGGCCCACAAGAAAAGGGTAAAAGCATCATTCGACCACCACATCAACCCTCGCTCATTCACCAAGGGAGAACTAGTCCTCTGCTATGATGTCACAAAAGAAGCCCTAGGGCCAGGAAAGTTTGAAACTTTGTGGAAAGGATCCTACATCATCAAATATTTCCTTTGAAAGGGGGCATACATCTTGATGGAACCGGATGGGACATGCCTCAACAACCCCGTCAACAGCCTTTACCTCAATAAGTTCTACCCATAGGGGCCAAAACGGCCCTTCCCTAGAGTGAACATACACAACCCCAATGACTGAAATTTTTTGACCAATAGACTTATTTAAAAGTGCTCAAAGTGCCATCATGGATCACCAACCTATACCTAATTTCGGATTTGATGATGGAGCATCAAGATGGTCCCAAAGTTTATCCACAGCACCTCGGTCATCTACCACCCTAACAAATTGCCACTCTGCTCAAATGGTGTGTGCATCAGCTCAGCAACAAAAAATCAGGAAGAATATGATGCCGTCATCGGACTTATGTGCGATGCCCTCCGTTAGGGCATACAGCATATGCATGTCTACCTCGATTCCCATCTAGTAGTGTCTTAATTAAACCAAACATTTGAGACAATAGATATACATCTGTTTAGAAAATATTTGCATGCAAAATATTAAGCATACAATTTCACCAAATCACATTTACACATGTACTAAGTATTCAAAACCAAACAGCTGATCGCATAGCTAACAATATCCTAAACTGGAATGCATCTCGAATAAACCATCATACATAAAAACCAAAAATATAGATATCCATCAGCATCACATCATACATAAACCGAAATAGGTGACACATCATGTAGAGCCGCAAAAAATATCTCTCATATATATATCACAATGTATATGTATGAGTACAAAAATAGGGGAAGCATCCACATGGTGCTTTACTTGTGTACAAGTATACTCTAGGGCGATGCCCCCTTAGGAGGGGCACCTAGATCCACAACCACTCTCGGTGCCACCACTAGAGCTGCCCTCACCACCGAGACTGCCATCGGACGCAAAACAGGTCGACAGTCCCTCTCGCGGGCCATCACAGTCTCCAACCATACCTCCTCGAGATCATCCAAAAATCCTCGAGCAGGCATCACCTAGGTCAAGCGATCCACTCAACCCCATGCATTCTCTAGAACTGATACCCGAGCAGTTAGTTTTGCGATACGAGCATCTGCCATATCTGCACGTGCCATCACTGCATTAGGACAAGCTCGCTCTACCACAACCCCAATAGCGGCCAAGCTGTTGCCCTCTCTAGAAGGGCCAGCACCACCATCAGGTCCTCCAGCAGCATCTCCTCCCTGACCATCCCTAGGTCGTCATAGAGTATCGTGGCCAGCCAACCGAGCCATGGGGCGACCCACCTCACCAGCATCTGCAAAAGAATAACCAAAACTATGTTAATGTCACTAGCAAAACACATAAGCACATACATACTCAAATAAATGCAAAAAACATAACAAAATGTACCTGTTGGCCCCCAAGCATAACCAGGAGGAAGACCCATATTTGGATCCCCCCAGAAGTCCATCCCTGTATATGGGATGGTAAGAACATCTGTGGGTTCACCTCGAACCAGGCCTTTGTCGTGGTGTTCGAATAATGCCCCACCATGCCACCACCACCTCGCGGCATCACCGGAGTCCACCTCCTCATACGAGGTTTCCGTGGCCCCCTAGGAGGCACCGCCACCACTAGCCTCAGCAACACTACCCTCTCGTACATAATGCTGCACAAAATGCTGGCGTACGCAAACAACTTCGATCCACTGCGGACCTTGTTGAGTTGTGCCACCATCCCGTCATAGAAAAAGTGGGCAAATTCATAAAAATGCCCGGACCTCAGCCGAAGCAATACTCCAACCTGCGGGCCCGATGCTAGATGCGGAGCTGATGACCCTGCAAGTGGTACAATCGCTGCCAGATCACATCACTATGCTAAATCTGTCACGGATGCAATGTTGATGCGCCCCTCTATAAGAGGTGCCCCACCACATTGACGTCTCCGAAACCTCTCCAGATCCACTCACCCGAAAGGGAGTGGATACCTCAGTGCCTCACCATGAGTCAGTAACGTTGTCACAAAATACACATCCGTCTTAGGACGGATGACCAGGTTCATCCCCCGCAACACGAACTTGTTGCGCCTCCTGCGCCAGTGTTGGATCAAGTAGTGTAGCAATCAGTCCTATGACCGAAGAAGCTCGTTCTCCACGAACTTTAGGAGCCCCATTGCACTAGCTGACGATGCGCCCCAACATCAGCAGCCAATGCAGTTCGAAGTTCGAGAAAATCCCGCTCCCTCCACAACAATCTGTCATCAAAACAGGTACCCATTAGTACAGAAAAAACAAAAAAATAGGCAAAAAACCAAAAAAAAAATCGCCTCGCCTTTGTGTGGTTGTCCCTTAGACAGGTGCACTTAGGGTGCACCAAAGAAGGGGAAAAAAGAGCTTTTAGCACACTTATCCCACAAAAATGTGCATAGAGGGCGTGCCTTTGCCCTGATCGCCCACGCAATCTAGGGCAAAAAACACCCAGAATCCATACAAACCCAATCTATACGAAGCCCGGAACCATCAAACTAAAAAAATTAAAGTGCAAGATGTCATGGAGGTTACCTGGGCATGATATCGCTAATCCCTAGTGCTCACACTAACCGCAATGGCAAGAAATTCTACGCAGAAGCCTCTGACCTCTCAAAAACTCAGCAAGTACAAATGAATTGAAATAGGGCCATATTCACCTATATATTGCCCTTTTCAAAAACTTTGGAGGACCATAATGAGATATCAGAAGGTCCATTTTTCCGAACCGTAAGTTGCACCATAACTAGCACTCCATGATGAACAGAGGCGATGCCACACAATCGCACTCCCAAAAAATTAATTTTTCAGCGCCGGCGGGTATGCCCTCTGTCATCTTCTTTTTTAAAAGATCATGACTTTCAATAATATTTGATAAAGAAGATTCTTTCACTTGAGGTAGTTGTTTTTGCAGGAAAATCTTGCAAACCATCCACAATGCCATCTACTGAAAGTTCTAGAGCAGGTATCATTCTACCCCCAACATGATAGAGTCCCAGTCAACTCTGCATATCCTAACATCATTTATCCATCAGAAATCAACCATAGGGTCCTCATATCCGACCGTGTTTATCTTCACCTCACCCTAGACATGATAAACATCCTCATTGGTTGATAGAGCCTCCCCTCCATGGTGCTCGCCACCCACAATAGACCATATATCACAGCAAAAGTGATGCCATGGCCATACCACTTTAGTCCGAGAAGCACCTCATGCCCATCCATTTACCATGCATAAGGTCAAGTTTATCATACAAACCCCCTTCCTAGACGATCAGGTTGTACAAGCAGATCAAAGGTGCACTACCGCGCCTCACATTTGGCCCACCATACCTCCACCAGCATAATCCCATCTGCGATAATTTTTCATCTGCGTCATCAACCCCACACATGAGACCATCCAATGGGACCCCAACCCTTGGCAAAACACCTTCCTCACAACATCAGTGAGCGAACACTTTCATTTTTTGGGGTACCCGTCTGTGTGTTTTGTACAAACCAAACCCCATTATTTTATTCTTTTGGTAAGTGTACAAAGACCTCGAATGGTGCACTACGTCCCTTCACCCTCCCATCCATATTTTTCTCCCATGGCAGCAATCCCTCACCCTTGGTCGAAGTATTACACCCCCATGCACAAGCCACCATGACATTCATAGCCAGTTTATACCTGCCTTGAAAGTCCTACCAGGTCCAAGGATTTCCCCATCATAAATATCTATGACTGCCACCAAGCTGCTTAGTATACTTCGACCTTGGGTCGTTGAATCCCCATCATTAGTTTTCAGTCACCCCTCTCCAACATGCCTATGTTAAACCCATCACATCCAGGTCCCCGACCCCTCATGTTGGTGACCCCTCGGTCGGTTGAGGCTTCCTTTTTTTTGACTTCAACACCTATTCTCTAAAAAGGAAGCAGTACTTTGGATTATCCCTCTCCATAAAAGGGGCATCCTCAGGTGGCACTATGGGAGACATCATTGCCCATAGATGTCATCGATCCTCCTGACATTCAACTACAACAAAAGATTTCATGTCAAGATGGTATCATACCTTACAACCATTGCATTTTGATCAAATTTTTCGAAGACCCATGCCTCCATAAGTGTCTCTTTCAGTAATGCTTACATGGGAAGGTCCTAGCCAGCACCTATGTGTACAATGTGCAGCTATATTCCATACCGAATTTATGCATATGGGTACCATATTCCACCTATTATCAAAGAAAAAATGCCCCTAAGGGTGTCAACAGTCATCGTCAGCAACCAGCAGATCACTACCATATCAGTGATACAAACATAACATATATATGTCAAATATATTTTTTTAACTAGCCACAGCATCACGAACATGGGACATGCCCACCTTGTAGAAAATTTGTATATGTATTGTATTATATTTTCTTACAGGGATCCCTTAGGACACGGTCATTCTTGCAACTGGTGTAGGGTGTTTTCAATTCCATGCTTCATGTAGGTCTCTCTTTCTCTCTCTATGCATGATATACAAAAAAGAAACGATAATGTATTTCGGCTATACAGTTCTTCCTAAACCTCACACGTTAGGGGGAAACTATTAACACTGGAAAATTGTACAGCAGAAGACGAAATTATTTAATGTCAAGTAGAAGGATTTATAGGGCTGGAAGACATTAGAGAATATGGAAAGTATTTAAAAATATCTAAGGTCTAAGGAAAAATCAAATTTTAACAATTCCTAATTGCTTTTGTGCGCATTATCCTTCGTGAAGAGTGCCTTTGCGCACCTTATGACCCGAAATGCGCGCAATCCTAGGAGTGGCGAAATGTCACTTTTTGGGACCACACAAAGCATAGGACAAGTGATTCCTCACTTGAAGCTGCCTAAGGACAACCACCAATGCATCCTTAAACACCAAGTGAGCACACAATGGAATATTTGGAGCACACAAAGGAATCATACCCCTCTCTTGGGTCACCATCCACAATGTACCAAGAGAGGGAAGGAGGATTTGAAATCTCCTATATAAGGCCACCATGAGATGAAGAATTGGTGAACACATTATTATGCTGGCCAGAATTTCCCAAGCAATACCAGCAGTGTGTGATTCGAAGCTGAAGATAGAGGGGACTCAATTTTTGGCCATCCAACAAGTTCAGTCCAACACAGTAGAGAGAGAGGGATACTGCACCGAGGAAAGCTTGGGAAAAAAACATCCTTGCATCGGGACTTAGAACCCATGTTCTAGGGGCCCTTTGGAAAGAGGGTAAATTTTCACTCTTATTCCTACCAGTGCTCAATAAGAGGGGCCAAGAGCCACCATTCATATTATTGTTGTCGTTTGACACTTTTCAGAGCTCGTGTTTATTTTTTTTAGTTTTTAGTTTAGTTTTAGTTTATATATGCATGCTATTTCTCTATCAGTATGCTTATGATTCTAGCTTGTTTCACTAACTTGCTTGAATCCACTTTATTTTCTCCTGTTACCAATAACTTAAGTGGGTAGACCACACCCGTTAAGTTGGTGTGATTTTGTACATACATGCACCAAACACACTCCAATAATAAGGTATTCCCTTAAGACTGTGAAAAAATTGCATAGAAGAAGGGCAGTTGTGACCCTTAGAGCGAGGTTTATTTCTCCAATATAGACCATAGATCTAGAAGATGGTTTGCAGATTCAGTATGTGTGTAGATAACATCTCCAAATGAGGGTGGAACTTGAGTAGAAGATTGAACATGCAGAAGAAATGTGCCATGTGAAGAATGGATTGACATGCAGAGGAGTTGATTTTAGTGGACTATCCATGGAGTATTAGACATATATTTGAAGAAACCTATACAAAAATTATTCAATGGAATATCAGTTGTTGATTTCTGACCCTAGTTCAGTCATCTACAGATTGTTAGAAGGATGATAAAAGGAGTAGTTCAGATTTGTTCATAGATTGGACAACAAAGATCAAATTGTCGATACACAAGAACAATGATTTTGAGAGGATTCAAACCATTGTTAGGTGGAATATTTGAAGAGCCCTAGATGAAGAAAATATTGTGAGCCCTAAATCAGTAAAAATAATTGACTGTGGTTGGGAAGATTGATGGTAGTCCAAGTATAGTTGGAGGGTTGTTAGGTGACTATCAAAGAAGAGCCATAAATCTTGTACTTATGAAGGACAACAAGGTTGGCAGAAGGGAGGGTGTATAGGGCCTAAGGATGTGCAAACTTTGAAGAACTAAAGTAGCAGTCAAGTGTGCAAACCAACTAGCCCTATTTCACTATATTGTAGAGGATTAATTCAGTGAGAAGAACGGTGACCTCCATAGCCCTAGACTTCTCATTTTGGAGTCATAGTATGGAAAAAGTGGGCATACCAAAGGGTTGTTCACAAATGGAGTTGTGAACAACTTATTACCACTCAAACTAGTAGTGGACCTAAAAGGGGTTCCTAAGAGGGAAACTTCTAGGACAAGGGCAATGGTGGAGGCTTAGCCCATTGTCACCATAGCTAAGGCTCCTTGCTCTTCACAAACTTTCACTGATGGGATGATTCCCGGTATTTTAGGAAGTCACTTGTAGATTATAGGTCAATGAATAGGTGGGAAGTGACCCTAGAAACCCTTTCCCTAAGATAGAATAAAGAGTGGGACATGCTTTCCTTTTAATCAAGGGACTTGATCTTCTAGGGAGAGAGGAGGGGGATTGAAGGGTTGAGGGAGAAGAATAAGACTTTGTTGAAAAGTCAAAAAGAAATGTGTGTCTAATTTAATTTTCCCTTAATTAAATTGGATAATAAATTGTAATATTATCTCATAATCACTTGTAATAGTTAACTGAGTGTGATAGACTCAGTTATCTTATGAAATTCGAGTTGAGGGTGGTTGGTGTGGCATGTACAGTGATTCTATTTGTTTTAGAGTCCAAGTTGTAGTTAGTCTATTAGTTTAATGCATGAGAAATCAATTAACTCAATTAAGTGAGTTAAAGTCAGTCTAACTAGTTGTAACTAACTGTTGCACTAGCGAGAGGTCAAGTGAATTAAATCAGATTTAATTCACATGCAGTGATCTGTCAAGTGACTAATAATTTACTATTAATAGCTGCATGCATGTCAATTCTGATGAAGACCCAGTTGAGACATAGGTTAAATGGATGTTATCTATCATTTTTATTATTAGTAAATTGTCGACGCGCAATTAGAAAACCATAGGATTTACCATGATGTATTGCGTATTTTTGGAAGGCTGAATTTCCTAATTAATAGAGATCGATTGTTCTTAGAATTGCCCAAGAAAGGCAGGCTAAGAAAAGGCAAGAAATTGGCTAAGTGTTGGTCGATTTTGTCTAGATTAGTGTGAGACGGTTGGTAGAGTGCAACATACTCTTATGAGAAGAGTGCATTGTATTTCTTCATGATTCCTTGGTTGATTATAAAATAAACATAGAGGGGTTTTGAGCAGGAAGCTCTCCCTAGGAAAAATATCAGTGTTGTGCGATTGATTTTATTCTTTCTCTTACTTGGTGTGATTGTGTGATCGTGTTTATTTTCCAAAAATATTGTAGAAGGATTCAATATCTTGTTTTAGTATATTGCATGATCAGATTGAATCCATTGGTTTAATTTCTACATGGTATCAGAGCACCACAAATCACTATAGTGGAGAAGAAATTGAGTTTGTGCTAAACAACATTCGAATTTGCAAAAATATTCTTTGGTGCGATAGATGGATCAAGATGGATTTCAATGGATTAAGATTGGAATATGCACTCAAGGGAAGTTCTAATTATATTGCATGGAAAGATAGAAAGGAGGCAATTCTGGAGGACAACGAGTTGAAATAATTTATCGACACTGATAATCCAAGGCCTATAGCAGTAGACGCCACTCTTCTTGATGCTTGGCAAAAGAAGGTTGCAAAGGAAAGGAGGATCTTATTAGAGGGATTTTGAGCTCACATTGTCTCGATTATCCATGGAAAGGTGACTCCATATGCAATGTGGAAGGCCTTGACAGATATGTTTCAGAACAACTATGACCACAAAAAATTGGCACTGAAGGACAAGCTCAGGAAAATCAAAATGGAGAAAGGCGACACTATTCTAAAATACTTGACCAAGGTCATCCTATGTCGAGATGAGATTGGAAGTGTTGAGATTACTGTAGCGGATGATGACTTGGTGAGCCAAGAACTTCTAGGCCTTCCCAAGAGTTGTCATAGTTATCAGGACTCCATCAATGGGAGGGAGAAGCTACCAGATTGGTAGCGACTTTGGTCAGATTTGGTACAAGAAGAATTCAGGTGGAATACTAGGGATGGATCCTCATCCAAGACAGATGATGAGGAAAATTGTTCCTTGGCTGGTAAGGCAAATAAGGGGAAGGGAAAGAAATCCTATTCCAAATCTGAGACTAGCAAAGAAGGAAAGAAGCGTGACATGTCCAGAGTGAAATTTTTTCACTATCATGAGCATGGACATTATGCCACTAATTTTCCACAAAAGAAGAAGAACAACAAGAAGGCTTCAGGATCTGCAACGGGTGATGCTTTGGCTTCACAGTTCGAGTTTGAATTCTCACTCATCACATGCATGGTGTCTAATGTGATGGGATCAATGTGGTACTTGGATAGTGGTGCATATTTCCACATGACAGGAGACAAAGAACTCTTTAGTATCTTGGAGGAGAAGGATATTCAGATGCACATCGAGATGGGTGATAACGGGAGGTATATCACTACTGGGATTGGTACAATTACTTTCCAGAGACAGTCAGGTAAACCTTTCTTATTAAAAGATGTCGGGTATGTACCAGGATTGAAAAATAATTTAGTTTCAGTTTCTATGTTGGAGGATAGAGGATATGATGTGGTTTTCAGTGAAGGGGAATCATTCCTTCATCACAAAGCCACAGGAAAGGTTAAGAAGATTGGAATTCCTGCAAAGAAACTCTACAAACTTGATGTATATGGTTGCGCATCATTTATGAGTAAAGAAGACATAGTGGTAAGCTAGGATTAGGGTGAGTTATGGCACAAGAGATTGGGCCATCTACACCACAGTGCTTTTAAGGTCATGCAACAGATTTATACGGGGCTTCCAAAGGGTACTCTTGATCAGATAGACACATGCAAGGGATGTACCATGGAGAAGTATACAAATGCCACTTTTCACGATAAAGAGAACCGAGAAACAGAAATCCTTGAGAGAGTTCACTTAGATGTGTGTGGACCATTCTCTACAGCTTCTACAGCAAAGCACCGGTATTATGTGATTTTTGTTGATGATCTTTCTAGAAATTGTTGGATCTACATCATGCAGAAGAAAGATCAGACGTTCTCAAAATTTTGTGAGTTCAAAGAACTGGTTGAGAAAGATACGAGGAAGTAGGTGAAGTTCTCTAAAGATAGAGAGATCCCAAGTCAAGTGATGATACAAATGAATCCAACTAACTCTTATTTTACATTGATTAGGAGTTGATCGAATTAGCTTATGGGCCTACATTAGCCCCTAAACATAAAATAATATGTCAGTAATCCTAAATTTTCATGACAATCCCACCAAAATATCTCATACATGGAATAATAAGACTCATAAGAGGTCAACTGATGTCTTAGGGCATTATAGGAGGCATATTGGGGTCCATGAGTGCCATAATGATGCATGGAACCCATCAAAAGTGTTGGACAAGGGGGTGGCCCCTTGTTCTCCAAACATTAAACTCGTGGTGCTCTCATTAAACTTGTGGACTGAAATGGTTGTGGGTGGCCACCATCAACAAGTAGGTCAAGTGTTGTCTTGCTCAGGATATATTGGTTGTCAAAGGATTAACACCAATCCCTAGTTGTATTCCTTGTATCAGTGTGATTGTAAAGGATCACGATCCATGGTAAAAGATATCTAGTGTCTTGTATTATAGTTTGTAATATAATAAATAAGGTTTTGCACACTAAAACTCCCTGACATGCCGTGGAACTCTAGCATACCTTGGAATTTCCTAACATATAACCTTGCTACTCCCTCCTTAGCACACCTGAAACTCACTAAAACTCCCTATCACACACTCTTATTCGTTCATTTCCATTCATTTTGGACTAGTTCTTATCCCAACACAGTGCAGGTCATCACCACCACCCTTGCAAAATTGAACATGATAGGCAAGTGGTCGTATCTAAGCTTGGAACAAAAATTCAAAACTTAGTTACACAACATCATGGAAGATTATTAAAAAGGTTTCCCATGCATTCTAATAAACAATATCTGGTGGGAATGGAACAACAACACTTTTTTTTCACAAGAAATATCCATGATATTTTATGAATCACCCCAACATCTATCCTTTAGGCAAGTCATATGATGATATTTCTTCACACTTATTTATCTCTTGTCCCAACACAGTGTAGGTCATGATCACCACCACCCTTGCAAAATTGAACATGATAGGCTCATGGTCCTATCTAAACTTTGAAGAAAAATTCAAAACTTAGTTACTAAACATCATGGAAGATTATTATAAGGGTTTCCCATGCATTCTAATCAGAAATATCTGGTGGATTGAAACAAAAACACATTTTTTTCACGATAAATTCTAACAAAGATCACAATTGTATTGATAAAAAACAGTGTTTGGAAGATAAGGTTCATCCTAAACCACAAAAATAATGGATTCTGGTAATTCTTCCACTCCCTCTTGGATGCCCTTGTGACTTCTCTGATGGTGTTGCACAAGTTATCCTGCCTAGTTGCAAAGTGGGTGTGGTACTCTTCCTCTCCTCGTCTTATAGAGAGAAAGTAAGATATACCTAAAGTTAAGGCTCCAACAACTGAGTTGATTCCATTACTCTTTGTACCCTTCTGGAAATTGCATCCAAAAAAAGAGTCAAATCCCTATAGATCATGGGGGATTCAAAAATCATGATCAATTGGGTCAATAATTCATGATAGAAAACATCTACCTACATCCCATCCTACAAGATATCATAGATTCCCCCAACTCTTTGGACTAGGTATCTTTAAGACACATTCTCAAGGAGCTAAATACCACAACACACAAGCTTTCAAAAGAATCTCTCAAACTGGCCATCGATACCTTTGTGATACTAAATTCCATTGATAGGATGGAGTATAACCAAATGATTATTCAATTCTAAGCTCGAAAAACAAGCCAATGTAGATTGATGCATGCACATTCGAATCATGACAATCAATTTCTACATCTTCTCAATAGAAAAAACAAGTAATTTTTTTCTCTGTTCACTTTACAACATAAACACTAATTTCACCCATAATGTTAGGATAATTTGAATGATATGACCGAAAAGGTGGGAGGAGTATTTTGTGGTGAATTGAACAGGACTAGTGGAAACACATGTAGCATGGATGGGTAGAAGTGGGATGTCCAAGCATGGTTTACTAAGACCTATAATCCATGCATTAGAGATTGAGAAGGGGGATTAATACCTAATGTCATAGGGGCCAGGGGGCCTGGAGGGAAGGTAACAAGAGAAATTGAAGGGGGAACCCCCGATAGTGGTGATAAGGGGATTAGGGGCCCCATTATCACAACCAAATAGCCATTAATTCATAACCACTAAATTCCCTATACCTTAACCCCAAAGCCATAATATATTGACCCTACACTCATAACACATAAGCCATCAACCCCTTGACGCATTAAACCTTAATCCATTAACTCCTAACCTAGAATCCATGAACCCCCTAATCACTAACCCCTTATTCTCTTAACTCATGACCCTTAAACCTTAATCCATAACCCCTAAACACCTTAAAACACAACCCCTTAACCCCTAACACCTAAACCCCTTAACCACTAGATCCCTTTCCCCCAAGTGCTTGGCCCTTAAATCTTAACTCTTGAAGCCCTTAACCACTTATTATACAAGGCAAAAAACAACACATCAAACCAAAAAAATAAAACCTTAGAAGAATCCTTGACCTCTAACTAGGAATATTGGTACCATTTGATTTTTAGAGAACTAGGTATTGGTCTCGAGGGTGTGTGTTTGTGGGTAATGCCCTTATTAACATGTATACCAAATGTAGAGCAACTGGATAATTTGCAAAACCTCAATAATAATTTCTTGCAATATCTACACTTCATTTTGACATGGAGCTTGTAGTGCTCTCCCACATAAGGAGTTCGCAATGAATAGATCACTCATAATGACGCAACCTCTTCAACCCTAATGATCAAGGAGCTAACCCTTGATACAAATATTTTGTTTGCTAAAAAAACACAAGTATGTCAATGTAGAATACTATACATAGGAGAAAATAAAATGATATTATCCACATCGATGCTTGAAGTAGCCTCACATTTTCCATGAGTGGTGAGCCAAGGGGTGAATTTAGGGCACTATTAAAGTTACATCATGTTTAAATTCATTTTAAATCACAATATTTTTCTCCATTAGGGTTGATGCATCATCACAAGGGAGCATGACACATTTTTGTGGGGGAGCGATTAAAGTTTTAAGATGACTAAAGTGACATACACCTCCAATGTAAATGACATCATTATATTTTTGTGTCAAGTTGTTAAAGAGGTTATTTATAAACAATAAATTTAGTACTTGGACTTCATCTTTTCATGGCCTTGACTCTAAGATGGATTTTTACTAGGAACACTTCATGCAAATAATAGGGGGCCTTATTTTTTAACCCTCATACACACAAGAGCACTAGATGTTTCCCTTCAGATCCCCCTTGGTGGTTTCAAAGTGGGTTTACATTAGTGTCTAGTTGAAACTAATGACATCATGATATTCCTCTTCTCAATAACATATTCTAGATTTTCCATATACACAACATTGAGTTAGAGGATCACCTCATATGTAGATGCTCCATTTATTATGGGATTCAATGGATGTTATATTTTTTATTATTATCAAGATTTAGATGGTCGTTATATACTTTCTTTCAATACATGTCTAAATATTTTTATGAGGGAGGTCCTTGGATTTAGATCTTTATATAAGACCTTATGTGGCCTTCCCCTTTGAAATTTTCCAAGGGTGTCACCTCCTTCCATGTTGCCTTGCCTACTTAGGGAAAAAATTGACAAGCCAATATTCAAACCTCTTCAACTATCAAATTGGTGGGGCCTCGTACCTCTTATTGAACCCCTTAATGGGACATTATTTCTCCAAAGGGACTGTTGAAGATTTCCCATTGCAAATCACATGTTGGATGCCATAGGACCTGTTACACCACTTTCTATATGATTTTTTAGAGTATAATTTTAAATTTTGATTGACATATCAACCCTTGTGATTCTTGTGACATTAATTATTTTCCAACTGAGATATATGAATGACTGTACAATTGGTTTGATGACACCTTGCCTTGGCCATCTAGGACACTAGATGTAGGAAGATGTTGCTTTAGAGATCACTTTAACTTGATATATATGATCCATGTATATATATCTAGTGTGTATTATTTTTATTGTGATCACTTAAAGACTCTATTATAACTCTTAAATGTTTTGGCCATAAATTCTATGCTAAATTGTTCCATGGTGTTTTATAATTTTACTCACAAAAATGGTGTGATATTGATAGTTTTATTAAATATATAAATGGTGGTTTGAGTAATTACTACACATCGTATCTTATTATACCCTTATTTCCCTTGGTCAAATTTTATCCCACATAATTTCATAGCATATTCATTCATTTTAATCACGACGTCCCACCCTATGATTCCCGCCAGTAGGAAATCAATTATTTGATCCATAAAAATAATTATCTAAAATACTCTATTTTCAATTTTATCACCGTGCTTTCATGTCGGGTTTTTTATCTTAATGATATCAGTTGTGCAAGTTCATTGAACGAGCTTCATTATATTAAGCTCTTTTTCTGCACAAGCTTAACCCAACAAGCACAAGCTCAACTCGACCCTGAGATCAAATGACAAGAAACATAAATTACATGTATGATGAATCACTTGGAAAGCATATTACATGGTCACGATATGGTGGCCCACTTTTGATGACGCTCTCAGAATCACCCACCTGGATGATTCTATGAAGATGGCTCGCAATTTCTTCTATGGGAGATTTTTTATTCTTCCATCTATCTGGTTCCTCAATTTCTTTTACTTTTGGCCTGTCCTCGGACATCGCTCTTGTTACCTTAAAGTTCGACCATGTATGTACACACTTTCTCTAAATCCTCCTGAATGAAAATGTAATTCGATTTTTTAGGGTATATGAAATTGCAATGATTTCTCTTTGCTACTCTTCGAAAACGAATCTTAATGAGTGTCGTATAAACTCAAGATTTCGATATTTACTATTTATTGAGGCACCTCTGCCGACAGCGGTAGAAACTTTCCAAAGTTCTATGCACTTTTTCTCCAAGCAGTTCTTCAAGATTGAAAGCTTCAAATGTGTTGTAGTTTCTTTTACTATAGAATCCCTATCACTTCTTCTTATACTGACATGATATCGTGCATATTGCACAATGGAAAGGAGACCATAGAAGTTCCATAGAGAAGCTAATATAACCAAGCATCTCTACTATGTAGACTTATATTTCAGATCTTTCAAACTTCCAAATTCGTTCCCTTTGAGAGACCTAGGACTTCTGTGACTGACATGACTCTACCTAAACCTCTGCTCTGAACAAATATTAATTCTGTTAAACAAAATTAAAACATCTCCACAACTTGATTCTAGAAGCTATCTTGCATATGAATGTAACCAAAAAAATTCTATACTCATTGTAGCCACTGTAACTAAAAGAAACTTTAACAAGTTGGCTAAGAAGTGTATGAGCTGATGTGGATTGAGAAAATCAAGTGTCTCATACAGAGGCACATATTCTATATAGATGCATTTTTATGCTATTATCCAAAATAATGATGAGCCTTGATGATTCATTGTCATATGACTCCATTGCTAGCCTCCTTTTGTATGGATAAGATTTTCAACATATAATCTATGGCCATGACATTTCCACAACTTAGATTTTGAGAAAGCCTTATCAACAGAACTTCCAAAAAATTTGACAGAATGCCATGAATGATTTGAACAATGCATATCTCAATTATTCTTTCAAGGCTGACTGAATGTATGTATATTAATAATGATGTGCCTGAAAATATCATCTGCCAATTGAAAACTATATTGAAGAGGGATAGGAGGACACACTTACTACATAATATATGATTAATCAGAGTCATAACAGGAGTAAATATAGATCAGCTTACATGCCTGAGATAATGTTTATAATATCCCGAACCTATACCCTTATTGCCATAACTTGTATATATATATATATATGGTGCAGCCACACTTTTCAAATGCTGATAACTTGAGATTGCAAAGGGAGAACCATACAAGATGTTCACATAGACTGCAGGGCTGTTTCAATTTAGAGTAAATTGAATTATGTATAGTAGGAACCAAGATATAAGAGATTGAGCAACGCCTTATTCAGAGGAACCGAGCTAACTTAGTGATACCATATATGACACTGCATTAGGACATAGATTTCCCTGTCATAGTGATAATTCTTAGAGGACGATATCCATTCAAGGATAAAAGAGAAACATGACATGTTGATGATTTTATTTTTCCAAACAATTACTTTAACCCTTCAAGCAGGGAACCATAGCGGCAATACCTTATCACAAAGGATTTCTATGTTCAAAACGAAGTATTCTTAAAGGCACACTAAGGGAGTCAAACTAAAGAGAATACCGAATTGCTGAGACAAATAGTGATCATAGTGATCATGCCCAGAAGACCTAGGATTTGGTATTCATGTGTTATGTCCAGAACTGTGATTTTATGGTCGAGAAACTCTGCTTCAAATATAATGAAGATACAATCTCAAGTTTTACTAAATGGGACTGAAAAATAATCCTTGGCAAATATATTACTGGAACATACCTTGATGAATTCAACTTTTTCTCATGATATTTCAGTTTCTCTTAGATTGGAGCCCATGTTCACTGATTAGGGCTAGTAGAATGCCTTAAGAAAATACCACGGATTTTACATTCTTGATCCCTAACATAGAGGGATAGAGGTGCCAATGAAATTCTTCAGATGCTTCTGAGTTATTGAAATCTCTTTGAGCTTGGGTTTGTCCTCTCTTGTGCTCTAATTCAATGTTAATTTTGGAAACATGTTCTTTGATTAGGATAGTTACTTCATTCAATCATGAGCACATTAATCCATTATCAATTACATTAAACAATACATGACAATAACTAACAAAAGATCATAAATGAGAAATGTTGAAGACAAGCCAAGACAAAAGAACAAGAGAATATGGCACAAGCGAGGGAAAAAACCCAATATGGGGAAAACTCTTGAACAATTCTTCTTATTATTCAAATCAAATGTAAAACAGAGAGATAGAGAGCTGATAGAAACATTATTGACTTTCCAAGGTGGAGATTAGTATCACTGTCCAAATTCCAAATGCATGATCCAAAATTCTTCCTTTAAACATGAGCAATCATATTCTGTCTAGATTAGTGGTCAAATGTAGTCCAATATTTTCCTCAATGCCGACCTGCTTTAGATATGAATTAATTTCTGGTTAGGGTTTGTTTTCCTATGACGAAAAACCCTTTTCACTCCTATAAACATCATTACAAGGTTGCAGCTTCCCCTTTTAAGTCGTTTTCCACAAGCTAAGGATGGTTAGGGCTATATTTACAACCTTCCACAAATGGTTAGGGCTAGATGCAACCCTCCACAGCTTCCTGATGGAAATGGCATAACCATGACCCCGAGATCTGGCCTGTATTGGGCTACGGCCTAATTGAAACAACTTCCTTGGAGTTGCGGCAATCCTTCTCTAGAGGATTCACACGCTAAGCAGCTCTAAACTATCCATAGGTCTATGTCTGACTTGATGATGGATATTGGTTTGTGGGAGAGGATTAATAATGCCTAGATTAAGCATCATATAACCCAGATCTACTCAGCATCCTATCTAAGGAGCTCGGTCTATATGGAGGAGGGAAATCATGTAACGAAACCCCAATACATCTACTAATATTATCCTGAAACCAGCAACAGTCAACCCATAGCTTCCTCGGCACTGCAACAAGAAAGTAGACTCACTCAAAACACACCCAACCTCTGCATTTAGCCATTATCCCCACTCATATGCCTCAGAGATGGAAGAGATATTTTCGATGCCTCAAATGGGTTGGGAGAGAATTCTTATATACAATTTAGAAGAGAAACTGACTTTGATATTTTGGAGGCAAATTAAAAATTCGTATTTTCAATTTTCCCGCCTAAATAAAATCATGAATTATAGAATTTATTTTTGAATTAAAAAATATTTTCCTTGTCCAAATTTGACAATCTTTAGATCGATTTTGGTCCTCTCCAAAAGAGGAATTCAATGGGATTATAATCTCCATCAACTGACCAGACCAAAGTGGAATTTGGCCCTAGTTACCAATTTTAACATAATAGAATGAGCAACAACTTAAAATAAACAAGAAAAACTATTAAATTGCTTCTACCTCTTCTTTCTTCAAAAAATAATGCAACAATCCTCCACCTGCAAAGTTTTTTTGGACAAGAGGTCTGCCTGCTGCTTCCATTCTCTCAAGATGTGCTGGAAGAAAAATTTTTGAAAGAGACCTTTGAGATTTTGAATGCATTCCATCCAATGCTTCAGTGAGAGGACCCTCAGATGGCCCTTTCTAGACAACCATTACACCACACACTTTGAATCGACAAAAACATGCATAATGGATATATTCAATGAGGCTACAAAATATAATAGTGCCCAAGCATCCACCACTTCTGCTTTAGTATTTTTCCCTACATTTGTAGTCAACCAGATGTAAAAGGAAACATTGTCTGGAAGGAAAATGGTGGCTCCCCCTCCGTAAACCTTGTCTTGATATGCTCCATCAAAGAAGCCAAAATTTTCAAATAGAGAACTAGGTGGAAGGCAGAAGGATTGACTTCTGGGAGGCTTCCAAGGCCTGACACAATCCGAAAAGAATCCCAAAATCTGGCCCATGATTGTAGTGATATCTTTCGGTCTGCTTTCAAAGATGAGATTATTTCGAGCTTTCCAAATACCCCATGCAATGAAAATGTATAGTACTTTATAATTTCCCCCATTTTGATCACACTAAATAAGGCAATGTTCTAGTGGCGACATCGAGGCATTAACCTATAATTTTAATACCCCTAATATATATATGACCAGGGGGACCTCGAAAAGGCAAAACTAAAAAATAAACAATTGACAATTTCTGAATCTTTTGTTCAGAGAACACATACATTTGGCCCATGAAATTTTTTCCGCAATAGGCAGTCCCAAGTTTGAATACAATTCTCTAAGGGAAGTGAGATCAAACATTTTAGTTTAGGGGAAATAGGCTAATCCCATAATTTTGGATGTCACCAACTAACCCTTTGCAAAGGGTAGCTTTATGATATAACACGATATGCATGGTGAGTTGTGACATACCTGGACGAGGAGTTCCAGGCCCATTCAAAATAATCATCCTCCTCAGATAGTGTAAGACCATTGAAAATCAGGGATTTGGTGAAACTGTCCCACTCCACAACAAAAGAACCCCGCAGGCCCAAATCATGGGCACTTTTCCATATTCTAGCTGTGAACAACTCCAAAGGGAACACATAAACCCAACGAAGTCTGGTAACAACTTGAGCACAAATATGGTTGGAAAGCTTAGGGGAACATCAATGAGATCACAAAAAAACCTACTTCTCTAGAAGCACCTATAATACTTTTTTGGGTTTCACTAATCACCCTTTGGTCAATGTCTACACACTAGCCTAGATTCTAAAGTGATGTCCTTACAATCATAATCAACTTGGTGTATTTTATCTTTAAAAACTATGCAAAGATAGATGTCTCCTTTATGTCCAAGTTCCTCCAATATGGTTCCTCCTACCTACCTAGTACCTCCATTTATTTCATAACAAGACTACTCTACAAGCCACCAAATGTCTATTATATCCATGATATAGCAAAGTTGGAACAAACTTAGCTCTAGAGCCTATGTAATTTTTCAACCCTTAATGTTTATGTACAAAGAGATATCAATTTTCTAAAGCATATGGGATCCAAACTATCACCTTGCCCATGTTGACTCCCTATATTAAACATCATGGAAAATATCTATAGATTATTTATCCTTACTAAACCATACATTTCGCTAGATATTATAATTGATCATTAATATGACATTACTACTTAGCTGCACTTTTTTACTACACAAAAATTATTTTGATTTCACCATAAGTCACCTTTTATCTCACAACCAAAACCCCATCCCATAATTTTTAGTGACATAGAAACCCAACAATTTTCATACCATTAATAGTTATTTATAATTAGAAATACTTCCCTATTAAATAAAAGCTTACACATTTCATTTAATTCCGCTTGAAAAAAACATAATTTCAATATTTCATGGGATATATGTATTTCAAATATCAAAATTGTTCATTTCCCTCATTTATGCATTTCATTAAGTTCAAGATTTCATGGATATCTGTCTTTCAAATATCAAAATTGTTCATTTCTCTCGTTTATGCATTTCATTTAAGTTCAAGATTTCATGGATATCTGTCTTTAAAATATCAAAGTTGTTAATTTCCCTTGTTTATTTCCCTCACGTTGCAAGGTGTGCATCCAGGGAAGGAAAGGCGCAGTTATGCTGCTGCGTGTATGATATGATACATTTGGTTGAATCAAGAGATTGGATTCTCGGTTCCTCCAAGCATGGTGATTTCGTTCTATAGAGGGAAGTTGCACAAGGTTCACCACATTCCTGGGTGATGGCTCATCTATTAATTTTGGGAAACTAGGTCCAAACTCCATGTGTACTACTCATATGATGATGCCAATATTTTTATTGGATTCCTATTTCGGAGAGGTGCAAGATTGATCTAAGGATCATCTAAATTGGATGAGAAAAACATTTATTTTGAATTTATTCCACTTATGTGCAAGGTTGGCCATATTTGTAATGTAGGCTTGAGAGCCCAACAAATGTGTCACACACCCTCATAGATGGATATAAATTGGAGAGGCTTGGAGGTCATTTCATCATCATCTCGTCATACAGATTACTAATGATCTGATTGGTTCGTTCACCCTAGAATATGCTTCTCTCTCTCCAACGCGTAAATCTGGATGATGCTAGAAATGGATGCCATAAATCTGGATGATGCCAGAAATGGATGCCATAATTATGGACGATGTCAGAAATGGATGCCGTAAATCCGACTGTCATAAATCTGGATGATGCTGTAAATATGGATGATGCCGGAAATGGATGTCGTAAATCTAGATGATGCCGGAAATGGATGTCGTAAATCTGGATGTCATAAATCTGGATGATGCCAGAAATGGATGCAGCAAATATGAATGTCATAAATATGGATGATGTCGTAAATCTGGATGCCAGAAATATGGATGATGCCAGAAATTTAGATGTCGGAAATCTGGATGTGTGTGTTGGGAAAAATACTGAGAGGGGGGGGGGGGGTGAATCAATATTTATAACACACTGTTTACTTTTACTTTCTCTTTACTGATTTATATACACAACTTTAATGAACCCAACTAGCGTGTACATGCGGCTATCTTTAAGCAAACTTGCGTATGTCCTGAGAACTTATTATGCAGATAATTCTTTACTTGATCAGTGCATCATTTATTCATTATATGTTTAGTAAGCATTAAACATGTGCATTAAGAACAGAATAAATCATCACACATAAGAAACACACATGAACACCAGGATTTAGGGTGGAAACCCAAGTCGGGAGAAAACCACCATTGTTGTCATCTTTGTCTTCAATATTTATTATAAAGAAAATTGCTTACAATCTTGTACTGGCACAGACTCATACCAGCATGCAGGCACCCACCTGCAGAAGGCTGCAACCTTCTCTCATTCTCCAGCTTCTACTGGAAGGGAGCTCCAACCCCCTGATCTCATTTACCAACTACCACTGGAAGGGAGCTACAACCCCCTACTTCTCGTTTACCAGCCACTCCTGGAAGGGAGCTACTACCCCTTGATCTTGTTTACTAGCAACCACTGGAAGGGAGCTACGACCCCCTTACTGAAGGCTTCGACCCTCAGCACCACTGCAGACCACGTTTCATCAATTTTCACACTGGATCCAACAGCTTCCACAAAACACAACTTGTAGGCCTATTTTCATCAGATTTTCAAACTGGACCCACTGCACACATTTAAGCTCAAATAACATACATCAAACTGAAACTTATAACCCCATCAATTCATTCATTGAATCATCAATCAACCAACCAACCACTGATCTTTAATCATAATCAACTAGCAACATAATCAGTATTCAAACAACCCATATCTGTATGAAGACATCATTGAGAGACAACAGTAATACAGAAAAACAGATCAGAAATTTCCTTTCGCATACTTCAGCAAAACCCTAGATCCCATATGTGCTTTTGCTTAACTGAACCTGCGTATATATGTGATTTTACAAAGACGAACCTGCGTATAGATCTATAACTATTTCAGGATTGCGCAATTCTTCAAAATAAATAATCAGCTCAGATCTTACCCTTTTCTTCAGCAAAACATTTGCCAGATCACAGATCTAAACATTTCATAAACAGATCTAAGAAATACATGCTCATTTCAGGTCTAGAGATCTTGATCCATCATTATATTCATAGGTGCAGTATTATTTTAGATCTATCAATAAACTGTAACCCATTCCATGCAGATATAATTCAGAGTGAAGTATTCATTCAATACCAAGACACATGCACACCAATGCACTATGATCTTCTTCTCCTTATATAGTTTTCGCCTTTACCAATACCATGAGCCAAAACCACACAACTTCCGATGGTAATCTTGTACGGAATCAAATAAACAATACAATGCTCAATACTGTGGGCTACTACCATGGTAATGCCCCTTGTTATCATAATTTTAGAGCGCAAAAGGCATACGCGACTTTTCTTCTTCGTACCTGCATGTATACGTAACTTTTCTTCATAAAAACTTCATATATACTAATTTTGGATGTATAGCTGGGTTGCCTTCATAAAATTAGCATATAAATTGCCTCCATACATGGGTTGCCTTCATCAAACTTGTGTATACATTGAGAAATATTTCCTGTTTCATTTCTCTGGCACTCACTGGAATTCATTTCTCTGTCACATCTGAACTAACCTGTAGAAACATTTTTTTACATCTTTAACAAATAGGTTGCTATCAAACAACAACTCATCAAGTAGGTTTCCATCAAGGAAAACTTCATCAAGTAGTTTTCCATCAAGGACAACATATTGCATCATATAGCCAACAATCTCCCCCTTTGGACTTGATGGCAACCATGATGGTGTTTGATCACCACAACAGATAGATACATTAATCATAACCATTATTCAAACACCAAGATACTCTCCCCCTTTGACATCAAGGGCAAAGGGTGGATCAATACCAAAACAAGGTTTTCTCTTTCCTTGTAGAAATAAGAGCTCTATAGATCTCATGTGCACTAAAATTACCATGCTCACCCTGAGTTCATGCTGAATCTTCAGATAGATTTTTCAATGAAGTACATGACTCTATAACTCAACCGAGTATGACCTTTCCTATCACCAAGGACTCATACTTACATCAATGATCCAACCAAGTGGATTTACATATTTGATTGAACTACCCAACCAAGTGGGTTTACAAATTTTGACTCAACTACCCACCCAAGTGGGTTTACAAATATTGAACAATTCCTTTCATGAATGAATATAAAATTTTACATCATAGGTCTCAACATGACCTTTTCATCAAATTACATATATGACTTTTTATAACCAAGACCAAAAGATCTCACAAGAGAGATCATAATTCAGCAACCAACATAATGCCAACAATGCATTACTCTCAGCAAGGCTAATGCTCCCCCTAAAACTGTGTTCCTGATCACCACAACAACTCCTTTATCGAAGCATCTTCATCAAGTAGATAATCAAAACTTAATATCATATCAGCATATATAACCATCAACATCAGATCAATAAAATTACTGTCAGCAACATATCAGAAACTATTCTTGAGTCTATCTCACTATTTTTCTTATCAGAGAAAAACATACGCAACTGTCACCATTGGAGCTTGCATGTATATGCGGCTTTAGTTCATGAAACCCACGTATAAAAAGTGAAATACTGAAGATTTCGCAACTCCATCTCCTCCTGGATTTATACATTTTGTATCTGTCTTATGTTGTCACATTAGATGCACTGTTAGAAATAAACTCAACCATAAATACCAAACCAACCATGGGAATCACCTTATATTGCTCTCCCTGTGATGATACATTACTGATTCCTATAATGTATCTCAAATCACTCCTGCATTCATTATGAGAAGTAAAATTTAGAAGTGGATGACTACAGCAGGGTCAATATTCCCTACGTTTTTGACCGGTGCTTCTTCTTTTTCCAGCTTTTCTTGAAATTTCTTATTGTGTGCTGGAACTTCTCCAATTTCTCAGATCTGTTTATCATAATTAACCTACAATCAGTGGCCTTATGCCCAAATGAGTTACAATAGAAACAACATCCATGAAAGCATCCTCTCTTTCTTGATCTATGCAATTCTTCAATAATGAGATCCCTTTCTTTTAGGAAATTTTCATCATCCATGGTACATGCCATGAGCACTTGTAGATCTTGATCAGACTCTTATTCTTCCTCATTTGACAATCCATTATTATCTTCATTTGTATAATAACTCCTTCCTTTTTCAAACAGCTTCACTTTATCATGATTTTATTTATAAGGACATTTAGCAGCATAATGACCAACTCTACCACAAGCAAAACACTTGAAGGGAAGCTTACCTCTGAATCTTCCAGTACCTGGTTGAATTCTTTTCACAAAATTTTCTTCTTCTTCTACTGATATATAACTTGATTCCTTGAGAACTTCCTTTTATTTTCCTTTTGCACAAGACTTAAAAGTAGCTTCTTTGACTTGTGCAGGACCTCCTCTTCTCATTTAAAAGCAGTCAGGATACCATGTAGTTGAATAACAATACGATTTTGTAGATACTGCTTTTCTTCAATAGCTGACACTTTTGACTCAAACTTTGAAGTTAGAGATCTCAATATCTTTTCTACTAAAGTTGAGTCTTTTATATATTCACCCTTATTCCTCATATAATTCACAATCTCATCTAATCTTAGGAATAAACTTGCAATAATTTCATCATTATGCATTCTGAAATTTTCATATTGCATTCTAAGAGTTTGAAGTTTGGCACTTTTTACCTTTGCATCACCTTCATAGCTCTGAATGATCTTGTCCCATATTTCCTTTGCTGAATTTAGCTGCATCACTTTAACAAATTCTGTTTCTGACAGGCTTCCTAATAAAGCATTGACAACTTTGGCATTGATTTCATATTTCTTCCTTCCTGCTGCATCTGTAGGAACACTTGTTGGATACTAATAACCTCCTTCCATGATTCCCCATATGTCTGCTCCAAGACTTTTCAAATACACTCTTGTTCGTATCTTCCAGAATAATAGATTACTTCCATTGAAAAATGGTGGCCTTATAGAAAATACTCCTTCATGACTTCCCATTCCGACGGATCTCCTTCAAGCGATCAAGCTTCTTCTAAAGGACCGACTCTGATACCAATTGTTGGGAAAAATACTAAGAGGGGGAAGGGGTGAATCAGTATTTATAACACACTGTTTACTTTTACTTTTTCTTTATTGATTTCTATACGTGACTTTAATGAACCCAACTAGCGTATACACGTGGCTATATTTAAGCAAACTTGCATACGCCCAGAGAACTTACTATGCAGATAATTCTTTACTTATATCAGTGCATCATTCATTCATCATATGTTTAGTAAGTAGTAAGCATGTGTAGTAAGAAAATAATAAATCATCACACATAAGCAACACACATGAACACCGATATTTAAGGTGGAAACCCAAGTCGGGAGAAAACCACCGCTGCTGTCATCTTTGTCTTCAATATTTATATAAAGAAAACTGCTTACAATCTTGTACTGGCATAGACTCATACTAGCACGCAGGCACCCACCTATAGAAGGCTACAACATTATCTCATTCTCCAGCTTCTACTGGAAGGGAGCTCCAACCCCCTGATCTGTTTTACCAGCTACCACTGGAAGGGAGCTACGACCCCCTGCTTCTTGTTTACCAGCCACTCCTGGAAGGGAGCTACTACCCCCTGATCTCATTTACCATCAACCACTGGAAGGGAGCTACGACCCTCTTTTTGAAGGCTTCGACCCTCAGCACCACTGCAGACCACGTTTCATCAATTTTCACACTAGATCCAACAGCTTCCACACAACACAACTTGTAGGCCTCTTTTCATCATATTTTCAAAATGGACCACTCCACACATTTCAGCTCAAAGAACATACATCAAACTGAAACTTATAACCCCATCAATTCATTCATTGAATCATCAATCAACCAACCTCCCATTGATCTTTAATCATAATCAACTAGCAACATAATCAGTATTCAAATAACCTAGATCTGTATGAAGACATCATTGACAGACAACAATAATACATCAAAACAGATCAGAAATTTCCTTCTGTATACTTCAGAAAAACCCTAGATCCCATACGTGCTTTTTCTTAACTAAACACACGTATATAGGCGCTTTTACAGAGATGAACATGCATATAGATCTGACACTATTTCAGGACTGCGCAATTCTTTTGAATAAATAATTAGCTCAGATCTTACTCTTTTCTTCAGCAAAACATTCACCAGATCATAGATCTAAACATTTCATAAATAGATCTAAGAAATACATGGTCATTTTAGGTTTAGAAATCCTAATCCATCATTGTATTCATAGGTGCATTATTATTTCAGATCTATCAATAAACTGTAACCCATTCCATGCAAATATACTTCAGAGTGAAGTATCCATTCAATACCCAGACACATGCACACCAATGCACTATGATATTCTTCTCCTTATATAGTTTTAGCCTTTACCAATACCATGAGAAAAAACCACACAACTTCCGATGGTATTCTTGGATGGAATCAAATAGACAATACAAAGCTCAATATTGTGGGCTAATACCATGGTAATGCCCCTTGGTATCATAATTTTAGAGCCTAAAAGGCATACACGACTTTTCTTCTTCATACCCGTGTGTATACGCGACTTCTCTTCATAAAAACTACGTATATACTAATTTTGAATGTATACGCGGGTTGCCTTCATAAAAGTAGCGTATACATTGCCTCCATATGCGGGTTGCCTTCATCAAACCTGCGTATACATTGAGAAATATTTCCTGTTTCATTTCTTTGGCACTCACTGGAATTCCTTTCTCTGTCACATCTGAACTAACTTGTAGAAACATATTTTTTACATCTTTAACAAATAGGTTGCTATCAAACAACAACTCATCAAGTAGGTTTCCATCAAGGAAAACTTCATCAAGTTGGTTGCCATCAAGGACAACATATTGCATCATATTGAAAACGGTGTGATTCTTTTGTTTAATTATGTTGACTTTTGATGCACTGTCTTTGAGAGATTTGTGTGTGACACTTGAAAGGTTGGATGACCTGAGAAATACTTTGTTGGTTGAAGCATCCTGTTGACTCCCATAACACACACTATTCTACATCTTTTATGGACAAGAATATATGTAAATCTGATGTATTTTATTGTCTTGTCTTCCGTTGATCTATTGGTATGTTCTATCAACATTTTACTTTCATGTTTATGTGATTGCTATATTGTATCGGGCCCTGGAAGATTGAAGTAAATTTTCATTAAGCATAGAACATTCTGTGTATCCAAAATTTACACCATCACCAAGCCTCCATCCTCTTTTCCACTTCAAAATACTTCTAGACAAGAAAAACTAGGTGTTCAATAGGCTATATGTTCAGGATTCCATGGAGGAAGATGAAGCTGACAACATGGGCGATAATGGCTTCACCAAATAAGATGATGACAGGTGCCTTTCCAATTCAAAAATTAGTGAAGAAGTAGATAAGAGAGCAATAATACATTTATTATGACAAGGAAATAAAATCTCCTAATATCATAAGTGGTCACGAGCCAGATGCTTGTGATGATCCAGTTATCCCTAAAAATTCTAGAGACCCAAAAAGGGCCTTGGATTTGCCTGGACCCATATTCCCAAGATTCTCAAATCAAAGAAATTGGATCTTGAGGAGATGATTGTGCACTCAGACGAGCATGATTAAGGCTCTTTTCTAGAGGAGAAACTTCCAGAGGCTACTAAACCCACTCAAGAGGTAGCTAACAACATTTGATTTTTATTGTTTAATTATAGGAATCGTTTCAAGAAACATTCCCATGAGGGACTTCCATTAGCTTAGATGACGGGTCTGAATGGTAAATATTCTACCAAAATGGCCTAGGGCTTTCGTGTTATGCCATTTGGGTGGCACGGACCATAGTGACAATGAAACATAGTGGTTGGGTTAAACTCTGTTGACCTCACTAGTGAACCAATCTTACCTTGGGTGTCCCAGATTGATCAATTAGGCTTAATAGAATTCTCATTTGCTCACTATTTTAATGTTTTCTTTGTTTTCAATCCTTCTTTCTTTGCCTTTTCTCATAATTGCAATTTCTCGCTGCCCTATAAAAAATTTATGGTTACTAGTGGAGTGTATTTTTTCTTTTGGTGTCATTAATCTAGGATGTTGTAAACACATCTTTCTTTTCATATGTAAATTTTATTTTAGCATGAAAAAAGTGGAAAATAAACAATAAAATGACGTGTGCCCTAAACTTTGTGCATTGTGTGGCTTGACCTTTCAGGCATGGGAAAAGTAGATAAAGGATTAAATTGACTATAGTTGATGTTGTTTTTGTGATTGATGATCTCAAGTTGAATTAAATGTATAGATTGAAATATGGCATCATAGATCAAAATAAAATGGGATCTCAAAAGCTAAAAGAAAAGTTGATAGAGCCAACCTAGAAAGTGGAGTAATCAAGTAAGAGTGTAATATTTTGACCAAGATTCAATTAAATATATGAAAAAATGTGTTAATAGTGAATTCACCAAGGTTTTTTCTCCCAACGTAGGATCATGATTGAGATAGAATCACCACAGGAGAGTTCATAGGAATCCATTCTTGAAATTCTCTTAACTTACTTATACTCACACCATAGAGAATTCTAGGATGATGTTCCTTCCATGGAGCACTCTTTGATGCTCCATAGACATAAAATGATGCCACACTTAGGTTCTTTCCTAGCCATCTCAGTCAAATGTTTGTCATATTCACCCAAAACAAGATACTTGCCCTCAAGGCCTCGATCAATAATTTTTTTTTGAGACTCATGAGTTTCTTGTATAACACTTATGAGATTATTCAAAGAAACTTCAAGATTATTAAACAAATATTGTCGAAACCATTTATCTCACATGAATGCAATAAGTAAATTTTCCATAGACCTAAAGGAATTTACATATTCTTTCATCAAATGCTCTTTCTCAAATATTTATGCTTACTCTCTTTTGCCACTTCTAGAGCTAATACCACTGCTCCCTAAGCCATTTTTGTTTTTTCATTTGTGAAATTGACACCATTCTTTCTTGTTTCTAAAAAAACAAACTGTGTATTCAACTCCTTCTACACTTTTTGTTGCTCTTTTTTTGCAATCCTGAATGCATGTCCAAATTATGAGCCCTTTTTGTAGTTTCAAATTCTCATCCAAAGGAAATTCCAGATTATTTGCAGCTATCTGATGCAGCTTCCCTATTTGTTTCCATTCCATCTCATTCATCCTTCAACATCAAGAAGGTAGGTTCATAACCCACTGAGATCATGCAGTGCTTCCTCATCATAAGCATGTTCAACATATCCAGTAATCATTGTATTTCAGGAAAAGTCCCTCTGTCCAAACATATTATCAAAGACTAGGCATGCCTCTTCTATGCTGCCACATTTGGCATACGGGTCAACAATAGAATTTGGCATACAAGTCAACAAGATCATTCTCCACAAAGATATTTGAGTCCATCCTAACTTTAATTATGATTATATGGAACTGCATCATAAACTAGTGCATGCTGCAAAAGCAGTGGAAAAGGTGAAATTATCCACTTTCATCCCATTTGTTGCATCTGATTGAACAATTTCAGCGACTCCTCACAAATACCATTATAAGCAACAATTTCAGTGAATCCTCACAAAAACCATTGTGAGCATATTCTATGTCACAGAGAAGACCTTAACAGGTTGATCCTTCAACATAGGTAACATTTCTATATCCAACCTCCGAGCAACATAGCTGACATTTCTATATCCAACCTCCCAACATCAAATTGGTTAACTCTTGATAATTCCCTAGTGTTAACCTTATGCCAAAATAAGGGGTAACACAGGCTCCAAATCAGAGATGTTCTCTTCTTGGGATTGTATGAGATTATTATAATTTTTTCATGTATGTGAAAATTTACAAACAGTTGCAGTGATAGATTTATTTCTCCTACTTATTATTTCAATAAGTTATTATTCAGAAATCTTTCGACAAATATCGAAATAAATACAACTGCAACATTCAAAATTATATATGCATAGAAATAAATAGTAGAGAACATAAGCAAAAGAATCAATCACATGTACACAGTTATTTTTGGACAATTGTCTCCAGAAAAACCCAATGTGGGAAAACGGGTGCAGCAGATGAGGGTTTTATTATTTCTTCAACAAATGATATATTTATAGGGAAAATATTCAGCAGATAAATTCTGAACCACCAGAGACTGAAAATCCAGCTTACTCAGACAATTTTCTGACACCCATAACAACCCCTGGAAGCCTTTGCGTCATTCTGTGTGATTCTCTGCGTAGTCCCAGAGTTGGACTGCGTAAATATGCGTGGAGACAGCGTGGGGTCTCTGCGTTGCAACCTCAAGCTACCTCCAGTGACCCACTGCTGCTCTCTGACCCTGATCTCAATCACCCCTAAACTCCTCCTGCTTCTGCAATTTATCACCCTGCAACTCTCCCGCTGAGATTGAATTCTGCATCAGGATAGATCTCCTTCGGGTACTGAGTGTGTGTCGGGCTTATTTTCCAAGTGACCCTCAAGCCTTCTTTTATAATCTTCCTGTTGGAGAACCAATGGACTAGATTAAAATGTTAATCAATGGCTATGATTAAATCTTGACTTGATCCATGTTTTCTAGAAGATCCACACTCTGACTTATTAATGTCCTTTAATTATTTTATTTTCCTAATTTTATACTTAGGGTCTCCATTAAATTAATTAATTATTTTAATAAGTCTTGAATCGAGTGGAATTTATACAAACTATTTATGAGTTCTTTGGAATGTTGTTGTCCAAGCCTCCCTGCAAAATTTGAGACTTGGAACACTTCTGGATGCTACAAAAATCAACACTTCCTCTTTGCAAGGAAGGTGTTTCAACAATATGCCTGCTGCTTGCTGCTCCAATTATGAAGCACCCTCTACGTTGCTGCCCCCTGTACTATTACCTTTGACACTGCCACTATCACTTACTGCATATGAACCAAAACTCCCTTTGAATATTGAATCTTGCTACTGGAATGGCTTCTTCATCATCCCCATCTTCTCTCTAAAATAGACAAACTCTGTCTTTGCTAAAGCCTTGGTGAGGATGTCTTCCACCTTTTCTCCTATTGGAGTGTACTGCAACTGAATAGATCCATGTTGTACATAATCCTTGGTGAAGTGACACCAGATGTCAATATGTTTCGACCTATCATGAAACACAGGATTCTCAGAGATCTTTATACAACTTTGATTATCACATAAAATGTTGGTCGCTTCCATTTTCTCCTTGAGTAGATTTACTAATAGTTTCCTAATCCATATGGCTTCGCACGAAGCTGTGCTAGATGCCATATACCCTGCCTCTACTGAACTCGGTGCCACAGACTTATGTTTCCTACTGCACCAGGAAGTCATTCCTGATCCCAAACTAAAACAGTACCCACTAGTACTTTTTCGATCAACTGAACTTCCAGCTCAATCTGCATCAGTAAAACCACTCAACCTGACATCATTGTCATGGGTGTACTTAAATCCAAGCTCTATTTTCCCTCGAAGGTACTTGAGAACATGTTTGGAAGCTACCCAATGTTCCCTCTTCGATTCCACCATGAATTGACTTAGGGTATTAACAACATAACAAATGTCTGGCCTTGTATTTACCAGATACATCAACGACCCTATGAGTTGTCTGTACAATGTAGGATCAGCTTCATCATCTTTGGACGTGTTGATTTTCCTCCAGTTGGTAATCATTGGAGTGGTCATTGGCCTACATTCCTCCATCTGAAATCTCTTCAGAATCTTTGTAGTGTATCTTCCTTGACCAAGGAAGATCTCCCCATTCTGCTTCCAAACTTCCAACCCCCAAAAATAGTGCATCCGTCCTAGATCCTTCATGTCAAACTCTTCAGATAAATTCTTCTTGCAATATGTGATGAGCCTTGATGATCCTATCAAGAACACATCATCCACATACAATACTAGTATCAATGGCTCACTCCCTACTCTCAGATAGTAGAGTTTGGGATCTGCATCACCCTTGATGAATCCCATCTTCTGCAGATAGTTGTCAATTCATCTATACCAGGCTTTGGGAGCTTGCTTCAACCATATAATGCATTCCTCAATATACACACATGAGTTTTCTAATGATGTGTCTCAAATTCTTCTGGTTGTTCTATATACACTTCTTCTTCTATCATACCATTCAATAATTATGTCTTGACGTACATCGGTGAATTTCCCATCCCATCTACGCAGCAAGGGATATCACGGACCTGATATATGTGTATCTAGCTACCAGGGCAAAGGTTTCTTCATAGTCTATTCCTTCCTTCTGAGCATACCCCTTAGCCACAAACTTGGATTTAAATTTCTTGATGCTACCATCTGCAGGATACTTGATCTTGTAGATCCACCTGGATCCTACAATAGATCTCTCATGTGGTCTAGGTACTATTATCACTCGAATTGAACCTCAGGCTGAAGAAAGCAATTTCGAGGTAACCTCAAACCACACTTAGCCAAGTAGCTAGCCCTACTAGGCCAAGAGAGGGATATCTCCGTAAGGATCATAGCCAAGATGACTGAGGAAAGAAGATATTAGGCTAGGTATAGTAGCTCAGGGTTTTGATTTTGATTGTATAGGGTTTTTTTGGATCAAGCGGAATCAAACAGTTAGGGAAAGGAGATTAGGTCAATATTTGCAGGGTGTTCTATGGGGCAAGGTAGGTACAGTAGTTTATCACTTTAGGGTTTTGATGATGAGAAGATTTAAGACAGGTGAGGAGCTAGAAAGAGCATGGTGAACTCATGATTTCTTGCTAAACTGAAGAAATTACAAACTGTGAATATTTACCCAAAACAGAGCATAAAAATTATGGATTATGTTCATCTAACATGAAAACATTCACTTAATGGCAATGAGATGATGAATGAAATAAACAATACATTCTAACATATGAGCATAAAAGAATAAACTGAAACTAAACACTATACCACATGGATCCCATAAAAATAGTTGCAAATTTGATTAATGTCCAAGCCAAAACTGATACAAAAGAGTGTCTCTTGAGAAGCCAAACCTCCAAATGAGTTCAACCTATACAAATGACTGAGAAAATACATGATATAGACCTCAAAACCACTCTCCCTAGCCTTAGGGAGTCGAATCCATGAGATGGGAATCAATTACACCTACTGACCAACAAGAAACTGAAGACTAGGAAGACCCAACAATTTGCCTCTAAAAGAGAGGAAACTGATTCATTTGACCTCTAGAGGACTCACCTAATGTATCTACCTTAGATGAAAGTTAAAACATGACATTTAAATTCACCATGACCATTTACATCGGTAATTTCTTCATTTACCAAAGTAAAAATTCAAACTGGAGTGAAACTTCAAAACTTGCTGAAGATTGTGAAAAATGCATTTTCCTGGAAAACGCACAGTGCCCATACATAAAAAATGACCTCTTTTGCAAGCCGCTTTTGAGTGACTTCCCAGTGTCAAAATCATCTCCAAGATAGCTCATTGGAAATATCTCTGAGTCTCGTTTCCAAATCTACCACTAGTTTCCAAAATGGTGCTCATTTTCCCTATCAAAAACTTGATCTCCCAAGGCTGGTAAACACGCAGCGACCAGGTAAAAAAGGAGGCAGAAACATGAAAATTTGGTAGTGTTTTGCACTTTTGAGGTACCAGTTCTCCTCCAAAATTTATGAAAATTTCTAGGGTTGATGTCTTCATCATTCTGAACATGATGGTGGTGGCCATTTTTCATTTGAATGCCCCAAAATATAATGCAGCGCCCAGGTCATTGTGCGTTTGGCAGAATTTCTGTGTGCCAAAATTACTCGAAAAACCAAAAATGCACTAAAGTGCCAAATGTGCCAAAAATTTGCCAAAATTGTGAGGTTACTTACTTATCAAGTGCTTGAGGCATGAAGAGACACCTCAAAAAGTATGTCTAACCTCTCCTTCTCCTTTTTCTTGGTCAAAGTTTGAATTTTTGCATGGGCTCGTTTGAGCTTGGCCCTTGCAATTCTCATGGCGTAGTGCTTTGCCATTTTCCTCTGAATGTCATTTTCCTTTCTTGACTTCTGTTAGAGTCGGTCCTTACAGCCCTCCGTTAGAGATCATTTCGCTTTTTGCATTTCATTTTTAGGTGTCTCGCTCACTTCACTTCATTGCATTTCGCTTAGGGCATGCCATTGACTGACGGAAGGGTTTGGTCTTCTTGTATTCCCTCATGCTTGTACCTGTCGGGCTAATTAAAATTTCTCAAAATTCATCAAAGTTCATTTCAAATCATTCATTGTCATAAATGATTATTTTGGTCAAAAAGAGTCTTTTAGTTTTGACTCTAGGGGTCAATATTTTGTCATGTTCAATAAATGCCCGCAGGCCATGAGGACGGTTTTCGAAGAGGTTCTTAGTTCCAATTTTCATCATTAAACACATTTGAGGACATTTCTTGTTCAAAACTCTGTTTTGAATAAGAAATTGTCGAATTCATTTTTTGTAATAATTATGTATTTTTTCCGCCATGGAGTCTTCAAGGTAGGCTCTGGTTTTCCTTTTCCAAACATCAACGCCAAAATCCCTGCAAAAAATCAAATCATTTTATCAGTCCAAACTCAGAAATTCAGTGAAAAAGCCAAAAGACAGAAGTTCAATGAAATGATAAAGTGCCAAATGAAAACATTACAAAGTGGGTTGTGGAGGAAGTAAAAATTAAAACCAACTCTTGCAAGATATTTTCCAAGGCTATGTAAATCATTTTTGTCAAATTACATTCACAAATTTTCAGAGCAAAGCCGAATTTGGAGGTTGAAGAGCGAATTTCAGTGTTGAAGGGCCGTGACTGTGTGTTGACAGTTTGTGGGCGACGCATACAAAGGAGGGCGCAGCGCATAGAATGCACGCAGCGCACTGGGTGAAGTTTGTCAGTGTATTTTTTTGTGGGCGCGGCGCACTGGGAGCGCGCGTGGCGCATTGAGCCATCAAGCTTGAAAATTCATCCAAACTCTACAATTTTTCAAATTCAAATAATCTCACAGCTTCAAGTAAGTTATCCATGCCTACCAAATGTTTTTTGGATATGCTATGGTGGTTTAAAGGTGGAGAAAACAAATGTTTGAATGGTCAAAAGTTTAAACGCCATGTTTACATCCAAAATTGCTCCAAGGGTTTAAAGGGAAGTCTTTCAAAACGTGGAAGTTGGTGTTTCAAACTTGTTTCAATAAGATATATGCTCTTCTTAGGAAATGTCATTATTGTCACTGTTAGATTTACCACAGTCCCACAGCCACAGTCCTATATTCAGTGTCCCCATGTCCATTTACTCATTGATCCCCACATGAAATTCCAAACCCTACTTGTTATCTCTTTCCCTTCCATTGATTAAATTTCAAATTTTCATAAGGATCAATGGTTGTTTTCATGTTTTTGACTGTACTTTTTCCATTGGAATAACTCTTATGCCTATCACATTGCAAGTCCCATTAATGTCACCCTTTCCCATACCATTTGTAAAGGTGTGTAATCCCAACATTTTCCAAAGCAGTGAGTAATTGTTTGTCTTTTTCAAAGCCATTTGACAGTCCATTGTGTTCATTGTGACATTTCCCACAGTCCCCATTCCATGTTAGAAACATTTGGCATATTTGATATTGAAAGGCAAAGCACCAATTCATCATTTTCAGACATACTCCTAACGCTTGTTTTCACCATACCTATATCAGCATATATTTGTCAAACATCTTGATTTCAGCGCCATGTCAGAGACAGATTCACCTTATGAGCAGGGGTATGAGCAGGAAAGTGATTCATCTATAGAGGTTAATGTGCCAAGGAGGTCTCACAAAAGTGGTAGGCATGTCAGGGAGGAGCCTACTTCTTTGGTTCAATTGCAGGCTTGCTCGCTTGCATGGATTGTTTTCAGCGTCAGTCATGTTTCCATTATTGTGAGATGATTGCCCAAACTCAGCATCACCATGAGTTAGCTCACCTATTTGTCTTACATTTGCATAACAGTCGTGTAAACCTTGCTGGGGTGGATTTTACTTTGTCACCAGAGACCATTTCAGAGGCGACTGGGATACCGAACATTGGTGAGGAATGGAACAAGAGGCAGTAGTTGGATAAAGCCTATTATGAGCCATACATCAGACCTGGGTATTTGAGACAGTTAAGCCGATTTTTTCCATTCCACTTTCTGAAGGATGAGTATGCACCATTGATTAAGCTCATCATTCGTTATTTCAGTTGTGAGGGTCGCTTTTCACGCTTGTATGCATATCACATCCGGCTGTTGATGCACTTCACGAGAGTGTGGTTGATGAGCATTCCATACTTCATGTACCGTAACATAGAGTGGATGAAGTTTCTTATACAGAAGAGGACCCCAGCACAGCAGCATAATAGCATATATCATTACGCACTGATCAAAATCATGGTGGTACATCAGCTTACACAGCAGGGCATTCCTTGGGAGGAGTTCATTTCTCGCGATTTCTTTGCAGTGCCACAGTCGCCTCCCGAGGTAGTTCATGATGAGGGAGAGCCTTCACACCAGTTTGATATTCCTGAGATGGAGCCTATCAGTGCACCAGTGGCAGTTACATATCAGAAAGGCCATCGAGCCTTATTTGCAGCACCGCGACGAGTATTATCTCCACTCGGGGTGGAAGGGGTCTCGTTGATTTCACCAGCAGCGCGAGTACTGTCTCCACATGGTGTGGAAGGGGTCTCGCCTTCAACATCAGTACAGGTGCAGGTTTAGGATAGAGGCAAGAGGCCGATGCAGGATGAGGGCCCCTCAGGAGGCCAAGATACTGAGTTTATGTTGATTGATGTTGATGCGAGTTCTCCCAGCTCAAAGCTGAAGGAGATCATCCAGGAGAAGAAAGCCGAGATTGGCACTTTGACCGAGAAACTACAAAGAGCACAGTGGGTGATAAAATACTTGGAGCAGCGCAACAGACAACTAGAGGATCAGCAGACACTCACAAAATTGCAAAAAATCCGTGAAGATCGGGAATTGGCCCGAAAGAGACCAGGTGACATGACACCTTATGAGCAGCAAATTTGGCTTGAGAAAGTCAATAGGAATCTAGAGAAGTTTTTTGCGAAGGCCAATAGACACAAATACATGCTCCGTCATATGAAGAATCACTACTGGGCTCGCACACATGTTTGCAGAGCGAAGATGAAGATCCTGAAAAGAAGGTTGAGGAAAGCACTGAAACGGCGAAAAAGGCCTGATCCGCTTAGAATATTGGCCGAGGCTTCGTTGGCTGAGCATGAGGCATGATAGGAGACCTTCACTCCAAATTTCAGCAAATTTGGAGAAATTTTTGTCATTTTTGAAAATTTTGGTTGCAAAACAGGTTTTTCCGCCCAATGCGTCGCGCCACCCGACGGGCGCTTATGAGTGGGACACCTTCTGGAGGAAAACTTGACATTTTTGGATTTTTCATGGAAATTTATGCATGCTCAGAAATGGCTGAATCATTTCATCAAGTTCTGGATGATCAAAAGGGCCAAAAACACCATGAAAATCACCTTTCTGCCACCTTTTGCACCAGCAGGAAGTAGTCTTGGGAGAATGAAGTTTTGGAGGGGAAAATGAGCTCCAAATCAGAAAATTCCACTTGGGTTGGATAGAAGACATCTATATATTTCCAACAAGCTATCATGAGATTGATTTTTACTTTGGGAAGTGCTCCAAAAGCATGTCCAAATTAGCACGGCGCATAGAGGAAATTAGCCTATTTTTCACCTTCCAGCTCAGAAATTCGGCCAGTTTGGACTAGTTTCACCTCTTGATATAATTTTTGACTTAGCTTGATGTAATTTGGTAAACATGATGTAATTTTGGCATGTATCTACTTGTTCTATATTATTCATTCATTAAAAAGTGAAAATTAAATGAATGAATCAGTTTCCCTCCTTTTAGAGGCAAGTTGTTTGGATGCCTAGATTTCAGCTCCTTGTTTAGAATTGGTTTAAACTGCCCCTAGAAGGGTAAGATCGACCCCTAGAGGCATGGGAAGGGGTTAGGGTGGTCTATATATTGTATTTTCTGAGGCATTTTATAGGTTGGACTCTTGGGAAAAGTTTGGCACTACATTGTATATCCATCTTTCAGTTTTTGGCAAAGGAAAGACCAGAGTTTTGCAGCACTTGTTGGGATTCTTGTGGCTTCTGAGTTTTGATGATGTTTCTTCTCATGTTATTTTAAGTTTCATTAATGTTATATGTGTGCCATTTCCATTCTCTCTTCTTTCTAAATTAAACAAATGAGTGATTGAGGTAGAATTCATTGATATGTTGATGCTCTGCCTTAGACTTTTGTTTAGTTTTACATGTTTTTCTTCAGTTTGAAGAGAATCATTGTTCTCTCTTACTCTCTTAAACTCCTCAGCTGTCTTTTCAATCCATTCACTTGATCCAAGACATCAAAGCCACTGCCTACTCGCCCCAGCTTGAACTCTGCAAGAAATTGGTCTCATCCCCAAGCCCAAAAATTGTCTTTCCCATTTTTCACCAAAACCCATAAAAATCAAAACCAAAACCCTTTATCCATTTACTAGCATAAAATTAGTATCCATTATAAGTCATCTCAGCCCCTTTGAAGATCTTTTTCCGAGATAGACCCGGAGAGAGCCCTCTCCTGTCCTCGTAGGGCTAGCTACGAGGCTGAGCTTGGTTTGATGTTGCCTTGAGTTTTACCTTATTTCAGCCTAAGGTAGACTTGAGCGCTAACAAATTCTATAGCAACCTCTCTAGATGCAAATAGGCTCTATCAATCCATGATTATCTATCCTTGCTAATCTCTAGGGCAAGCAGCTCACTTGGAGTGAGCTGCTCTGCCAACTCAGCTTCTCTTTGTCTCTCAAGGGCTAGAGTTATTTTCAGCCCTCTAGTCTTTGGTCTCTGTCTTGGAGGCTGATCCTCCTCATCATCAATCTCATCAAATATTTCCAAGGTCTCCTCTAATAAGGCCTTGTCCTTTTCTGCCTCTCTTTGTGCTTTGATGATCTTTACCTCACTAATGATTTGCTTGGTCTTCAGCTGTTGATTTTCTTGGTCAAGAAAGTCAATCACATAATTTTCTCTGTCAAGATTAGCTTGAAATTCATTAATCTTTGCTTATTTGCCTTTTATTGCTGCACTGATGATTATGCCCTTATCCTCCTCATCTAGGTCAATCATCTGAAACTCCTACTATGTTTCATGTTTATCCTCATGTTCATCAATGATTGGCTCTTTAACCTTTTCCTTGCCTTTGTCCACCTGTTTTGAGGATGAAGAAGGCATGGCCCCTTTCACTCCAAGTGAAGCAAACACATGGTTGTGGCCTCTTTGATAGGTCTTGGGAAATGGCTCAACATTAGTCACATTAGCCCAACTTACCTCAATTCCCTTCTCATTGCTTGATGACTCAGTATCATGATGTGATGATGAAGGGTTATGGAAAGGTGAAGAAGTAGGATCAACATGAGGTGAATGCATCTGACTAGGTGATGAGGTATGAGCAGCAAGCTGAGATGGAGGAGTGGATATGGGAGGATGCGATGATGAAGGTATATTCTACTCATGATGAATAGGTGGGGTAGTGAAAACTTCATTTGCTATGAATATGTCCCATGGAATGTTCTTTTTCTCAAGCTGCTGCATGACTATCATCTTGATGAGGGAGTAATGGAAAAGACTCTGCATTTGATTATTATAATCCCTATTTTGTACAATCTATGCCATCTTGTCAATGCTGTGGGAGAGATAGTAGGGTATGTGAAGCATTCTGACTCTAGTGAAGTGCATGAGGAGTTGGATATGATATGAATAGAGTCGAGAAAACCTCCCCTCACAGGTGAAGTATTTCATGATTATCTTCATCATAGGGACATATCAGTCAAGGAGATGAGAGAAAGGGAAAATGGTCTTTTTATCATCCTTGTATCTAGGTTTAAGATATGGTTATAGTAGCTCTGATCAAGGTTTCCTTGTTTAAACCATTTCTCTCCCACATTAGGGATCCCTATAGCAGCTTAAATGGCATTAGTGAACATGGTAAAAGTGACCCCAGCAAGAGTGACCTTCCTATCATGAATATTTGTAATGAACAACCTTGTCAACATAGGGTGATATTGAATCTACTGCACTTTCTCACAAAAATCAAAACAACCAACATGTTTAAAACATGATACAGTGAGGGGAGAAGCCATGAGCTCCTTTGTGGTTACTGGTTCATATATGATGATTTTCCCTCCTTTGTGGTTATTTTTATTTGGTGTTTGTTCCTCACTGAAACATCTATCCTCCTCTTCAAGAATTTTGAATTTGAAGGCTTTGGAAACCCTAGGGTAAATGGAATGAGATGAAGAGAGTGAGAGATGAGATGACTAGCTTAGGAAAATGGAGGGAATGAATGTAAATGAAAACCTAGGTCTATGAAAAACCTAGGATTTAATAATATGTATGGCTGATATTTGTTTAGGGACATGAATATGGATTTAGTGCATGAAAAATGGGAAGGAAATGAAATCTAGGGTTTCATAACAACAAACACTTCAAATTTTTTATGGAACACCAAATATATTAGAAGAGAGGTGTTTTTAGGTTCCACTTACTAATTAAAAGTCTTTTGAAGAAATTGGTGAGGAAATGAAGCTTTCTGGAGGTGGTGAAATGTTTTTAAACCCTCCCTGTGCAAATGGACAGTGCCTCTGGGTAAACGTGTAGCGCCTAGGAAAACGCGCAGCGCCTGAGTGCAAATGCGCAACGACCCTGAATTTTTCTCAAAATGCTCAAAAAATTTGAAATTTTCTCCTTTGCTAGAAACTCCCGATGGCTGAATGGATACAATGACTTTCTTTGAGTTGCATGAATGGCTTTATACATTTGGTGGTTTTTAATTTTCAATTTGAATTACCCACTTTTCCTATGTTCACTTTTCTCTTTGGACTTTGGCATTGATACTCTTTTTCCTGACTTTTTGGCATTGCAAGTTGATCAAACATGGAGTTTGGCTTTCTTTTCTCCAGTTAGGTTGGACATGATTGCAATTGACAGCTTTGGATTGAGTTTCTTACATATGAGAACATAAAATTACATTTGGAAAAACGTAAATAAATTACATATTGAATTTTATATCAAAATGACATTTTGATATAAAAATCATTAAACTGAAAAAATAAAACTTTGAAAGTATGATAATTACATCATGATTATATTATTTAGTCCCTCTCATATATGTGCTGACTTCATTTTAAATGAAAGAGTGACCTTGAGAAATATAAAAACCTAATGACCTAATGGGACTGCTTTAGACGTGACTTTCATGAATGAGATTTTGACTTAAAAGACTTCCAAGTGAAAAGAGCATTTCCATAGGTGTTGTTATGCTCAAGGAGACATGAGAATGATTCAGAAATGTGAATCTCAGAGGGAGAGTGAAGTTTATTGACAAGGAAAACCACCAGTGGAACAATTTTATATCATGACCTAATGGAGTGATTGAAATTTTCTTTAGAGTGGGACACCTAAGATGCACATGCAAAATGTGTTTTGATCCCTTGTGGAAGTATGCAAATACTGACACTAACATTGGCTCCAGTTGGGGATGGTAGCTCCTTGGAGGTGCCAAGAACATTGTAGACTAAGTGCCTATTCATTGGGCATGGAGTTGATAGCTAAAAACCAAACTAAATATTGAAAACTTGACTCAATAAACTGAATCAAGACTGACTCAAGACTGACTAAAACACAACTGAAAAACTGAAAAAGATGCTCGTATTTGAGCGTATTCAAAAAAACCTACTCTAATTGATCCATTCATTACCTGATCAAGTCAAATGGAACAATAATTGCAACCATGTAAGCATTTTGGATGCTGTTTGAATTTTCCGCAAGTGCTTGCTTATGAGCAAAAAGAAAGAACTATCGAAAGGAAACTCCCATGAAAACTTGTCAACAGATCAAATATTGATGACATTACAAAGCATGAGCCCACCAACTGACCTCAAGAATGCTGCAAAAGGATCTTCATAGGAATACATATTAATTTCCAGCCCATCTAATACATTACTTCTCTGCTCTAGGTAATCTTCGTACCTTGGTTTTAAAATTTTCCTAACATTTGTGCTTTCTTTCTTTGATGATTGCAACAAGTCGACAAAAGGATCCTGAAACTCATGAATGACTAATTTTCTTGATGATCATCAACAAAACAAGAATTTTCTTCATTACTCTCCTGATATCACTGCAAATCTTGGTATGAGCTTTTTAATGAAACACCTACTGAACAAGACAATGAAGTCGGTTGTTGGATCAAGTTTATATCAACACTATTTTCATGCTCATAGTTAGCTAATGGAGAAGGACTTTTACTATAGATATCATCCAACACATCAGCTATAGGGTCATGAAAAACTTGAAAAGACTGTTGAAACATATCCATCGGTTTTAATGAGACTGCATGACACTCTACAGGCTGCTCATCCTTTGCTTTAGAGGTATTATGAAAATTTTCCTTTAAAAACTAAAATTCTTCAAAACATAGTGGTACAGAATCATCTTGCATCATTTAATCATATGTTTTAGCTTCCAAGCCTTCATCTGCAGCCTGACATTCAATGGCATTCAGTGGCTGCAAATCTGGAGCTAAGGAGGATTCTATGTCGCAATTGATTTCCTCAACCATTTCAGGAGAAGGTTTCTCATTAACAACTTTCTCAAGAAGTTCATTATCTACTTCAACCTCAACATAAAAACTGAAAGACTGCTGATTTCTAATCTTGGAAAAATTTTCTTTCAAAAATTGAAATGAAGTAAAACATAAAGGCAAAGACCCTTCACTTATTTCAAAATTTTCATCATTTTTCTCATCTCTTTCATCAAAAATATGCATTGGTTGATCACTATATTCGAGCTGCTGAAACTAAACTTCCTCCTTCCACAAACCAATTGTTGATTGCTCTACAAGATTAGCTTCTTTTTGGAGAACATAATCATCGTCATACTGATCAAACTTTGGAAAATCATCAATATAAATAATGTCACCAATCATACACAATATATTATCAGATTTTTTCTCCTCGGATTGATCTACAAATCCATTTTCTGATCTATGGTCGCTGGGATTAGTAGGAAAATATTTAAAGCTTGCAATCTCTTCTTTTTCTAGGATAAGTGAGTCATGATGATCTTGAATGGAAAATAAATCTCTCATGGTGATCTTTTGCATGATTTCCTCTATTGTACTTACCAAAATGTTGAGCTTTACCTCTGAAGATGCCAGGTGCTCTGCAATGTTCTTCTTCTCTTCTTCCTTCAACTTTTCCCTTCTTATCAGCAGATTAGCCTCTACATCTACTGCACTGTTCTGCATCTCCTCAAGTGTTGCAAGGTTCCTTTCTCTTAGCTGAAACTCCATTTCCGGATCAAAGGCATCCAGGTAATGCAAAAGAGCTGAGCCAGGAGGGGGTCTTATATCAACAGGTATCGAATATTAGACTTTATTGAATTTGGCAGAAAACTGTTGTACTGTCTCCCCTAGCTGTCTTTTCAACTGGTCATACTCTTTTAGAATTAGGAAAGGGTTTTGTTTGACTACCCACCTGTCGAGGAAAACTTTAACAAACTATGGGAAATCTGAAATACTTGCGGCGGGCAAGTTTTTGAACCAACTCTTGACTTTGCCTTGCAAAGAAAGAGCAAATAGTATGATACTGAAATCCTCTTTGTCAACTTCAAAAAGGTCTAGGAAAGTCTCAAAATTATGTGTATTTCTCTCCGTAGTGATGTTGTCATATTCACCATCAAACCTCGGCAGACATAGGTAATGATTTTCAGGGAAAGCATGGAGTATAGGAGGTAAGATGAGAGGTTTATATCTATCTGGGACTATAAAAGGTGTAGGAGCATGTACAGAAGCTGTAAGATCAGTCTTGATCTCTTTAGGCTCATCAATTTGAAGATGGTCATCATAAAATTTATAAAAAGGATGTGGACCAATATGAAAGGAAAACTCGGTATTTACACTTTTCAAATAGGTAGAATCAAGATTTTGATCATCTTTATCATACAACAAACTCCAGAAAACTTTCAGGATAGTTTTAGGAAAAGAAAAGAAGTAATTTACAAGAAAGAAGTTTAGATATTGAATACAATTCGACTTTGAATACCTGACCTTTGTGTAATATCCTTCCATTTTCTTGTTGGCAAGGTCAATCCTCCAGTGGAGTCTCTACATCAAGTTGGAATCACCAAGTGAAAGGTTTAGCCTTCATATGCATCTAATCGCTATCCACCATCAGCAATCAGATCTAAAAAATTTTGTTCTTTCCCAGGGAAGATATGATATGTTATGTTCCCCATCAAAGTCACCAAAATGTTATCACTCGGATTGAACTTCATGTTGAAGAAGGCAATTCCAAGGTAACCTCAAACCACCCTTCGCCAAGTAGCTAGCCCTATTAGGCCAGGAGAAGGCTCTCTCTATAAGGATCACAGCCAAGATGACTGAGGAAAGAATATATTAGGCTAGGTATAGTAGCTCAGGGTTTTGATTTTGATTGCATAGGGTTTTACTGGATCAGGAGGAGTCAAACAGTTAGGGCAAGGAAATTAGGTCAAGATTTTCAAGGTGTTCTATGGGACAAGGTAGGTACAATGGTTTAGCATTTTAGGGTTTTGATTATGAGATGATTTAAGAAAGGTGAGGAGCTAGAAAGAGCATGGTGAACTCATGATTTCTTTCTAAATTGAAGAAATTACAAACTGTGAATATTTACCCAAAACAAAGCATAACAATTATGGATTTTGTTCATCTAAATTGAAAACATTCACTTAATGTAAATGAGATGATGAATGAAATAAACAATAAATTCTAAAATATGAGCACAAAAGAAGAAACTGAAACTAAACACTATACCACATGGATCCCATAAAAATAGCTGCAGATTTGATTAATGTCCAGACCAAAACTAATACAAAAGTGTGTCTCTTGGGAAGCCAAACCTCCAAATGAGTTCAACCTCTACAAATGACTGAGAAAATACATGATATAGACCTCAAAACCACTCTCCCTTGCCTCAAGGAGTCGAATCCATGAGATGGGAATCAGTTACACCTACTGCCGAACAAGAAACTGAAGACTAGGAATACCCAACAATTTGCCTCTAAAAGAGAGGAAACTGATTCATTTGACCTCTAGAGGACTCACCTAATGTATCTACCTTAGATGAAAGTCAAAACATGACATTTAAATTCACCATGACCATTCAGATCAGTAATTTCTTCATTTACCAAAGTAAAAATTCAAACTGGAGTGGAACTTCAAAATTTGCTGAAGATTGTGAGAAATGCATCTTCCTGGCAAACGCGCAGTGCTCATACAGAAAAAATGACCTCTTTTGCAAGCAGCTTTTGGGTGCCTTCCCGGTGTCCAAATCAGCTCCATGATAGCTCATTGGAAAGCTCTCTGCGTCTAGTTTCCAAATCGACATCCATTTTTTATAATGGTGCTCATTTCCCCTATCAAAATCTTTATCTTCCAAGACTGGTAAACGTGCAGCGACCAAGTCAAAAAGGAGGCAGAAACATGAAAATTTGGTAGTTTTTTGCACTTTTGAAGGACCAGTTCTCCTCCAAATTTTCTGAAACTTGCTAGGGTTGATGTATTCATCATTCTAAACAATTGGATGGTGGTGGTCATTTATCAGTTGGATGCCCCAAAAAAGAGCATAGCTCCCAGGTCGTTGCGTGTTTGGAAGAATTTCTCTGTGCCAAAATTACTCAAAAAACCAAAAGTGCACTAAAGGGCCAAATGTGCCAAAAATTTGCCAAAATTGTGAGGTTACTTTCTTATCAAGTGCTTGAGGCATGAAGAGACACGTCAGAAAGTATTTCTAACCTCTCCTTCTCCTTTTGCTTGGTCAAAGTTTCAATTTTTGCATAGGCTCATTTGTGCTTGGCCCTTGCAATTTTGTTCCTCATGGCGTAGTGCTTTGCCATTTTCCTCTGAATGCCATTGTCCTTTTTGGCCTTCTCTAGCAACCTCTCTAGATACAAATTGGCTCTATCGAGCTATGATTCTCTATCCTTTCTAATCTCTAGGGCAAGCAGCTCGCTTGGAGTGAGCTGCTCTGCCAACTCAGCTTATCTCTGTCTCTCAAGGGCTAGAGCTATTTTCAGCCCTCTAGTCTTTGGTCTCTGTCTTGGAGGCCGATCCTCATCATCTTCAATCTCATCAAATATTTCTAAGGTCTCCTCCAACAAGGCCTTGGCCTTTTCTACCTCTCCTTGTGCTTTGATGATCTTTACCTCACTAATGATCTGCTTGGTCTTCATCTACTGATTTTCTTGCTCAAGAAAGCCAATCACATACTTTTCTCTGTCAATATTAGCTTGAATTTCACTAATATTTGCTTCTTTTCCTTTGATTGCTACACTGATGATTCTGCCCTCATCCTCCTCATCTAGGTCAATCAACTGAAACTCCTGCTCTATTTCATGTTTATCCTCTTGTTCATCAATGATTGGCTCTTTAGCCTTTTCCTTGCCTTTGTCCACCCGTTTTTCTGATGAAGAAGGCATGGCCCCTTTCACTCCAAGTGAAGCAAACACATGCCTGTGGCCTCTCTGATAGGTCTTGGGAAATGGCTCAACATTAGTCACATTATCCCAAGTTTCCTCAATGCCCTTCTCACTACTTGATGACTCAGTATCATGACGTGATGATGAAGGGTTATGGAAAGGTGAAGAAGTACGATCAACATGAGGTGAATGGATCTGACTAGGTGATGATGTATGAGTAGCAGGCGGAGATGGAGGAGTGGATATGGGAGGATGAGATGATGAAGGGATATTCTGCTCATGTTGAATAGGTGGGGTAGTGAAAAATTCATTTGCTATGAATGTGTCCCATGGAATGCTCTTTTGATCAAGATGATGCATGACTATCATCTTGATGAGGGAGTGATGGAAAAGACTCTGCATTTGATGATTATAATCCCTCATTTGTAGCCATCTTGTCAATGTTACGGGAGAGATAGTAGGGTATGTGAAGCATTCTGACTCTAGTGAAGTACATGAGGAGTCGGATATGATATGAATAGAGTCGAGAAAACCTCCCCTCACAGGTGAAGTATTTCATGATTATCTTCATCATAGGGACATATCGGTGAAGGAAATGAGAGAAATGGAAAATGGTGTTTTTATCATGCTTGTATCTAGGTTTAAGATATTGTTCATAGTATCTCTAATCAATATTTCCTTGTTGAAAACATTTCTCTCCCACATTAGGGATCCCTGTAGCAGCTGAAATGGCATTAGTGGACATGGTAAAAGTGACCCCAGTAAGAGTGACCTGCCTATCATGAAGATTTGTAATGAACAACCTTGTCAACATAGGGTGATACTGAATCTGCTGCACTTTCTCACAAAACTCAAAACAACCAACATGTTTAAAACATGATACAATGAGGGGAGAAGCCATGAACTCCTTTGTGGTTACTGGTTCATATTTGATGATTTTCCCTCCTTTGTGGTTATTTTTCTTTGGTGTTTTTTCCTCACTGAAACTTCTGTCCTCCTCTTCAGACATTTTTAATTTGAAGGCTTTAGAAACCCTAGGGTAAATGGAATGAGATGAAGGGAGTGAGAGATGAGATGACTAGCTTAGGAAAATGGAGGGAATGAATGTAAATGAAAACCTAGGTCTATGAAAACCATAGGATTTAACAATATTTATGACTGATATGTGTTTAGGGACATGAATATGGATTTAGTGCATGAAAAATGGGAAGGAAATGAAAGCTAGGGTTTCATAACAAAAAACACTTCAAATTTTTTATGGAACACCAAATATATTAGAAGAGAGGTGTCTTTAGGGTCCACTTACTGATTAAAAGCTTTTTGAAGAAATTGGTAAGGAAATGAAGCTTGCTGGAGGTGGTGAAATGTTTTGAAACCCTCCATGTGTAAACGTGCAGCATTCTAGAGGAACACGTAGTGCTCGGGTAAACGTGCAGCGCCTCTAGGTAAATACGCAGTGCCTAGGCAAACACGCAGCACCCGAGTGCAAATGCACCACGACCATGAATGTTTTTCAAAATGCTCAAAAAACTTGAAATTTTCTCCTTTGCTGGAAACTCCTGATGACTGAATGGAAAAAATGACTTGCTTTGAGTTGTTTGAATGGCTTTATACCTTTAGTGGTTTTGAATTTTCAATTTGAATTAACCACTTTTCTTATGTTCACTTTTCTCTTTGGACTTTGGCACTGATACTCTTTTTCCTGAATTTTTAGCATTGCAGGTTGATCAAACATGGAGTTTGGCTTTATTTTCTCCACTTAGGTCAAACATGATTGCATTTGACAGCTTGGGATTTAATTTATTACATATGAGAACATAAAATTACATTTGGAAAAACATAAATAAATTACATATTGAATTTTATATCAAAACTACATTTTGATATAAAAATCATTAAACTAAAAAAATAAAACTTTGAAAGTATGATAATTACATCATGATGATCTTATTTATTCCTTCTCATATATGTGCTGACTTCATCTAAAATGAAAGAGTGACCTTGATAAATATAAAACCTAATGACCTAATGAGACTGCTTTAGACCTGACTTTCATGAATGATATTTTGACTTAAAATACTTCCAAGTGAAAAGAGCATTTCCATAGGTGTTGTTATGCTCAAGGAGACATGAGAATGAGTCAGAAATGTGAATCTCGGAGGGAGAGTGAATTTTATTGACAAGGACAACCACTAGTGGAACAATTTTAAATCATGACCTATGGAATGATTGAAAATTTCTTTAGAGTGGGACACCTAACTTTGCACATGCAAAATGTGTTTTGATCCCTAGTGGAAGTATGCAAATACTGACACTAACAGGTACCACTTCCCAGACGTCATTTTTCATGATGGAACTGTACTCTTCCACCATTACATCAACCCACACCTGGTGTTGAGAAGCTTCCTAAAAGTTGGAAGGTTCTCCAACTTGAGTAACCAAGGCTTGATAGCTCTTAGGCTGCTTACGTTGTCTCTTCTCATTTCGGGGATTTCCGACAAAATCCTCTGCATCCTTGAGAATCTTTTGAAGTTCCCTGCTCATTCTTCCACTGGTGGTAGGTGGATTTACCAGCTCTCCTTCTTGGAAATCCTCAAGAGACCCATCCTTTAGATCACTATGCCTTGGAGAGGCAACTGCATTTTCTACTGTCGGTTGTTGGGGTTGGACCAGAGGCTCTTCCTCTGACTGTGTTGCAGAAGGCACTTTTCATGATCTTATGAAGGCTTTCTCCTCCATGAATTTCACACCTCTTCACACCAATACTTTCCTGCTGTCAGGAACATAGATGTGATAATCCTTTGCATTCTTGTTGTATCCTACCAAATACCCCTTTTCAGTAGTCATCTCCAACTTCTTCCTCTTTTCACTGGGTACATGACAGTGAGTTGTACATGACTCACTTCAGGCTTGCTTCCATTGAAGACACTTTCCGGTGTGATCTTTCCCAGTGCAGTGTGAGAAGTTTTGTTATAAATGTAGACAGATGTATTACACACTTCAGCCCATATAAATTTGGGCATGTCTTGGTCATACAACATAGATCTGGTTGCTTCAACAACAGTCTGATTCTTCCTTTCTGCCACTCCATTCTGTTGTGGATTCTATGGAGTTGTCCATTCTCTTTTGATGCCTTCCCTTGCACAGAATCCGGTGAAATATTTATCTATGTATTCACCTCCATTATCTGATCGCAATACCTTGATCCTCTTCCCTGTCAGATTCTCTACCAGAGCCTTAAACTCTTTAAATCAACTGAAGACTTCATCCTTGGTTTTCAAGAAGTATATCTAGGTCTTCCTGGAATAGTCATCAATGAAGGTGACGAAATATTCGACACCACTAAGAGCTCTAGTGGACATTGGCCCACATATATCTGAGTGTATTAAATACAACACACCCTTGGCTCTATTGTTGCTTCCTTGATATGTTTCCTTAGCATATTTACCCAATACGCACCCCTTACAGACATCATCCCGTTTGTTGCTTAGTTCTGGAACACTTGTGACATTCGTTTGAAGAGTTCTCAACTCTCCATGATGCAAGTGCTTGATTATTCTCTGCCATAGCCCATTCAAATCTGTTTCATCTGCGTTGCCAACTAGTGCCATTGGAGAATCAAGTTGTAGCTTGTACAAAATTTTTCTTCTTACCTCGATTTGTGCCTTCTTCTTCCAACTAGGATGCTTGACATAGACCCTATTTCCAATAAATTAAACGTCATATCCTCGGTTTTGAAGTTGTGACACTAAGAGTAATCCCAAAACTCGGTACATGCAGCACATTAGTGGCCCAGATTCTATTCCCTGCCTCGGTCTGAAAAGCTATGGTACCTCTCCTGATGGGAGTGCACTTTTCTTTATTACCCATGGTTATATTGAAATTCATCTACTTTTCTCGGTAGTCAGAAAAATAGTCTCGTACTCCCGTCACGTGAGCAGAGGCTCCGCTGTCAATATACCAGACATCTGTGGACGTAGTGCTTGATATACAAGCAAGGTCTTCCTCTAGTCTCGATGCCAAAACAGATACATCATGATATGTTTGTTCTATTGTGCTTCTTCCCCCTCTCGGAGAGCTACGTGAACCCTTCTGCATTGTTGCTTCAACAACAAATCTACGTTCATTGATGGATGCCCCCTCTCTTTTATTCATCTACGTCTCTGATACCATGTGAAAATTTACAAACAGTTGCAATGATAGATTTATTTCTCCTACTTATTATTTCAATAATTTATTATTCAGAAATCTTCCAGCAAATATTGAAATAAATACAACTGCAACATTCACAATTATATATGCAAAGAAATAAATAGTAGAGAACATAAGCACAAGAATCAATCGCATGTACACAGTTATTTTTGGACAATTTTCCCCGGAAAAACCCAATGCAGAAAAGAAGTGCAGTAGATGAGGGTTTTATTAATTCTTCATCGAATGATATCTTTAATAGAAAATATTTGGTAGATAAATTTAGGAACTACTCCGAGACTAAAAATTCTGCTACCTCAAACAATTTTCGAACACCTAGAACAACCCGTGAAGCCTTTGCTCTCGCCTACATGATTCTCTCGTGCCAGTCCCGTAGCCGGACTACGTAAATATGCGTGAGACTACATGGGGTTCTCTACGCGCCTTCAAGTCAAGCCTGACCCACCGCTGCTCTCCGACCCTGATCTCGATCACCCCTGACCTCCTCCTGCTTCTGCAACTCTTCTTGCCCTGCAACTCTCCCACTGAGATCGAATTCTACACCAGAATGGATCTCCTTCGGGTACCGAGTGTGTGCCCGACTTATTTTTCAAATGACCCTCAAGTCTTCTTTTATAGTCTTCTTGTTGGAGAACCAACATCCCAGATTAAAAGATTAATCAATGGCTAAGATTAAATCTTGACTTGATCCATGCTTTCTAGAAGATTCACACTTTGACTTATTAATTCCCTTTAATTATTTCCTTTTCCTAAGTTTGGACTTAGGGTCTCCATTAAAATAATTAATTATTTTAATAAGTCTTGAATCGAGTGGAATTTCCACAAACTGTTTTTGGGTTCTTTGGAATGCTGCTGTCCAAGCCTTCCTACAAATTTTGAGACTTGGAACACTTCCGGATGCTACATAACTCAACAAAGTAAAGATAAGAATGGCCTCGCCTTCTAGTAAAAGCACCACACAATTTTGTATTTTACAAAGAAAAAGACAAGTCATCTATTTATGAAAACATGAGATCAAATTTAGTGATCAAGGGAGCTTATTCATGCTACACTATTTCTTAAAGGAGTTTATTCCTTTCTTACCCTACCGTAGCATGTGGAAAATGAGGATGCTACCTGAAATCATTGATCAAGTGCAGCGAACTTAAAATTTCACCAATAGAATGTTTTATTTCCCTATGCTTAGTTATCATGCAAAATAATGAAACATTAAAATTCCAACATTTATAGGTTGGGTTTTCTATCACTGATGGGTTGAACAAGAATTTGGGTACCTGCAAATCAACGGTACCTTCAAAGTTCAAACACATGTAAGTGTTGACATATGCTCCTACATGATCTGTCCATCCAAGATTGCATAGGACTGTAATAATTATTGCTCATTAAATTTGAAAATTATCCTTTGCTACCACTTGGGAGTACATAATGTTGTTATGTTATGTCCCTCATGAAATATTGTCTCCATGGGATAATATAGCATGTTGTTTTGGTAACTCTGTATCAGGGAACGTGAGTGATAGACACATATCAACCATTGTGGGATTAGATCCTGCTGTCTTGGGAACATAATTTCTTTTGAAAATTTGCATCCACGCCTCTATCAATCCATGCTTTGCCATTATCTATTGCATTAATTATATAACATCCAGTAGAAAATTTCCAACCCAATGGTTGTTGAGACTCTGTATTCACTGTTTTTACAGAGCTGGAAGCGTTTTGAAAGAATTTTTCATGAATAGTAATTTTCCCAAGTAACACCTACATACCAAGTCTATTGCTTCTAGTAGATAATTGTGTCCTTGTCTTCAAGAATTTTTAACCAATTTCATTCACGTTGAAGACATTACTCCAATCTAAGCCTATTTTAAGCACACATATTTCACTAGCCAAGATCATGAAAATGGCATCCAATATGTCAATGGTGGATATGCGAAAATTCCAAACTATTGTTTCACTAGGATACTGCCATTTTTTTAGATTGTATGAAACCAAAATTCCTTGAATGCCACAGAATTGGTAGTGCTTGCCTCTTGCAATCATCAAGATAGAAATTCTTAGGATTAATGTTGAGAAAAGAATTAGTGATTAGTGAACTTTCAAGAATCAAATGTTGATCCCTTAGATTCAGAGAAATGCTCAGAAACATATGCTAGTATTGTTAGAAATATTGTCATTGATGGCAAAGAAATCAAAGAACAGTAGCAGGGAATATGTACAGCAGAAGGAAGAGGCAGAGGTCGAGCAGCGCTGAAGCAGAAACAGGCAAAGGAGACAGGCGGAAGAACATTGCTAAAGCGTAGCAATCAAATACAGAGGCAGAGTGAAATGGTCGAGCAGTGGAGGCAGAAGCAGCGAATATGGAGGCAGTGAAACGGTCGAGCAGTGGAGACAGAGGCAGTGAAGCGGTCGAGCGGCAGAGGCGTTAGCACAGCAGAGGCACAGAAAATTCCAGGAATCACTTAACCCCAGGTGGAAGGATACATAAAACAAATTCTGGGAATCATATAACCTAAAGCAGCAAAGTATATATATATACAAATCTCATTCCGGGAATCGTTACCCACGCAGGAGTATACATACATTGCATTACATATTCGGCGCCTTATACACAAAGGTTCAAAGCATAATATTAAATGATATGGAGCACTTTATTATCATAACCCAAGTACCTTATATGGTGGGACCCTTCCCAATCGCATCGGATTTAAGCAAGGCATCGGAACATGCAACAGAAAGTTGTGATTGCGATTGAAGACCGGACCCGATGGGTGTATGAATTATGATTCAAATGTATTTGAAGTCTGGCATAATCGCATCGGATCAGTCTAATCACCTTGAAGATTATATGAGCATCGGAACATCACAACAGAAAATTGCAATTGCGATTAATCGCAATCGGAGCAGGAGTGGTCAATAGCATCAGATTATTCGAATTCGCGATTGCGATCAATCGCAATCGGAGAAATCGCAACAGTGACCAATCACAATCGGAGTTAAAGCTTTCGAGGCATCGGAGATAGCATGAATTTAAGGGGACATAATAACGCACGTATTAGAGTAATTGCAATCTAGCTTTAAAATTTTGGAATGTTGGTACATTCAGATGGAAATTGCGATTGCGATCAATCGCAATCGGAAGAAGTCAAGTATAGCATCGGAAAGTGTGGCAAGTGGGCCCCGATATATGACATTCTATTGATTATAGTGGAAGTGGCAGCGTATATGTTAAAACTTTATATAAGCTCGCTAAGAATTGAAATTACGATATATATATATATATATATATATATATATATATATATATATAGATATATATATAAGGTGTTGTTATAAAACATTGTATTAATATATTGAAATATGCCGCGTGGTCTCAGGGACCCACAGCTTAGCTCAAGGTGAGGCGATTCTTATTTTAAAACAATTGGGATATGTTTGTTCCGCTTGCGACCGCCACATCAACAAGACACTTGCTATGAGTGGAAATGCTGAATTTGTCCAAAATTACAATCAATAGTTTGAGCATATATATAAAGTTGTCGATATAAAAAATATGACAAAAATGTACCATAAATTCAGAGTTACGCAAAGAGTTTGCTAAAACGAAGGCATGAGAGAGAAAGGGACAAACACAGTCAAAGAAAAGACAAATGCGCAGCGATCCAAAAGGTTGTATGAGTGAGCTGGAGCTCTCATTGTAATTAAATGTAATATTTTAATTGGTTTATATTGTTTGTGATGCATTGGAAAGTCTCCGGAAGAGAGAAAATATCCCACTGTAATATTAAGATAAGCACCTACAGTTATTTTTTTTAATAAGCAGATAAAAGGAATGAGAAGACGGAAGCCAAAGAGTCATGACTGTTCACTCTAAATTCTTTGTGAAATACAAACAGTCATGTGAGGAACTCTATAAATAATATCATCTTGATATGCAAAAAGAGGTTAGAGAGAGTAAATATAGAGAAGGAAGAGTACAGAAGAGTGAGGCAGAGAAGATTAAGAAAAGAAGAGCAGAAAGAGAACCTACAGAACAGAGCTGATATCTGAGGTAAATCAGCAAAAAATTCAATTTGATAAATTGAGGAAGTTGGAGCTTCCCTATCAAGTTGCAGCTTGATAGCTGTCAGTTGTAGCTGACTGAGGTTGGAGCCTCCTGTAGGTTGGTGCCTGCAGAAAATTGAAGGGATTTGGTGCTTCCTTGCAAGTTGTAGCTTGCAGAATTGAGGTAGGAGCCTCCTGTAGGTTGGTGCCTGCAGAAAAACAATGGTGAGAGGGAGTTGGAGCTTGCCTTTGCATCACAACAATAATAAGATGTGGTTTTCTCCCTTTATGGGTTTCCACTTACATCTGCTGTCTCTATGTGTGCTTATTATGTGTTGATGTGATTATTTCAATCTGTTTAAATGCTTGCTGCTCTCAACATAAGTATTGTGTCACATTAAATTAATATTGGCTGCAAATAAGATTGTTCACATATTAAGCTATAAATAATTTTGGTGAGAATTTTAAAAGGATTATGTATGTATTAAACTGATTCACCCCCCCCCCCTCTCAATTCAATTAAAGAGTCAACAATTGGTATCAAATCGGGTTCCTTAGTACCAGTCTAACAACTGAAAGGAGATCCTAGGTTCTCAGGATGGCTAGTAAAGAAGGATGCTCAACAAATAAATCCCCTTTCTTCACTGGTGAAAATTATGCTTTCTGGAAAATCAGAATGAGGACATACATAATGTCTCTAGGAATAGAAGTCTGGGGTGCTGTGGAATTAGGATATGTCCCAAAGGCAACTGACACAGAGAAAGAAACAAAACAAGATTTTGTGGCTAATGCAAAAGCCATGAATGCCATCTTAAATGGATTGTGTGAAGCAGAGTTTATTAAAGTAATGCACAAAGACACTGCCAAAGAAATGTGGGATACTCTGGAGAACATCCATGAGGGGGACAAGAAAGTAAAGACTGCCAAACTTCAAGTCTACAAAGCCCAGTTTGAAAACTTAAAAATGGATGATGATGAAGACATTGCTAGCTTCTTTCTAAAGGTTGCAAAAATAGATAATAACATGAAGGCTCTAGGTGAAAACATAAAAGAAGTTGTAATTGTACAAAAGATTCTAAGATCGCTTCCACCCAGGTTTAATCCCAAGGTGTCTGCAATATAAGAAACAGCTAATTGGGAGACCTTGACCATGAACCAGCTACTTGGAAATCTAACAGCATATGAGATGAGACTCCCATAGAAGAAGTCAATTACGAGGGAGGCAGCCTTTAAAACAGAAAAGAAGAAAGAAGAAGAGGGAGACATATGCTCCTGCTCGGATGAAGAAGAGGCAAAATTTGTCAAGAAATTGGATAGAGGATCAGGTAAATACAAAGGTAAACTTCCTTTCAAATGCTTTAACTGTGGAAGAGTTGGACACTATGCTGCTAAGTGTCCTCACAAGAAAGTAAGGAATCAGCCTCAAGAGCCAAAGAGAAATAAATCAAAGAACTGGCAGAAAGGAAAGAAGTTCAGCAGAAAATCCTTCTATGCTCAACAAGACAGCAGTACATCTGAAGATTCAGATGAACCCTCAAGTGAAGAAGGAACCTCTGAATTCTTATTGATGGCCATAGAAGAACTTGAAGGACTCCTGCTAGAAGATGAAGAAGAAGAAGGGGAAGTCAACCTTAAGGGGGAGCTAAGAAGTGCTCTGGAAGAGATTGACAAACTCAAACTGAAATGCAGAAAACAAAAGGACATTCTTCTCAAGTATGTAAGAGAAGAACAAAACTCAGAAGTCCTCATGCAGCTGAAGGTAGAGCTTGAAGAAGCCAAAAAGATAGAAGACATGTTACTTCAACAAATCAAAGATAAAACCCGAGAACAAGAGAAGCTGGAAGAAGAAGTAGTATGCCTCAGGAAGAAACTAGAAAATGCTCAAAGAAATGTGGCTTTAAACTCGTCTCAAACAACAAGCTCTAGTAAGTTGAATGAAATTCTGGTTGCTCAAAGATCCCCTATGATAAAAACTGGAATAGGCTATGATGGAGAATCAAGTAAAAGCAAAGAAAAGGTTGACAGAGAGATTATTTTTGTAAAAGCAAAGAAGAATGATGAAGCAGCTCAAACAATTACTACAAAAGAAGATACCTGTAATGAGAAAGACAGAGATCAGAAGAAACCACCAGTAGTCAAGAATGGAATAAATACTAAGACAATAGGGAAAGGGACATATGCCTCTGAATATATCAAACTTGGAAGTTTTTAAAGGAGACTCTTCCCTCCTATGAAGAATGCCACCTGTTATGCTTGCCACAAGCTGGGACACATTGCTGCATATTGCCATGCAAAGAGGAGTAATTCAAACCAGCAAATGAAGCAAACATTGAAGACACTGCCTCAAGCAAACAACTGGAAGAGACAACCTTACATCAGGTATGCAAATAGTTTCTATGGTTACTGTTTTTATTGTAAGGAATTTGGCCATAAAATTATTGAATGTAGAAAGTATGGACAAAGATTGATGCTCAACACCTCAAGGAGGTTTATGAATCAAATAATTTTTGTTCATACTCACAATTCTGCAAAAACTATAATCAAATGATGTATATGCAATCAAGTTGGACATATTCCTTCCAAATGTCCTCTCAGAAGATGTAGTTCATCACCTCACAAAAGATATCAAACAAAAGGGTGCCTCCAGTGGATAAAGAAAATGAATAAATGTGACTTGGCTCTAACTGCTCAAGATCTGAAAAGTCAGTGGTATTTGGATAATGGCTGCTCAAAACACATGACTGGAGACAGAAGCAAGTTTATAACTCTTGATGAAAAGAAATCGGGCAATGTCACTTTCGGAAATGACAAATCAGGAAAGATCAAGGGAAAAGGCTCAGTCAGCATAGACAATGGCAGAGGAAAGGGCCAAGATGTACTATATGTAGATGGGCTGAAAGAAAATTTATTAAGTGTCAGCCAGATGTGTGACAAAGGCTGTGAAGTTCTTTTTAGAGCACAAGACTGTGAATTCAGATCAAGCACCACAGGTAAGACTCTGCTCAAAGGTGTTCGAACAGAGAGAAATGTTTACATTGTGAAAGAGGAAGATGAAGCATGCCATCTTAGCAAACTTGAGGAGTCATGGTTATGGCATAAAATATTGGGACATCTCAGCTTCGATCACATCATGAGACTAAGCAAGAATAAAGCTGTCAGAGACATGCCAGAAATAAAGCGACCTTCTAATACCATGTGCAAATCATGTCAATTGGGCAAAAAAACACGCACATCCTTCAAAGCCAAAGAGGAGTTATCAACAAGAAGACCACTCCAGCTTGTGCACATGGATCTGTGTGGACCTGCAAGAACTAAAACACCAAGTGGAGAATCCTACTTCATGTTGATAATAGATGATTTCTCCATAATGACATGGGTTGCTTTTCTCAAGAATAAATCAGAAGCTCTGGACAAATTCAAAATATTTAAAGCATTAGCAGAAAATCAGACAGGATGCAAGTTAAAATGCATCAGATCATACAGAGGAGGTGAATTCACGGATTATGACTTTGCAGATCTATGCAATGAATATGGCATAAAACAACAATTTACTATTGCAGGGACACCTCAGCAGAATGGATTAGCAGAGAGACAAAATAGATTTGTTCAACAAATAGCCAGAGCCATGATGCAGGAGAATAATATTCCACAAACCTTCTAGGCAGAAGTAGTACACGCAGCAGTGCATATTCTGAACAAAGCCCACTTACGGCCAAGCAGTGACAAGACTCCCTATGAACTATGGCATGGGAAACCTGCTTCAATTAAACATTTTAGAATCTTTGGAAGAAAATTTTACATAAAGAATAATGATGAAAATCTTGGGAAATTTGATGCAAGAGTAGATGAAGGGATATTTCTAGGATATGCATCCAAAAGTAAAGGGTACAGGTGCTACAACAAGACTCTTTGGAAAATATTTGAATGTATTGATGTGAGATTTGATGAAGAACTTCCAAACAATACAAGAAATACAGACTGCAGCAGTCCATCAGAAAACCATGAAGAAGAAGACCAGAATGATGATGAAACAAGCAAGACAACAGAAGATGTAGAACTGAGCTCGAAATCCTCCTCAAGATACACTCAGAATAATCATCCTGAAGGTCGGATCATAGGAGACAAGAAAGCAGGGGTCCAGACAAGAAGGCAGCTAACAGAACAAACAGAAGAGGTATACATAGCCATGTTGTCACAAATAGAGCCAAATAAATTTGAAGAAGCCAGCAAGGACAAGTCTTGGGTGAATGCTATGAATGAAGAATTGGACCAAATTGAGAAAAATAATACCTGGGAACTAGTGCCTAGACCCACTGAGAAAAATGTCATAGGCTCAAAATGGGTATTCAAAAACAAAATGAATGAAGAAGGATGGGTAATCAGGAATAAAGCCAGATTTGTCTGTAAGGGATACTCACAAATTGAAGGATTGGATTACGATGAAACATTTGCCCCTGTAGCCAGAATGGAAGCTATTAGAATGTTTCTGGCATTTTCTTGCTACCAAAACTTCAAAGTATATCAAATGGATGTAAAATCTGCATTCTTGAATGGAGACTTGGAAGAAGAAGTCTACATGGAACAACCAGAAGGCTTCTCATTGACAGACAAAGAAGACTATGTGCGCAGACTGAAGAAGGCCCTATATGGATTGAAACAGGGTCCTCGTGCTTGGTACTCAAGACTGGATAAATATTTGCAAAAACAAGGTTTTAAGAGAGGTGGAGTAGACAGCAATCTATATATAAAATCCCATGAAAATGAACTCCTGATTGTTGTAGTATATGTTGATGACATTATGTTTGTAAGCAAAAGAGAAGAACTAGCAAAAGGGTTTGCTGATGAAATGAAAACAGAGTTTGAAATGTCGATGATTGGAGAGCTCAGTTTCTACCTGGGACTGCAAATTCAGTAAAAGAACACAGGTACATTCATCTCTCAAGAAAAATACTTAAAAGAAATGCTGAAAAAATTCAAAATGGAGGACTGCAAACCTGTGACAACTCCCATGATCACGGGATGCAAGCTGTGTGCTAATGATGGATCTACAGATGTTGATCAAAAACTCTACAGATCCATGATAGGAAGCCTACTGTATTTGACAACATCAAGACCAGACATCATGCTAGCAGTAGGACCAGTGGCTAGATATCAAGCAGCGCCTAAACAAAATCACCTTCTTGCAGTCAAAAGAATATTCAAATATCTACAAGGAACAGCACAATATGGACTTTGGTATCCTAAAGGCAAAAGCTTCACCTTGACAACATACACAGATGCAGATTGGGCCAGCTGTGTGGATGACAGAAAGAGTACAAGTGGAGGTGCATTCTATCTAGGAGAAAGTCTGGTGGCATGGTTAAGCAAGAAACAAACATCTATCTCCCTGTCTACAGCTGAAGCAGAATATATAGTAGCAGCAGCATGTTGTACACAAGTCATGTGGATGAAGCAGACTCTTCAATACATGAAGGTAAGCATTAATGAACCTATCTCAATCAAATGTGATAATACAAGCGCTATAAGTATATCAAAAAATCCTGTGCTTCACTCAAAAACTAAGCATATCCCAATCAAGTATCATTTTCTCCGAGAACAAGTGGCTCAGAAGATAGTAAAGCTGGAGTATGTGCCAACAAAAGAACAGACAGCTGATATATTTACCAAACCTCTTGCTAGAGAATCATTTCAATATTTGAGAGATAAATTAGGGGTAGTATTTGCAGATACTACTCTCTATTTATGAAGAGAAAGCACAGTCTCAGGGGGAGAACAGAAACAAAAATATCATTCCTAAAGGAAATTAGCAAGCAAGGGAAGCATAAAACAGGTCCACAGGATCAAAGAGATATAAGATAATATTCTCAGTATTATCAGCATTCAGCATGAAAAAGGTCAGTAGCAGAGAAAAAATAACATTAACTTGCTTACACCTAAAGTAGTATATTGAGCGTTGAAGCAATATCTTCTTCTATATATATAATTGCATGCCTTCCTGAAGCCGAAACATGTATATCTCCAAAGTTTTTTTTTAATATCAGTTACAAAACTGTGCGAAGGCTGTTTGCTGAGTTTTCAATCAAATATCTTGAATATGCTTTTGCGGAAATTCACTATGATAGAACAGTCAAAATATCTGAAGAATAAAGGAATAACTGTGATTACCATCTAAATAAAACTGCATGGTTGATAAGTAAAACTGACCAAAACATTGAAGGGTTTGTTTTGAAAACACATTATACAAAAAGGAAAGTCAGTTGGCTTCTAATATTGAAATATATTGCCCATTCTTACAATGAGATATAAGCTCTGGTTTTATTCATTGTTTACAATAGCAACAAGGACCTTTCAGTCTTTAAATGCATCATCCCTGTCTGCAATCTAGCACAAATTAAAAACAACAGGCACTACAGATGAAACACAGTTATAAAACATATATTGGCTCACTATATCAGACAGAGACAAAACGTATATTCAAGTTCAATAATCCTTAAAGTGTTCTCTCAACAAGTCCTGTACAACAGTTTGGAGCAGCAGGGTACAAAGACAGAAAATGGTCATCTAAACACAACTCAAAGAAAGGAAATGAAACGATAGAGCCTATACGGAGAAATGAGGCGTCGTCCTTTGCCGTTGATGTCAAAGGGGGAGGAAGAGCAAGCAACAGAAGAAAGGATTCTAACAGGAAAACAGAGGAAGTGTATTGCCATCAATGCCAAAGGGGGAGACTATTAGAAATATTGTCATTGATGGCAAAGAAAGCAAAGAACAACAGCAGGGAATATGTATAGCATAAGGCAGAGGCAGAGGTCGAGTAGCGCTGAAGCAGAAACAGGAAAAGGAGACAGGTGGAAGAACACTGCTAAAGCGTAACAGTTAAATACAGAGGCAGAGTGAGACGGTCGAGAAGTGGAGGCAGAAGCAGCGAATATGGAGGCAGTGAAATGGTCGAGCAATGGAGACAGAGGTAGCAAATACAGAGGTAGTGAAGCGGTTGAGCGGCAGAGGCGTTAGCATAGCAGAAGCACAGAAAATTTCGGGAATCGCTTAACCCAGGAGGAAGGATACATAAAAAAATTTCCAAGAATCGCGTAACCCCAGGCGGAAGGATACATAAAACAAATTCCGGGAATCATATAACCCAAAGCAGCAAAGTATATATATATATATATACAAATCTCATTCCTGGAATCGTTACCCACGCAGGAGTGTACATACAACACATTACATATTCTGTGCCTTATACACAAAGGTTCAAAGCATAATATTAAATGATATGGAGCGCTTTATTATCAGAACCCAAGTACCTTATATGGTGGGACCCTTCCCAATCGCATCGGATTTAAGCAAGGCATCGGAACATGCAACAAAAAGTTGCGATTGTGATTGAAGACCGGACCCGATGGGTGTATGAATTATGATTCAAATGTATTTGAAGTTCGGCATAATCGCATCGGATCAGTCTAATCGCCTTGGAGATTATAAGAGCATCAGAACATCACAACAGAAAATTGTGATTGCGATTAATCACAATCGGAGCAGGAGTGGTCAATAGCATCAAAGTATTCAAAGTCACGATTGCGATCAATCGCAATCAGAGAAATCGTAATAGTGACCAATCGCAATCAAAGTAATCGAAATCGGAGCTTCCAAATATTGGAATGTTGGTACATTCAAATGGAAATTGCGATTGCGATCAATCACAATCGGAAGAAGTCAAGTATAGCATCGAAAAGCGTGGCAAGTGGGCCCGGATATATGACATTCTATTGATTATAGTGGAAGTGGCAGTGTATATGTTAAAACTTTATATAAGCTCGCCAAGAATTGAAATTACGATATATATATATATATATATATATATAAGGCTCTGTTATAAAATGTTGTGGCGATTATATTGAAATATGCCGCGTGGTCTGTGGACCCACGGGCTTCGACTCAAGGTGGAGGGTGATTCTTTATTTAAAACAATTGGGATGTATGTCTGTTCCACTTGCGGAACTCGCCACATCAACAAGACACTTGCTACGTACAGAGCGTTGGAATTTGTCCAGAATTACAGTTAGCAGTTTCATATATATATAAAGTGCTGATATAAAAATATAAATATAAATGCAGCTCATAAATTCAGGAGTTACGCAGCAGCCATAAACAGAAAGGCATACAGAGGAGAGAAAGGGACCAACACAGTCAAAGAAAAGACAAATGCGCAGCGATCCAAAAGGTTGTATGAGTGAGCTGGAGCTCTCATTGTAATTAAATGTAATATTTTAATTGGTTTATATTGTTTGTGATGCATTGGCAAGTCTCCGGAAGAGAGCAAATATCCCACTGTAATATTAAAATAAGCACCTACAGTTATGTTTATTGAATAAGCTAATAAAAGGAATGAGAAGATAGAAGCCAAAGAGTCATGACTGTTCACTCCAAATTCTTTGTGTAATACAAATAGTCATGTGAAGAACTCTATAAATAATATCATCTTGATTGCAAATAGAGGTTAGAGAGAGTAAATCCAGAGAAGGCAGAATATAGAAGTGTGAGGCAGAGAAGATTAAGAAAAGAAGAGCAGAAAGAGAAGCTACATAACAGAGCTGATATCTGAGGTAAATCGGCAAATTTTTAGTTTGATAAATTGAGGAAGTTGGAGCTTCCCTATCAAGTCGCAGCTTGATAGCTGTCAGTTGTAGCTGACTGAGGTCGGAGCCTCCTGTAGGTTGGTGCCTTGGTGCCCGTAGAAAATTGAAGGAGTTAAGTCTTGCAAGTTGTAGCTGCGTAACTGAGGTAGGTTTCCGTAGGTTGGTGCCTGCAGAAAAACAGTGGTGAGAGGGAGTTGGAGCTTGCCTTTGCATCACAACAATAATAAGATGTGGTTTTCTCCCTTTATGGGTTTCCACTTACATCTGTTGTCTCTATGTGTGTTTCTTATGTGTTGATGTGATTATTTCAATCTGCTTAATTGCTTGCTGCTCTCAACATAAGTATGGTGTCACATTAAATTAATATTGGCTGCAAATAATATTGTTCACATATTAAGCTGTAAATAATTTTGGTGAAAATTTTAAAAGGCTTATGTATGTATTAAATTGATTCACCCCCCCCCCCCCCTATCAGTTTAATTAAAGATTCAACAAGTATCACTTGTAGTGGTTTTATATTAAACCCAACCTCTAGGTCTATAGTGTCACCATTTTTATCCTTTATAGATGCAGATACAAACAACCATTCCAATGTTTTCTTCAAAGGATGTCATGCTTCCAATATATTTTTAGCGTAAATTTGGAAGGTCTCCTATACATATGTGGAATTCACAGTGCTTGCAAAAGGAGGTGAACTAGAATGCATTAGTTACAAGCTTAGCATGAACCCTATATTTCTTCCTAGAGGCCAAGAGTAATATGGATAGAGTATATATTAAAGGATGTATATAAATCATACTAAAATTTTGTTATACTAGTCTACCTTGTTATACTACGTTGAATATTATAAAATTTTCTTTATTTAACTATCGAGGCTAATTATTATTGTTTACATCTATTTGTCCTTTACCAATAAAATTCTATTGAGAATTTGAACTCCAATTTCTGTGGTTGCATAATCATTGAAAATGGGTACCATAATGCATGCTTATTGTAGTATAGGAATGCCATTAATGTGAAATAGCAACAATAGATCACAAAATAGCAAGAAATGAATGACTTCAATACAAGGCTCTTTCCTCTGCTCTGTACCAACCAAAGCTTTGGAAAAGGTTTGTAGATTATACTTGTGTCGTCTGGCCTCATGGTAAGGAAGAGCTGGATCGTTTCTTCATTCATCATAATAGTCAATCATGCTCCATAAAATTCACCATGGATTATGAGGTGGATGGTAGCCTTCCTTTCCTTGATGTTCTTATCTCTAGAAAGGACGATGGTTCTTTCTCCCATCAAGTGTTTCATAATAAAAACCATACTGAGCAATATCTTCACGCTAGTTCGCATTGTTTCCCTGCTAAAAAATTAGGCGTCCTCAACACCTTAGCCACTAGGGCATTGAGAATCTCTTATGAGTCTCACCTTGAGGGAGAAAAGACCCATCTCCTTAGTGTCTTTTGTAAAAATGGCTATAATAAGTCGCAAGGACTTAAGGCTTTTCTTAAAGCAGAAAGAGGTCCCTTAGTTAAAAATAAAAATGAACCTAATCAATGGTCCTGCAATGTAAGGCTTCCTTTCATTCAGGGAACCATTGATAGGATTGCTAGGATCCTTAAGAAACATAGGGTTTCTTCTTCCTTCAAGCCCCTTAACACGATCCACAACTCTCTTAAATCGGTTAAAGATCTGGTGAACCCTAGGGATGGAAAAGGTGTCTACATTATTCCTTGTTCTTGTGGGACACCTTACATTGGTGAAACTGGTAGGTCTATCAGCCAAAGGATCTGTGAACATGCGGCTGACATTAGGCATGGAAGGTCCCACACCTCCGCCCTAGCTGAGCATGTGGAAAAGACTAACCATCATTTCTGCATCGAAAAGGCTAAGGTCTTAGCCAGGATTGACCATTTCCATCATCGTAAGTTAACAGAGGCCCTTGAAATTGAAAAAATACCCGTAAATCTCAATAGAGATGATGGTTGGAATATAAGCAGGTGTTGGATCCCTGCCCTATATTCTTAGTTGTCTATATTTATTTATTTATTTATTTTTATTTTTTTATATAGATAGATAAATAAATAATAATTATTATAATAAAATATTAATATTAATAATATTAATAATTAATTAACTATATTGAATAAAATAAAAAGAGATATATATATATATATATATATATATATATATAAACTATTAAATAGAACTAACCATTATTAATTTCAAAGTCAAATTAGCTATTATTCTAGCAACCAATTTTGCCATTTCTACATCTATTTAAACTCAACAACCAGATCTGATCTCTCACCTAATCCCGATGATGAACCACACTGGTTGGTTCGAAATGTGTCAACATTGTTCATTTTAATGTGATTATTATCGAAATATTTCTTCATAATTCACCCTTAGTTAATAGCTAGTCATGTACCTCATTACACCACATGGAACAAAAAGTAGACAGATAACTAATTTTTTTTCTCAAAAACAAACTTACACTTAATCTTCCTAGGGAAAACAAAGAAGAGACTTTCAATCACTGGCAAATACCAATTAAGGAAGAGTGGACCAGGTAGCTACAATTTCCAAAAAAGGCAGCACAATAGTGAGCCCGGCATTGAAGGAGAACTAAATACTGGTCTTGATTATCTTTCCAAACATATTATAAATGGTGTAATTTGTGTGATCACCTGTCTTCTAGATCAACCGACACCCCATCTTTCATTGAGAGTTGGAGTTAATAGATTATGCTAAAGAAAAAATGGTTAAAGCCTTTGTGGTTGATACTACTGCAAGGACTAACCAAAGATCCACCCCGCATCCCTACAAAATAGCCTCAATGTCGCAATGTTATTTTTCAACACGTTGGGCAAGGGATGAGCCCCCCCATCCTTGTGGAATATTGTTCTTCCCACCATACTTTAACCACAGGTATGATTGCATGATATGCTCTAGATGCTGAAATTGATTTTTACTAGGCAACCGACAAGATACATAATAAATGTGTGAGGCATAGAGGATCTGACCAACCCCCCCCCAAAATCAAGGCTTACTCTAAAATTTTTGAAGACACGGTACACCAATATTGGATAGCCATTGGTGAAAGCTCCACTTCAAAATTTCAAATGCAATGCCTAGATACCTCACAATACCCTCGGTCGAACAAAAGTCCGAGTTGTGGGAATATAGTAAGCTGAGAGTCTAAATCTAACAATTAAAAAAATGTCTCATGGTCACTAACCACAACATCTAATGTAGAGCCAAAGATTTTAAAACAAGTATGAGCACCATCAACCAAGCTCTGCTTAACACTCATATAAATAAATTATCCATTAGAAAAATTATTGTTGACCATGTCTGACCCATCAGGACGTAAGATTTCCTTTACTTTCCCCTAAATGCCAACAAATTCAAATAGGTGAGCTAAGGCATCGATTGTCAAATATACAAATCTAGGGCAAAGGGGCACCCTTGACAAATAGATTGATTTAGCAAAATTTCAGGGGATAATGAGTTACTAACAAGGAGAAATGTTGATGCATTGGAGAGTAGTGTGTTCACCATGGCCACACATCATGGTCCAAAGTACAAGCAAAACTAACATGTCTGTGATGAAGCTCCAATCTGCAAAAAACAAGGCTGCTAGCAACTGTCTCAAGCCCATTCCAAGGCCTCTCAAGTTTAGATTACGTGTCTAGAATAATTGGACCCTGTGCAAAACTTGTCTGCTCATGTTGAACTACCTTCCATGCAATTGAGAGCCATTGCTTTAGCCATGATCTTGTATGAGACACTGAGGAAAGTAATGAGGCTCCAACCTCCAATGGTGCCCCTAGCTACATTCTTGGTAATGCGTTTACTAAGGCCTTGATTGAGATATTTAGATAGAATTTTAGAAGATAAATTTTCAACTGTCAAACAATAGAAATAATCTTGTATTGTGTTCAACATGGCCTTGTATAAATCAGAATGAAGACCATCCATTCCTAATGAAAAAATCACAACAAAGGCCATCCATTCCCGATGACTTGCTATTCTTCATAGAACTAAGATATAAAAAAACCCCTCTCTTTTGAGCAGTCACTATCCACTTTGACTCAATCACTACACCAATAGATAGAAATATTGCATGGAATGAATCTACAATGAGCATTCCTAACATCCACCAGATGATCCGTAAAAGCATTAAGAGAAAATATTTTGAAAATGCAATCAGAACATGCTTTAACCTTTGTTTGATCCTCTGCAAGAGATCCATCCCGTTGATGCAAACCAAGAATCTTGTAACTATCACATTTCTTTTCAAGTAGTCAAAGTAGACTTTGGAATTTGGATCCCTCATCCTCTTCAAAAATCCACCATAGTTGAGAATGCACCCTGGCACCCCTTGTAATGAAGTCCATTTCCTTACAGACTGTCATTTCCCCTTGAAGAACCACATTGTAGAGATCCCTCTCAAGGAAAATGTGTATCTCCTTGAGTGTAAGAAGAGCACCCTACAACTCTTTTAAGTTATTTACTTTTGCGATCCATCATTCTATCTCACCCATTCTATTACAAAGAAGACATTTATCATACCCATCCTTATTTTGCCTCTACTTCTCAAGATGATTTCATATGATTTGAAAGATCGCATCCATGCAGTGTGGTCATTTTTTTTCTTTGAATTTACCCCATTAAAGCACTGGTATCGTAGATTGTTAAAATGGACCTATGGTAATGATGAAACTGTAAACCAAAATTAAAGAAAAAACTCTAATATTTTAAAATATTGAAGAGGTGAATCCACAACTACTATCCTGAGTTGTTTTTCCATCTAACATAAAGACTGCTTGTTTCTTGTTTCTAACTAGGTCAATGCCCAGCATTGAAATTTGTAAAAAAACTAAGATACATTGATGATTCTTGTTGTCTCACAAACTTGCACTTTAAGTGGTAAAGCCTTAAAACACATGTACAACCTTTAGGGGAACTAAGACAGTTTGATTTTTGTCACTGCAAAATTTTCCTCTCTTTCTTTCGGTTTTCTATTGCCTAGAACAAGGGGGGTTTCCTTAATTAAAATATGAGATAGATTTAGAAATATATTGTGATGGAAGACTGGGATTAGTGGGGATTAGTGCCTATCCAATTAGGGAAAATGGAGTCAAGCGGCAACCTTCAAAGGGTTTGAAATTTTGAATGTGCATGGCATGATAGTGCTATTACAACATGCCAAAAATTCCACCTATGAATTGTTTTTTTCCAGATTACAGAAATTACGTAGAGGGTCCTTACAAAGGTGCTCCTTAATACACATTCATGGCAACAAAAGGGGTGATTGTACTAAAAACTGCAAATATGTCCTACCATGAACTAAAATGACAATAGTAATTTGTCTAACTTAATAGTAATCGGCAAGGGAAATTGATAGGAACACCTCAACCAAAGCCGTTCTTCAAATGACAGAATTTTCCCTAATATGAAGCCTAATTTTGTGGGAAAATTTTAATGAATTTCTAGCAATAGACAAACAACAATATGGATGCAATGATGAACCTCATATTACAAAAGAAATCCTTGAACTTTCTTTCTCCAATAGATCTTCAACTACGCTCACAAGGGAATTTCCCATTAATCCATCCATGCCTTTACAATGGAGAGAGCTTCTTCGTGATGCCTTTTGTCATCCTCCTAGCCAAAATGTTCCCATGAAATGTGCTCATTTGACTAAATGCTAGGATTTTTTGTGCCACGTGTATGTATTCTCATTGGAATGTTTTTCAAGGCAATTTCTTCACATCCACTCCCATTTGAATAACATTATCTGAAAAATCAATGGGGAGCTCTTTAAGATGTGGAATTTCTTGATTAGAGTAGAACAAGAAGGATCCTGCACTTTCCTAGGTTTAAACATGGTATGATGTGCATTCTATTCCAGTGCTTTACTTGGTACACCATTATATGCATGGATTGCATGATTTTAGGCCTAACATATATACTTTGAAATATGTGCCAAATTTGAACCTTCTTCGTGTGTTATTATCCCTGCTCCCATTCATTTATTCCTTGACATATTCATCCCCTTTTATTATGGTTAGTAAAAAATCCTTTGTTAACAAAGTGGGCGTACCTTTGGCCTAAATTCCATGACCAAGGTGTATCTATTTCATCAAAATTATGCAGTACATTTCCTAGAACCAAATGCCTAGGCTCAGTTATCGATGAGATATTAGACGATAAGACAAAATGACAACATTAAATCATGACATCATGTTCTTGAGTAGAGATTACACTTGAGTCTCTGTAATGATAGCACATTTGATTTACAACTTGATCACAACCTGCTTCACAAACATATTTTGGCAGGCCTTAAGGAGAACACGGGGTGGCCTTGGGTCCATAACATGTACACAAGTGTAATCACTTCCTGATGGCGTAAGTTCAATGACTACCTCCATGTGTTGGGTAAAAGCTATGTGAATTGAACTTGTTCAGCAGTGTTTGCCTTAAAGAGAATGAGGGTAGGCTTGGGTTTGCAATATATGCACATGGTTCATCACCTCCCAATGCCATAAGTTCAATCCCTTCCTATTCCCCATGGGTGAAGCCTGTGAGAATGGAATCTTGACCAAAGGTGTGAAACTCCTTGCTACTAACTGATAGTCCCAAGCTTGTTGGGCATTGGTGTATTCTTCCCATATCTTGATGTTTTTTTTACATTTTTTAGCAAACTTATTTAGTTATTTGGCCTTTTCTACCAAGGGAGTCATTGTGTTGGGGGGTTCTCAAGGTGATATGACATGGTAGGATGGTAGGGGGGTTAATGAACCGTATCCATTTAGCTTTAAAACATGTTTCTCTTAGAATATTTTGATAAGAATGGCTCTTTGTTCATGAGGAGTCACATCTGTAATTTCATTGCAAGGGAGAATTTGTCCCAACTTTGTTCATGCCATTTACATCATCCCCATTCTGAACTTCATGGATAATTGTGTTTGCAGGTTTGTGGCTCCCATGATACATGTCTGGTGCACTTATCACATGCAAGGACTTATGGTCAGTTGTGGGCAAAAGTTGTGAAATTCAACACAACAAACTATTCAATTACATCTTTTGTGGATTAGGACATGTGGAAAATTCAACCTAAAAAGGTGGTGTGATGGGTGCAGCTGCAGTGGTTGCAACTTGCAAAGCCTCAGGTGTGGACAATCCAACCTAAAAAGGTAGCGTGATGGGTGCAGCTATAGTGGTTGTAAAGCCTCAGGAGTTGTCTGCGGGTTACCATGACTCGTGAGGGATGAATTCACATTTTGTACCCATTTATTTTCAGAATTCCCTCATTAAGTATTGGTTTAAGACTCAAAACTATGTTCTCTAGTGATAACCTCAAATCAGAAAGTTGTATATGATATCTCCTTGTCCTTGACGCAAATATTTTAACTCCGAACCTTTTACTTGTTCTGTGACTCAAAATTTTTCTAATATGATATAAAATGTTGAAGATGGATTTTATTACTATAAATTTTAAAATTTAGAACAATATCTTCATAGTTGAAATTTGATTTTCTGCAAGATTTTTGTAATAATATCTTCACAGTTGCAATCCGATTTTCTGCAAGATTTTTGTAATAATATCTTCATAGTTGCAATCTGATTTTCTACAAGATTTTTGTTGAAATATGACCTTGGTAATTTTAGTGTATTTTCATATGTGTTTGAGAGAATAAGTAAAATGCTTTAAATTCTGAAACAACCAATCAACAATTCTGCCATATCTGTAAATATAATAGCTGGTTAACGAGAACCTTATCATTTTTTTTCTTGGATTCATGTTTTTCGTATTTTCAAGGATTAAATTAGTAAGGAATTAATAATTTAATTATGGTTTTCATTGTTGGTTCATGTTATTTGGGACATGCAGGTCACATTGTACCATCATGCTCTCACAATAAATCTCGAATGATGAAGTGGTTGAGCAAGCCTTTTAAAGGTTCAAGTAACAAAGTGTCAGATGGACACTACGTAGGGGTGCACTTGGAGATGATAATGTAATTTGGCATGTGCCCTCTAATGCCACGGTAATCTTTAATTCATGAGAGTGTATTGTCTTTTAAACTTCAATCTTCTATCTGTTATCTCTAACAAATTAGTTAACGTCATGCTAGTGATTAATTTGAAACTGTATTTTAGTGGAAAAAAATCATTGTTTTTTGGTGGAATAGTTCATAATTTATTCTGATATTTTTTGCAAGTGTACTAGACATGATGATAAATGTGTGGTTTACTTCAGAGGGTTCTCAGTTCTTTCTAGATATGCTTTTCATGATTTTCTTTGAATAGTTCTCTAGTGCTTTACCTTCATATTTTATCCCCTGCACAATTGCTCCTGAGGTCCATGTTGTTATGTTTATTGGTTGTTTATGTGGAAACTTTTTCTCGAGGTTCTGCAAGGTAAATCCAAATGAAAAAAATACTATTTTACATGTTGATATTTTTTCAAGACATTTTTGTGTGATACTTGAATTTCATAAATCTAGATTTCTATTTCATTATCTATATCAATATATAAGAACATGCCCATGGAGTGTTCATATTTCTGAAACTGTGGAGTTGTTCCTTTCTTACTGCATGTTCTTTTATATTATTATGTTGTGATTCAAATCTCTAGTTGTGCTTTCTAGTTATTCTCCTACATAGTACATGCTTTATTTGATTATATCAAAAGTCTTACCAATACAATAACATTGATTGTTGTATGTGGAAATTTTTGTTTAGGATGGTCCATTATAGAATCAAGATGAGGAGCTGGATCATGCAATTTCACTTTCTCTTGTTGAAGAACTAACCAGACCAGATGGTATATGATGGAAATTTCATTTTTTTACAGTTACTTTTTGTTCAATTATGTCATTTAGCTCGATGCTTTTCATATATTCAACTGAACTTTTGTTGCTTAAGAAGACTGTCATTTCCATGTTTTAGTGAAACTGTTTTATGGTTTGATACTCTCATATAGCCTTTATCAAGTTACATGCACCCTCATTAGAAAACACAACATAATTTTTCTTGGCATGACTATCTTTCTTTGTCATTGTTGACTTAACAAAGTCTTCTAGCTAAGAAACTAGTTTCAAGGTTATGACATAACTTGTCATATAAATTGAACAGAAGTTATATCTGAAATATTAACTTGTAAACTACTTAGCTGGTTTTATACTTTTCATTTAAAATCGATTCCAGTTTGAACTTTGAACGAGTAGTTCCATAGACATGAATATTAAGAGATTTTGATGTAAGGATTAAAAATTATTCCATAAGGCCTCTTATTTATTCATTTATTTTATCTAAATATAACATTTACTATTAACTTATAACCACTTGGCACAAATATTTCATAGATATCATACTTTGTAGAGTGTCGTAGAATAAAAATAGGAGCAAGGACATTGAATTCTTTCAGTTTTACTAGTTCTTACTGCAACCCCTTGCAGTACCTCCACAAGTTTCAAATGGAAGTTCCAAAATATCTGGTATCTATTATCATCATGGCATTTATGGTATCCTGTCTCCATGTTTATGGGAAATTCATTAGTTGTTGGGAATCAAGATTTATTTTGGTATGGTTTTGTTATTGAGTTCCATTTTGGTCTTGAATATTGTGCTCCATATTTATAAGATCAAAGTTAAATTTCTGAATTACCCATCTCTTGTCATGATTACTTGACTCTAAAAACTTATAGTAGGTGCTGGTACAAAATATCATGCAGAGGAATGGTGTTAAATTTTAAAAAACACATAGTTGATCCCTCTTGTGCATATTCATAATTACATATTTGGTGGAAGAAGAAAGCATACTTAGTTGTAGAAAATAAGAAATGCTTGTGACTCATTCATCACCTTGGTTTTCTAGTGCATATGGAAACAAAATGAGCTAAATCCTAAGACTAACTAAATACTGAAAAAACATCCTTATATTGTAATGGGTGTTGTGAACAAGATTTGAAGTACAGGGTGGTATCTTTAAAGCTAGGCATGTTAATGAGGAGACTGGTAGTGTATCTGACTATGTCGTTTGGAAACCATCAATCAATAAGTTTTCTATGGCATTCCTAGTGGTGATGTCTATAGATATATTGCATTGGAGTTCTAGAAAAAATCTGTGAAATTATGCACTTTGTATAGATTGGGTTGGAATAATAAGAAACTTTTTTTAACATCCAAAGATGATAAAAAACAAGTACATTCTATTGACAAGCAATCTAAAGATGAGTTCTTGTTATGAATGAATACTGGTAAAGTGCACTCTTACAAATTAGAATAAACAATATACGTGTTAGCACTGGAAAGCTAAACCATGCAATTTTATTTTAGAAATTAGACCTTTGCCATCTATTCTAGTATTTCCATGAGAGAATGATTAGTTGGGATGTGACAAGGTTGTTGTTATAGCCTACATATGCTAATCTGTGCACATTATGGACTTCCAATTTCAATATAGTGCGGCCAACCTTAACACAATTTCATACCCTATTTCACTATAAATATCACTCCAAATGTATTTCTCATCTTATGTTATTATCTATTTTCCTTAGTGATGTAAACCTACTTCATCGAAGCCAATAGATGTTAGGAGCTTCATTAGTTAGATCCTGTACATTTCAGAAATTCAACATTTGTCGTTGACATAAAATTGTGTTCCTTCCATTCCTAGATTACCATTATTAGCATGGTGGTGTTTGTTAGTTTTCTTTTTTTGAGTGAATTTGAAGGAAGCACTACACAAAATGTCCCCAATGCAAGGATTTCAAGAAGACATAACCTCTACAGAGCAACAACCAAAAAAAGTGACATCTATAGTTTTGGAGTGGTGATCTTGGAGCTGGTGATGGGAAGACAACCAATAGATCGAGAAATTGGAGAGGATGAAGATCTTTTGAAGTGGGTGTGCAATAAAATAGAGACAAATAATGGATTTCTTGAAGTGTTGTATCTTGAGTTTGTGGATTGCTTCAAGGAGGAAATGACCATGGTTCTAAAAGTAGGACTCCTTTGCATAAGCACCTTGCCCATCAACTGGCCAAAAATGAAGAGAGTCGTACATTTGCTACAGGAAGCCAATACCGAGCATAAGGCCAAGGCAACTGCCAAGGATGAAACTAGAATCTTCACTAGTACTTGGAACCCACAATTTGCATTGTATAGGCATGATGGTAATTGTATTTGGCCTGGAATTTTCTTCTTTACATGGCCTCCATATTTACTTCCACTTTGTAGCTTCTAAGTTTGTTTATGTTTGTACATGTATAACCTTTGAATCTAACCTAATACTAATACCCAAAATAGAATCTTTCCTCTGTAACTCTTTGAGCATCATTCCCCACAACAATCCAATGGTTAGAGGGTGCATCTATCTACCCAGTCATGGGCCATTGTGTTGTTGTTTTTTTGATAAATCTACCCTCCAAGTTAATAATTTTGATGGGATGGCTAAGACATAGAATTTTCTCCCTATTAAGCACCATGAGGAAAGCAAAAATCGATACCATTGTCATCATCATCTATGTTAGTGTCTTATTATTGATCTCCTCTTGATCCACTCTCCTTGGGCACAAGCATTTAATTGTAAACCAGAACACTGAAGCTTTCAATGTAATATAGGTGTAAATCAAGATGATTTAGTGGTTGTTGCATGAGATTCTCATTATCTTGTTGTCATAAATGGTTGTTTCGTAGAAGTTTAATTAAGGCCTTTGGACGTTTTAAGTTGTATTGTAACATGAAAATGTTCACTTCTAAAATTTATGTGTTTTTAAACACTCCTTGGATTAAATCCCAATCAGTATGTATTTAACCATTCTCCGTATTAAATCATGACATGACAGGACAACAAAATTGTAACAGGAAAATCATGTTCCTTCCTGAAATTATAAACTTATTTAATCCTTAGTAGTTTTGGTAAATATTAAGTATTTAATCATGAATACTTTTGGTAAATATTAGGTATCATAGAGGAAATTAATCAATTGAGTTATTGTCTTTTTATTATGTATATTGAATATCATATCTATTCTTATTTTATTTTTACTATGTATATTGAACACATTATTTCTAGCAACTTTTGATCTTCCTAGATCTTCTATTCCTTTGGTGTATCTTTGCACCTTTATAATTTGCATCTATTCCAACTACTTATACATAGTAGCATCCACTTCCTCACCTGAAGTGGCATTCTCTTTCCTCTAGTTGGTCACTAGAGGAATGAATATGGGTTTGCATCTATCCATGTGGAACTTTTGAAGTATCTTGTTGGCATAATTTCCCTAAGATACTAACAGTTCCCCTTCTCCCTACCACACTTCCAAACCAATTAAATAGTGCATCAACCCCATGTTATTCATTTCAATCTCTCTTGCAATACCTGATAATTTTTTCACCACCGGCCAAAATAAAGTCATAAACATATAAGACTATAATCAACAATTTACCTTCTACCAAAATGTGGTAAAGGTTTGCATCTACTTCACTTTTGGTGAATCCCAAACCGAAGAGGTAGTTATCGATCCTAGTGTACCAAGCATAAGGTGCTTGCTTCAGCCCATACAATGCTCTCTTGAGTCGACACACATGTGACTCTATGTCGAAGGTCTCAAAACCTTTATGTTGTTCAATGTAAACCTCCTCCTCAACAGCTCCATTGGGGAATGTTGTCTTCACATCCATCTGGTGGATTTTCCAATCCATTTGTATAGCTAGAGAGAGAATTGATCTGATGGAAGAGTATCTTGCTATATGAGAAAAGGTATCTTCAAGGTCAATCCCTTCTACCTGAGAGCACCCCTTGGCCACTAATATGGCCTTGTGCTTCTCAATGCTACCATCTGCTGCATGATTTACCTTGTAAATCCATATCGAACCCACAACTAACTTGTCTGCATGTATTGGGACCACTTCCAAAACATTATTTATGACAATAGAATCATATTCCTTTACCATAACATCAACCCATACAGGTTGCTCTACTTTTGTCTCTACTAGCTCACTCATCATAGCCATGTAGCCAGTGTACGAATCTGGTGACCTCCTCTTCCTACATTGTGATGTGGGTGCTCCCACATTCTCTCTAGAATCTTGCAATAATCTATCAGCTTCCCTTGTTCACTTCCTTCCCTCCCTAGATGTCTTTGCTTGAGTGGATGTCTCCATTCTCTGCTCCTCTACATGTGGTTGCTCCACATATTCTTGAGGTTATTCCTTTGGATGCAAAAGCTCCTGATCTAAATGTAACTGAAGCTCCCTCTCAAGGGAACACTTCATTTCCTTCTCTTCATTTAACTTCCTATCTATACGAACAACTGTCATCCTTAGATATGGAAAGTACACCCAAAATTTATGAGGTGTATCAGTGTACCTCACAAATATGACCAACTTAGCTATCGGTTCTATATTTTCGCTTGCTTCCTTGGAAATATGGCAATATATTGATGATCCAAAGATTCTGAAGTGTGGCACATCTAGTTTCTTCCCTGAAAGATCTTCTTCTGGTGTATTCATCCCAAGAATCCGATGAGCACTCCTGTTTTGCACATATACTGCTTTGTTGCATGCTTCAACCAACAAGTGCAGAGGTATGCCCTGATCATACAACATCGCCTTTGCAACTCCCACAATACTTTTGTTCTTCCTCTCAACCATCCCATTCTATTTTGGGTTATGGGGCATTGTCAACTCCCATTGAATTCCTTCATTTGCACAAAAATGTTTAAACTCATTCGACACATATTAACCACCATTATTTCTCCTCAGAGGCTTCACTTTCATGCTAATTTCTTTGTCAACAAGTTCTTTAAATTCAAAGAATTTGGAGAATTTATGGTCTTTCTTCTGCATGAAGAAAATCCAGCACTTATGTGAGAAATAATCTACAAATATAACATAATACACATGATTGGTTATGGAGGCTATAGAAATGTCCATAGACATCAGAGTGGATCCTTTGAAGGATTGCATGTGCCCTACTATCCCAATCATTGAAGTTGGATTTTGTGTACCTCCCCAAGGTATACCCTTTGCATGTATTCTGCTGCTCTACTACTTTGTTGGGGAGGCATGTGGTGATGTGCTACATGATCTTAAAATATCCATGATGCAAATTGCCAAGTATTCTATGTCATAATTCACTAACATATCGACTCTGCACCTTCTTCGCCTTTGTGCTCAAAGTAGCACAGTCTACCACATCCAACCTATAGAGGTTCTTCACCTGAACCGTGATTTTCTTCACTTGTCCCATGGTGATGTGTCTCATGAATGTATTTCTTTTGTTGAATATCACATCGTATCCATGGTATTCCAACACCGCGATGAAAACCAAATTCTTCTTTAGACCCGAAACAAAAATCACATCCTTGAGCCTAAGAGTGGATCCAGACTCCCTATAAAAATTAACTATACCAATATTGGTTGCACTACACCTCCCATCATCTCCCATCTCGATGTGCATCTAGAGGTCTTTTGTAACACCCTCCTCCCATATCTACCCAAGTAACCACCCAACTGGGGTAAACATGCGATGAGAGGCTACTAATATGAGATTCAACCTCCTAGATGACCTTAAGGAAGTGGAACCGATGGAAACAAGACAAATACACCTTATATAATGTCAAAAACATCCCTGAGAGGTAACCCAAACTTCCAAACCCCTGACCCCTGAGGGAGACTAAATTTGTTAACCTTTTTTACTATAGCCACAAGAACACCAAGGAAAGGTAGTGACTGGGAGCCTATAGAAAAATGCACAACACAACAAGCATGCAGACATGGCCCCAATTGGTTAGTTATGTGCCTGCAACCCTAGGATTTGTGCCACCTTTTTAGCCTAGAGCCCAAGTCACTCCCTAGAACTTCATGAAACTTTAGGAGATGATAAGTAAAATTAAAATTGTTGAGATTGCAACAAGATGATGAGCTTAGTGGAAAGGAGTCGCCTTCACTAAGTGGGCCCGCAGGGTATTTTTGGCGCAAAGTCTATTTTAGACTATGTCTATTTTTAGACATATGGATCATGTTCTATGAGTTGCAGGATGCTATTTGTGGATGGTTGGTCAAGTCGGAAAAAATAGATGGACTTCTATTTTTAGACATACTGGGCGGAATCTATTTTTAGATTGCGAGTCTAAAAATAGATATGTCGAATATTATTAGCTCTTAATAATATTTGGACTCTAAACATTATCTTTTTCTCTTGGAGCACTTCAGTTAAGTGCACAGATGTGGCACAGGAGCTGACAGAAGGAATTACGCTATTCCTGAGGGTTAAGTGGAGCTATTGCATGGATACTTTAGTTAGAACTCATGTGACAGAGTTTGGTGGAGTTATTGAAGTAGTTGGTGGAGTTGTGTTCAGTTTAACTGAGTTAAACATAGTTGAGCTAGTTGTATGTAGTCTAACTGATTGATACACTAGTGAGAGTGGTGTGAATTAATTATTAATTAATTCACTAATTATTAACTCATTAATCAACTAAAGAATACATCAGTTAACTACAGTGCATGGACAGTTTCAGTGGAGACCAGTGAAGAGGTAGGTGAAAGAGCTGTGTGACTATTAGTTGTGACTATAGTGTTGCATGATTTGCAACACACAGTGGTTGTAGATGCCAATGAGGATTGCGTGAGAAAGGCTGGACCAATTCAAGTTCATTCATAGCCATTCTTCAGCAGTGATTGCGCAGTAGAGGCAGGCTAGCAGGTGGCAAAGATTGGAGCATGTGTTTTGCTAGATCAAGCCTAATTAGTGTGTAGCAATTGGAGATTGTACTGAGAGCTTGTGAGGAGATTTGTATAATTATTGTTACATGATCTCTATGACATATAATATACAGATAGTTGGGGGTTTTCAGCTTTAAGCTTTCCCATAAAATACTGTGTTCATATGTGTGAATGTTTATGGTTTTAATGTGCGCATGCGATTGTTTTTACTTCCGCAATTAATGATCAATGGTAGAAGAGATTATGTATTGTGCATGAATTAAAATAGTGTGTGATCAGGAGAATCTCATATGTATAACATATCAGTTATATAAATTTCTACATGGTATCGGAGCGATATTTATCATTGGAGCAATTGCAAAACATTGAAGCGGTTGAGTTTTGTGCTGGTGGAATTCGAATTTGCAGTAGTGTTTTCTTGGTGTCGAAGTTGAGATGTCTTTCAACAGATTGCGATTGGAGTATGCCCTTTAGGGCAGCTCGAATTATATTTCATGGAAGGATAGGATGGAGGTGGTGCTGGATGACAATGGGTTGAAGGAGTTCATAGATGTAGAAATTCCAAAACCTGCTTCTAGCGATGCTGCCGCACTTGACGCATGGCAAAAGAAGACAGCAAAATGTCAAAGGATTCTGTTGGAAGGTGTGAAGGATCACATAATGTCCAGCCTTCATGGTCAAGCTTCTCCATTCTTTATGTGGAAATCTTTGACAAACTTATTCCAAAGCAAGAGCGACTAGAGGAAGTTGGCGCTCAAGGATAAACTTAGGAACATAAAAATGGAGAAAGGCGACAGTATACCCAAGTACCTCACGAAATTTTTCCAGTGCAAGGATGAGCTGGGAAGTGTGGGGGTTACTATAGATGACGAGGACTTGGTGAGCTTGGCTCTCCTTGGGCTTCCGAAGAGTTGGCATTTCTATCAGGACTCTATCAATGGTCGGGAGAAATTGCCAGGATGGGAGCGACTTTGGTCAGATCTTGTGCAAGAGGAGATAAGGAAAAATACCAGGGACAGATATTCATCAAAGAATTCAGATGAAGAAAATTTCACTTTGGCTGCCAAAGCAAGGAAGGGGAAGAGCAAGAAGAATTCTTCTCAATCCGGTGCGAAAGGCAAGAAGCAGGACATGTCCAAGGTGAAGTGCTTTCACTGTCACCAACACAGAAATTACGCCACTAATTGTCCATAGAAGAAGAAAAATAAGCAGGCTGCTGGATCTGCAGCTGGAGAGGCCTTAACCTCGTAGTTTGAGCTGGATTTTTCACTGATCGCATGCTTGGTCTCAAGTGTGATGGGTTCAGTGTGGTTTCTTGATAGTGGTGCGTCTTTTCATATGACTGGAGACAAAGATTTGTTTACTGATCTGGATGAGAAAGATCTTGGAGTGCACATCGAGATCGGTGATGATAGTAGATACAGAGCGACCGGTATCAGTACCATTTCCTTTGAGAGGGAGTCTGGTAAACCCTTCGTATTGAAGGAAGTGATGCATGTTCCAGGATTGAAGAAGAATCTGATCTCGGTGGCCATGTTAGAGGACAAGGGATATGATGTTGTCTTTAGCGAGGGAAAGGCTTTCCTGCGCAGTAAGGCAACTGATGAAACCCGGAGGATAGGGGTTCGAGTTAATAACCTTTATCAATTGTAGGTAGATGGTTGCGTAGAAATGGCAGGCAAGGCAGAAGGAGTGGAGAGTCGGGATGAGGGTGAGCTATGGCACAGGAGATTGGGCCATCTTCACCATGGTGCTTTGAAAATTTTGTAGCATATTTCTACCAGGCTTCCCAAAGGTACACTTGTGCAGTCAGATGAGTGCAAGGGATGTACTTTGGGAAAATTTGTGAAAGCCACCTTTCACGAGAAGGATAGTCATGCCACAACAATCCTTGAGAGAATTCACACAGACGTGTGTGGACCTTTCTCAATAGCTTCGACAGCAAAGCACGGGTACTATGTGATATTTGTTGATGATTTTTCTCGGAAGTGTTGGATCTTCTTCATGCAGAATAAGAGCGAGACATACTCAAAGTTCTGTAAGTTCAAGGCACTGGTGGAGAAAGAATCGGGGAAGCAGGTGAAGGCTCTTAGGAGCGAAAATGGTGGTGAATTCATCTCTGACGAATTCAAGGACTTTTGCAGCGCCTAAGGAATTCGAAGAGAGCTCATAGTGCCTCATAACCCACAGCAGAATGGGGTTGCTGAGCGGAAGAACGGAACGATCGTGGGTGTTGCACGGGCGATGTTGCATGATCAGGGCCTTCCCATAAACTTATGGGCTGAGGCATGCAATACTGCGGTTTATGTGCAAAACCGTTGTCCTCACAGGATATTTGGCATGAGTACACCCGAGGAGGCGTTTTCTGGTAAGAGGCCTGATATTTCTCATTTGAGGATTTTTGGTTCACCTGTTTACATTCATGTGACGAAGGATGCCGGGAAGAAGCTTGAGCCGACTGCAGAGGTTGGGATATTTTTGGGGTACACTGATACACCTCAAAAATATCGTGTGTATTTTCCAGACAGTCGTAAGACTGTTGTGTGACGGGATATCAAATTTCATGAGGAGAAAGCCATGAAGTGTTCTCTTGAGAGGGAGCCACACTTGCATGTAGATGAGGAGCTATTAGTTCCTAAGGATGAGCCTCAGGATGTGGATCAGCCACAAGAGGAGGTTCATGGAGTGGAAGATACCACTCATGCAGCGCCAACCATCAAAGGGCGGAAGCGTACTACAGAAGCTGAGCGACTGATTCAGGATGCAGAGAATGTTGTAGGAGCACCTACATCACAGCGCAGACAGGGACAGTCACCTGACCGGTATACTGGATACATGGCTCTTATGAGCAAGTGTATCGTGACAGAGCCATCCTCTTTCGAGGAAGCTGTGGAGGACCCTACATGGGTAGATACCATGGTGGAAGAGTATGATTCGATTGTCAGAAACAGTGCATGGGAGATTGTCCCAAGGCTAGAAGGGAAATCAGTGGTAGGTTCAAGATGGATCTACAAATTGAATCAAGCAGCTGACGGGAGTGTGGAGAAGTACAAGGCAAGATTTGTTGCCCGGGGCTTCTCACAGATTGAGGGGATTGATTATGAAGAAACCTTTGCACCTGTCGCACGGTATTCTTCCATACCGACCATCCTTTCTCTCTCAAAGCAGATGGGTTGGCACATTCATCGGATGGATGTGAAGACTGTGTTCCTTAATGGGATCATTGAGGAAGAGGTGTACATTAAGCAGCCTGAAGGGTTTGATATCTTCAGCAGCGAGTCGCATGTGTGTAGGCTCAAAGAGCGTTGTATGGGCTGAAACAAGCACCCCGTGCTTGGTACACATGGATAGACGATTATTTCATTTGGACTTGGATTCTCCAGAGTGAGGCAGTGAGTTGGATCCTAACCTGTACCAGATTGTGGTTGAGGGTAAGTTGTTGATCATTGTACTTTATGTAGATGATTTGATACTAACAGGTGATGAATTGTTGATACACTCATGCAAGGTAGATCTTGCAAAGGAGTTTGAGATGAAGGACTTGGGCCTCCTTCATTATTTCCTGGGATTGGAAATTTGGCAGTGGAAGGGTGGACTATTTGTGTCTCAAGTCAAGTATGCCCAGGAGATACTGGAGAAGTTCAACATGCAAGGCTGCAAGCCTGTCGACACTCCTCTTCCTGGTGGTTGGAGGAAGGAGGATGCTACTTCAGCGGAGGTAGTGGATGCCACTGTCTATCGACAGTTGGTGGGGTCGCTTATGTATCTAGTCAACACACGACCTGACATATGCTCGTTGTTAACCAACTTTCACAAGCTATGGTTAAGCCTACCAAGCTCTTTTGGAAGGCAGGCAAGCATGTATTGAGATATCTCAAAGGCACATCAGGATATGGATTATGGTACAAACAGTCGGATGAGGTGAAGTTGTGTGGCTTCATGGATGCAGAATGGGCAGGGAGCCCAATGGACAGGAAGAGCACATCTGGAGGGATTTTCAGTATCGGAGTCGGCAATGGCGGTTCTTATTCTGATAGGAAGCAAAGATCCATGTTTTCAGTTAGCGAGAACCTATGGAAAAAAAGTGAGTTTGGCTACATGCGAGGCTATATGGATGAGGAAGATCCTGGTCGAGTTGTTCGTTTCACACTTAGATCCTACTGTGATATATTGTGATAATCATAGTTGCATCAAACTCTTGGTTAATCCAGTATTTCATGATATATCTAAACACATTTACATCCGGTATCATCATATCAGAGATTGTGTGCACTGGAATATCATGTTACTTTCATACATTCCCACGGAGGATCAGGATCTTGATATCTTGACGAAGGCGCTCACCAGGAGCAAATTCGAATACCACAGAGGCAAGATAAGGGTGGCAGATAATCCTTATCTTGTTGAGAGGAAGTGTTGAGATTGCAACAAGATGATGAGCTTAGTGGAAAAAAGTCGCCTTCACTAAAGGTAAGGCATAGATTTTTGGCGCAAAGTCTATTTTTAGACATGTCTATCATATTCTATGAGTTGTAGGATGCTATTTGTGGATGGTTGGTCAAGTTGGAAAAATATATGGACTTCTATTTTTAGACATATTGGGCGGAATCTATTTTTATATTGCCAGTCTAAAAATAGATATGTCGAATATTATTAGCACTTAATAATATTTGGACTATAAACATTATCTTATTCTCTTGGAGCACTTCAGTTAAGTGCATAGATGTGGCACAGGAGCTGACAGAAGGAATTACGCTATTCCTGAGGGTTAAGTGGAGCTATTGCATGGATACTTCAGTTAGAACTCATGTGACAGAGTTTGGTGGAATTATTGAGGTAGTTGATGGAGTTGTGTTCAGTTTAACTGAGTTAAACATAGTTGAGCTAGTTGTATCTAGTCTAACTGATTGATACACTAGTGAGAGTGGTTTGAATTAATTATTAATTAATTCACTAATTATTAACTCATTAATCAACTAAAGAATACATCAGTTAACTACAGTGCATGGACAATTTCAGTGGAGACCAGTGAAGAGGTAGGTGAAAGAGCAGTGTGACTATCAGTTGTTACTATAGTGTTGCATGATTTGCAACACACAGTGGTTGGAGATGCCAATGAGGATTGTGTGAGTAAGGCTGGACAAAATCGAGTTCATTCAGAGCCATTCTTCAGCAGTGATTGCGCAGTAGAGGCAGGCTAGCAGGTGGCAGAGATTGGAGCATGTGTTTTGCTAGATCAAACCTGATTAGTGTGTAGAAATTGGAGATTGTACTGAGAGCTTGTGAGGAGATTTGTATAATGATTGTTACATGATCTCTATGACATATAATATACAGATAGTTGGGGGTTTTCAGCTTTAAGCTTTCCCATAAGATACTGTGTTCATATGTGTGAATGTTTATGGTTTTAATGTGCGCATGCGATTGTTTTTATTTCCGCAATTAATGATCAATGGTAGAAGAGATTTTGTATTGTGCATGAAGTCAAATAGTGTGTGATCAGGAGAATCTCGGATGTATAACATATCAGTTATATAAATTTGTACAAAAACAAAGGTATGGAAGCGATCACATCATTAGGAAATCATCTAGAACCCTCCTAGCCATGACAGGAATTTCGTTAAACATGTCACAAACATTACATCTACAGGTGTAAACAACAGATTTAAACATATGGGTCTCATACTTATATGATAATTCTTGAGAAGCATTTCTCCCTTACATCATTAGTTGCAATAAAATCTATTTTACCATAGATCCATTGTGCATTCATTCACAAGTAAAAACATGGATAGAGTCGTACATCATCACTAATAAAATACATGCTTATAACCAACATAATAATAACATAAATACCATGGATACAATAGAAATACAATCCACATAATAACCAATACATTTTCATAACAAATACCAAAGGAATGAGCTCTTCATTAATGCATGTAAAAACCAACCGGAGATGGGACTTCCACATTCTACCCGACCATAGATTGGCTGATCCAAATCTTGCTTCAGCCAACTAACCCCATGCCATATTCCAAGCATGAATGTGGGACTCAAACCAAAAGAACCCAACCAGGGCATCCCAAGGCTAACCCACATCACCCTCATCAATAGAAATTAGGCCTTACCACAATCTAAGCCGGATCACTAGGCCAACACAATAAACATGTCATAACTGACTTACTGTGATCTACACCCGATCACTATGCCAAGACAAGCATGGATATCACTATATTCTCTCTTCCTAAACCATGAGAAATTTCCCTATATCCTAGTCTCTCAAGCTTTACCACAACCCACAATTCGAATAAGGGGTCACTAGGCCCTAAACCGAGACACCACCCTCTAGGATTTACCATATATCCCACCATTCACTGACAAGGATTCTTAGGCCTAATCAAGGGCAACCACATCTTAGGCTTTAATGCAATCCAATCCTAGATCACTAGGACCTAAACCAAGGCAACACCTCTCAAGCTTTACCGTAACCCATAGTCAGAATAAGGGGTCACTAGGCCCTAAACCGAGGCAACACATAAACTGATTTTGTGTTATAATAATAATAATATTCAGAGATCCACCTCACTCAACTTCGAATCCATCCAGTAATCCAGTTAAACCAAAATATGAGAACTCCACAATAGCATGGCTACCTGAAAATTGCAAGGCTAGGATGAAAATACTGTCACACCTAGAAAAACCCATGCCAAGACAAGAATAAACCACATGCAACACCATGCATGCCAAATATAGAAATGAAATCACACATTGCAAATCCATACCTGCAAAGAATCATGTTGTAGCTTCCTAATCTTGCTTTTCCCTACTTGATCTTTGTCTTCTTAGTCCAAATCTCCAAGTATGCCACACTCTCCAAGAGTGCTCCAATAATACTCTAAGTGTCCAAGAGTATGAGAGAGAGAGAGAAAAAAAAATGAGAGAGCTCCAAAAATGCACTGACAAAAGGTACCAACTGATCCTTAAAATCCTTTTTATAGATGAGGCTTCTATTTTCTTCATTTTCCATTATTTTCCTTAATTTTCCTCCTCACATGCAACCTATGACCTTTCATCTCCCTTTTCTCATATTTTCCATTATTTTCATAAATAAATGTGCCAAATATGCCATTTACCTTTCCAAATGCATTTTCCAATTTTCTTAGCCATAATAAACCGATGAAAACCCACACTAGGATATTTCTCCCAACATTCATCTTGAAATAAGTTTCCAATCAACCATGGTTATTATATTTTTCCATGGATTTTTACCAGGGTTATTACATCTTTCTCCTCCAAGTCACTGAAGAAATCTTTATTCGTCGTCGTATGGAATGAGGCATCTCTGTCGAGATACGAAACACTTCCCATCACTATGATTTTCATGCATGCAATGAGGGTAAAATCAAGCTGAAATTGTGAAGCTAAAGCTTCACCTACCACTCTCCTTGAGGTCTTCTTGCTTTTCTTCTTATGTGGGAATTTCGTGGCATAGTGCCCAAATTCATGACAATGAAAGCACTTGATTTTGGGTAAGTCTTTCTTCTTGCCCCCTTGACTAGATTCTTCTTTGGATTGGGATTTATTCCATTTTCCTTTCTTTTTATTTCCAACCAAGGCACATTTCTCCTCATCCTCAACCTTGGATGAGGTCCCATCTCTGTTGTTCTGCCTTATTTATTCCAGCACTAGATCAGTCCACCATGGCCGCTCTTACTGTGGTAGTTTCTTTCTACCATTTACCGAAACTTGATAACTATGCCAGCTCTTGGGAAGGACAAAGAGGGTTAGAGCTACTAAATCTTCTTCAGGGAAAATACCACCAACCTCGCCAAGTTCATCACGACACTATGTAAACCTTCTCAGCTACTGTGGAATTTTTTCATTCTTTTGCATCTTAATGCTTTGAAGCTTGTCCTTGAGTGCCAAATTCCTATGGTCACTATTGTTCTGAAGAAAATATATCAATGTTTTCTACATCACTTATAGATTATCTTATCCATGGAGATTCGAGGCAATATGATCTCAAACTACCTCCAATATTATTCTCCTTGCTTTAGCCACATCCTTCTTCCACTAAGCGAGATCCTGGGCATCAGATGCTTGGACTTTTGCTATATTTGCCTTGATGTATTCTTGCAAACCATTGTCATCCAATACTACCTCCATGTTGATCTTCCATGCCGGAAAATTTGTGGTTCCTTCCAAAGCATACTCGAGCTTGAGTCCATCGAAATCCATCTTGTCAGTCCTGGAGAAAACCTACAACGCTGATATTCAAATTTCAACCTCTTGCAATGACAACTTTGAATTATCTTCTCTAATGTGAATCTAGCTCTGATACCATGTAGAAATTAATGTGTAGATCCTAAAATTATCATGAAATTTACTAAATCACAAGATTATAATCTACTCTACTAATTTGCAGAAGAAAATTCACGATTGAGAACACAAGGCATTAACATGCATCGATATTCAACACACATACACAGTGATAAATCTAGGGGAAAACAACTGCTCAAAAACCCTTACTATATTTATTACATTAATAAAAAATATGGATGAATAAAATATGCTCTGCTCAACCTTGAGTTCAATATGTACCTGTATTGATCAGGAGTTCATAATTTGTTCTTAAAATTGAAAGTTACAGGATTGGGTTGAAACCATGATGGTTACGTATATCTCGTCTTCTTGATTCTGGCGTCGTGAACGGTTCAAAAATTCGATGTCGTATGAGGGATATATCCCGTTCTAATCAATTTCCCAAACAGCTAAATTTTGCAACAGGGTTGACTAGGATGCCCAGTCAACATGGAGAATATACAGTTAGCAAAAGGAATATTTTGAGGAATATTCTTTTCCTCAGAGCCAGTCAGTGGATGAAAAGTGGCACCATCCTATTTTTTGATGGGATTGTACGTTGTTTCAAGAGAACCAAACATAGGGTGATACATGGCCAACCCTGAGGCCGCCATGTGTCCCCAAAGTGGAGTATTAAAATTTTGGGATAGGTCTCGCAGGGTTCGACCCCGCGACCTCTGGCCTATGCATATAGGTCTCCACCAACCGTGCTACATGTATTACTTAACCTTATGTGTAGTTGATTTCTATTTAATTTGGGGGTTGAGACCGCCAGCGGTCTCAACCCACTGGTGGTCCCAACCCGCCGGCGGTCCCATGGAGCATTCACATGGTGGAAGTTAAAAAAAATGTTGCAACAAATTTCAACCGACCCGCCGACAAATCCACAAATGTTACACCTTGTCACATGATGAAATTCCCGCGTGGTTAAGGTTTAAACTCTGACGGTTTCGTTAACCCACGTTTCAATCTCTGGTTTCAAGGCTACTACCCACAGTTTAAGCGAAGTTCCGCTCCACCAAACAGTAACCGTGGGTTTTGGGGGTTTTCATGTGGCCACCCCCTACCCTTAACATTTAAATTTATGTTTAGCACTAGCAGAAATATAGAGCGTGCCCTAAATTTTTGCAATTTACACTAAAATAACTCCAGTTAAGTGGATTTCTCCATAATTAGTGGAGCTTTTCTAGGTGTTACTGGGAAAATGAGTTGGAGGCTCAATTTTCGCCCATTATGAGTGAATGAAGAGTCAATCTAGACTAATTGGAGCATTCTGGAGCCATTGGTGCAGAGAAATAAGTCATTAGAGGCTTTTAACTACATGTATTTGCAAATTTTTGTGCATAATGAAATATGGAAATGCCATTGGGAGTTGAACCAGCAGATGTAGCCCAGGAGGGGTGAACCGATTCATCATTCCTGCCGTGTAAATGTTATTTGGTGTTTTATTTTCTCTGTTTTACACTATTTTTCAATGTTATTTTCTCTTATTTCATGCCTCTAATTCACTAAAATAATCTATATTTCATGGTTAAAATCCTCCATCCTTAAGCAAACTCAAAAGACAAATATGCACATGTTTATTAACTGAAAAGACACTTAGCACAAAAAAACTAATGCAGTCATTTCAGATCATATTGGTATCAGAGCTAGAGTTTATTCTCTGTTTTTTGTTTAGTGCAAAGATTTGTTTAACTGTTTGCAAGTTTCACATGCTTACAAGGCTCAAGCTCAAGAGAGGAGAAGGAAAATTTGTGGGAGGAGAAGGGTCTCAATAAGAGCGAAAGCAAAGGAGAGAAAGATTGCCACAATCTCCACCACCTAGTTCACATCCTAAGGAATCAAATGCAGCATTAAGCATGCCTCCATAGGAAGAAGAAATCCATGAATAATTTGATCTCAAAGAAGAAGAAAGAGTGTTCAGGAAAGCATTCCTTGACATGACTGAGATGGTTAGAATCATTTATCATGAAAGGAATGAGAAACTGGAAGGAGAAGGATCCATACTTCACAAGGAAGGACATGGATCATCAGGAGGTAATAATGATGAAGATAAGTCAAAGAAGGGCAATGGAGGGCCATCATCCTCACCCTCATCATCATCATCCTCCACTTCATCTTCAGTACATCAACCACACAGTCAAAGAACACTAGTAAAAGTCCTTTTTTAAAATTTTATGTTAAGTTTGAACTGCCAATGTTTAATGGTGAAGTCAATGCAGAAAAGCTTGATAATTGGATTAGGCAATTTGAGGTCTATTTGAGAATCTAGAACCTTCAATATGATGATACCAAAATCCAACTAGCTTCATTGAGAATGGAAAGTGCAACACTTGTTTGGTGGGAAGCCAAGACACAGGAGGAGATCAAGAAGCATGGAAAGATTTTTCTATCATGGACTGATTTAATTACTGCAATAAAATAACAGTTTTAACCATTAGCTCATATGCAAAAAGCCATAATGAACTGGAAAAACATTAGGCAATTGAAGGGAAAGAATGTGCAAGAATACACCCAAGAATTTAGCAGTAGAGCTCTCTTATTAGGGGTAGATTTTCAGAGCCAAGATACTTTGCTCAAGTACATAGGAGGCTTACATAGCTACCTTAAACATACTATCCTGATGTTTAACCCCACAATTCTAGATGAAGTATGTGTTCAGGCCACACATCTAGAAGCTAGAGGGAAAGACATTTCTGAAGAGGGTAGGAAGAAATCTTTTAAGGGTAAAAACAAAGAGAAGACCTCGAAAGGTAAAAGCAAAAAGAATGCATCTGTTAAGAAAGAGGGAGAAATTTTTTTTTGTAAAAAATGTTCAAAAGAAAGCCATGTTGAAAATCATTGTTGGAAATTACATCCTGAAATGAGACCCAAGAAATAAAAAAACAAAAGGAAATAGAAAACTGCAGCTACAACTCAACATGATTTAGGAGAGGATTCAGGTGATGAATCTAAAATTATAGCCATGGGATTGAAGAACATGAAGGGGAAAGAAATTGAAACTAAACCCAATACTAGTACATCAAACTATCAGATATATGCTCCAAATGAAGAAGAAAGAATTGAATTGTTTCATGTGAGGGTCATATCCAAACATACCAAGATTGACAGATTGTTTGACAGTGGGTCACAAGAAAAATTAATATCTAAAGACTTGGTCAAGAAACTTAACCTTGACCCCATACCACATCCAAAACCATTTCCACTTGGTTGGATTTGTAAGAATGAAAATTTACAGGTTTTAAAGAGGTGTATATTGCGATTTGCAATCACTACACATTTTGTTGACACAGTTGAATTAGATGTGGTTTCGCTTGACATAACAGGAATTGTGTTGGGGATTCCTTACTTGTATGACAAGAAAGCGATCTTCCATCACCATGAGAACAAATACTATTTATTCAAAGATGACAAGGAGTACATTGTTAGAGCACATCACAAGAAGACAAACATTGCTATGGTAAATGCTGGACAGGTAAAGAGGCTGGTGAATTCAAGTAAGAATTTTGTTCTTCTAATGATTAAGCCTAAAGTTGATGTTAATCATGAATCATTTGAGGTATGTGATCCTAAGTTGAAATCAGATTTATATGATGTAGTTGATGCACATCATGGGATGTTTCAGGAGCCAACAGGATTGCCTCCAAAAAGAGAGATTCAACATGAGATTCAATTGCAACGAGATTGTCCTCTTCCAAACGTCATCATGTATCGCATGTCGATAATGGAGAATGCTGAAATAAAGAAGCAAATCAAGGAGATGTTTGACAAAATAATCATAAGGCCAAGCACTTCGCCATGTGGTTCACCCATAGTATTGATTCCAAAGAAAGATGGTACTTGGCACATGTGTGTAGAATTTAGAGCTTTGAACAAGATAACGGTAAAGAATCGATACCCACTCCCAAGGATAGATGATTTACTTGATCAGCTGAAAGAAGCAATGTTTTTCACTAAGTTATATTTACAAAATGGATATCATCAAGTAAGAATTGCAGAAAGTAATGTATGGAAAACGGCATTCAAAACCAAACAAGGACTCTTTGAGTGGTAAGTAATGCCATTTGGTTTGTGTAATGCACCGACAACTTTCATGCGTGTTATGGATAGTGTTTTGTGTCCATTCCTTGATGACTTTGTGATTGTGTACTTAGATGAAATATTGATTTTGAAGAGGAAAACAAGAGAAGAACATGTCTTGCATGTGAATAGAGTGCTTGATGTTTTGAAGAAATAGAAATTGTTTCTTAAGATGTCAAAGTGTGAGTTTGGAAAGACTTCTTTGGTTTATTTGGGACAGATTGTAGGAGGATAAGAGTTGAGAATTGATCCTTCTAAAGTGGAAGCCATTGTGAATTGGCCCACACCCAGAACAGTAACTGAGGTAAGAAGCTTCTTAGGTGCAGCTTAGTATTGGAGAAAGTTTATTGCTAACTTTTCTATCATCGCAGCTCCTATGCATGCAGTGACAAGTGTGAAAAAAGGCTTCCAATGGGGAGGCAAACAATAACAATATTTCAAAGCTTTAAAAGACAAGATCAGTTCAGCTCCAGTCCTTGCATTACCGAATTTGAGACAGCCATTCGAGATTCAAACAGATGCTAGTGATTATGCCATGGGCGCAGTTCTTTTACAGCATGGTAAGGCTATCGCTTTTCATTCTGTAACATTTAATGGTGTTGTGACAAATTATCCTACACGTTACAAAGAAATATATGCGTTGTTACAAAGCGTCAAGAAGTGGAAACACTACTTGATGGGAAAAGAGACGATTGTGCATACCAATCACCAACCATTACAGTACTTGCAGTCGAAAACAAAATTGCAGCAATCAAGACATTTCAGGTGGATGGGATTTCTTCAATAGTTTCACTTCATTATAAGGTACAAGAAAGGTATTTTCAATAAATTTTCCAATATGCTTTCACGACCAATAATTGGTGCATCTACTTTACTCAAAAATGATTATATTGTACAAGAGAGTTACATAGAACAATATGCACATGATGTTGATTTTCAAGATGTGTATGCTAGTTTAAGTGAAGGGAATCAAGTTGAAGAAAAAGATTATCACATGCATAAAAATTTACTGTTTCATTTGGGCAAGCTGTGTATATGAAACATGCATAAAAATTTCCAGTAAAAATGGGATCTCTATCGCTCACAATAATATTTGGGTTTCCATGTAGCTTTTGAATTGTGTCCATAAATGTAGTAGCAACTACACTTACTTTAAATGGATGAGATAATGCACAAAAATGTGCATACTTGGTAAGTCTATCAACTACCACCATGATGACACTCTTTCCTTCACACTTAGGTAAACCTATGATAAAATCCATTGAAATCTCCTCCCAACGTTGACTTGGAATGGATAAAGGTTGTAGAAGGCCCGGGGTCTTTATTGTCTCAACTTTATTTTGCTGGAAAACCAAACATTCAACCACAAAATTTTGAATATCAGGATTAAGGCCATCCCAAAAAAATTATTTCTTCACCTTGTGGCAAGTTTTTAAAAATCCCGAGTGTCCTAAAGGATAAGTGTGCCATTCAAAAAGAATATTTTGTTTTAGTTGGGAATTCTTACAAAGATATAAGCGATATTTGTACCATAATGAATAATTTTTCCAACTAAATGTATCAGATGTATTAGGATCTTGCTGCAACTTTTGAATGAGTGTCCACACTTCTTCATCCTTCTTCCATTCATCCCTTGCTTCGGTTATCCAATCTGGTTGGATAATATAAATGGCACAAAAAAATGTTTCCACCTCTTCATTCTTTCTTGAGAGTGCATCTGCAACAACATTTAGCTTCCCTCTTTTGTAGATTATTTCAAATTCATAACCCAACATCTTTGTGTCCCATTTTTGATGCTCTTCTGAAGATAATCTTTGTTCCAAAAATTGTTTAAGACTATCATGATCAGTTTTTACCTTGAAGTGTCTTCCCATTAGGCAAGGTCGCCATTTCTTTAGTGAATGTAGTATTACTAACATTTCCTTCTCATAAATGGCTTTCTATAAATACTTTCCTTTGATTGGACAGCTTTCAAAACCAATGGGTCTTCCTTCTTGCATTAAAATTACACCAATTCCATTTCCTAAGGCATCACATTCCATAATAAAGATTTTTGTGAAGTCGGGCGTAGCTAATATCAATGCTAGGCACATTGCCTCTTTAAGATGTTCAAAGGCCTTAATTGCTCCAGGAGTCCATGAAAATGTATCTTTCTTCAATATTGTTGTTAGAGTTGCTGCTATTCTCCCATAATTCTTAACAAACTTGCGATAATACCCTGTTATCCCGAGAAATCCTCACAACTGCTTTATGGTTATGGGGACTTTCCATTCCTTAATGGCTTTAATTTTTTTAGGGTCTACCTTAACACCCTTGTGAGATACAATATGACCCAGATATTCCACCTCTTGTACTCCAAAGAAACATTTGGATGTTTTTGCATATAATTGTTTCTCCTGCAATATTTTGAGCACCTTTTCAAAATGTTGAACATTATCCCTCCAAGACCTATTGTTTATTAGTATATCATAAAAAAATACTAGCACAAATTTTCTAAGGGTTTGAAAATGGAATTCATCAACCCTTGAAATGTAGAAGGTGCATTGGTAAGGCCAAAAGGCATGACCAAAAATTCATAATGACCCTCATGAGTTCGAAATTTTGTTTTCAGAATATCTTCAGCCTTCATTCTAATTTGATGATATCCTGAATGAAGATCCAACTTGGTAAAATAAATTGCTCCATGTAATTCATCCAATAATTCATCAAACATAGGAATGGAAAATTTATATTTAATGGTGAGCTTATTGAGCTCCCTATAATCTGAACACATGCGCCATGATCCATCCTTCTTGTGCACCAATACTACTGGAGCAGAGAAAGAACTTTGACTAGGTTGAATTATACCAACCTCTAACATTTCTGCAATCATACGTTCAATTTCACACTTTTGGACATAAGGATATCTATAAGGTCTGATGTTTAGAGGAATACTTCCTGGAATCAAATGAATAGCATGATAATGATCACGAATAGGTGGGAGTCCTTTGGGAGTTTCAAACACCTTGGAATGATTGTCCAAGACTTTTTGGAGATCTGTAGAAATAGATTATTTTGATGTTGGAACTTCTAGTGAGAATAATTGTGCAATTACGCCTCGTTGTTCTTTCTTCAGAAGCTTTGTCATGACATTAGAGCTTATTATATTTCCCAGCTTCCCTGCAATAACCCGTAATTTGACTTCCTTTCCTTCTGAAAAATATTTGAAGAAAAGTTCTTGAAAATTAAAATCTATCGTTCCCAAAGATTGTAACCATTGTACTCCTAGTACAACATTAGCACCTCCCATTGGAATGGAGAGCATTGGACTATTCAATACATATGCCCCCATGGTTAGCTTGATATTATGTCATTTTCCAGAGCAATTTATAGTTCCTCCATTTGCAAACATCACTTGACATTCTGGTGTTGGGTATATGAAACAATTCAATTCCTTGGCTACCTTACAATGAATACAATTATGGGTACTACCTGAATTAATCAACACTATTACCTTCTTCTTCTTGATATGTCCTTCTATCTTGAGAGTTTGAGGAGTGGTAATTCCTTCCAATGCATTACATGATATAGTCGGACTCATTTCTTCCTCTTCTAGGGTTGGTTCTTGGTGTATATCCTCTTCTATTGAAGATTCTTGTTCATTTTCTTCTTCCTCTTCATAATCTATGTAAAATAATTTCTTCTCAGCACACTTAAGACCTTTAGTGTATTTGCTATCACAATTGTAGCAAAGCCCTTTTGCTCTTTTTTCTTCCAATTGCTGTGGTGTTAACGTTGTAGGTTGTGGAAGTCTAGGAGTAGAAACACTTCCATCTTTGTATATGTGAGTGGTAGGCTTCCTTGTCACCATAATTTTACATTCAATTTTTCTTGCCAACCTGAATGCCTTTCCCAATGAATCAGGTTCCCAAACGCGAACTTCATGATGGATGTTATCCTTTAAAGTCCCTATGAAGACATCAATCATGCGTTCCTCTGGAATATCAGTTACCCTTATATTCAATTTTTGGAAGTCCTTAATGTGCTCCCCCACTGAACCCTTTTGTTTGAGATTTATCAATTGGTTAAAGAAGGTGTTGCTTTTTGTATCCTAATAATGTGCTATCATTTCCTCCATAAAAATTGACCAAGTGACAATTTTTTACGGGAGCAAAGCCATCGATACCATACAAATGTGTTTTGTTCTAAATGTAAAGTTGCAATGCATACCTTTTGTGTGTTTTGCACATTATTGAGATCAAAATATTGCTCCATCTGTAGTATCCATGTTACGTGATCCTTGCCATCAAACTTCCTCATATCCATATTTGGAATATGGTGGTTCTTCCATCCAACATTAGAGTTTATGAGATCACGATTAACATTTATTTTTTTCTCATCGTTATTTTCCTCTACTATATTTTTGGCATTAGGAAACATTTCTTGTATCAACTTTGTCAAGCCTTCCATGTGTGCATTTAGATCATTCTTCATGTTTTCCATGTTGCCTTTCATGTTTTCCATGTTGTCTTTCATGTCATTCATCTTAGCTTCCATTCCATCCATCTTAGCTTCCACGCCTTTCTTCAAACCATCCATCTTAGCTTCCATGCCTTTCTTCAAAACTTCCATTTCATTTTATGTTTCTCTTTGCGAGAGCGAAATTTCATGCACTTGCTCTTGTAATTTTGATATTTCATGTTGCAATTCTTCATCTTCATGAGTCATACTAGAGCCTTCTAAAGTCTTAATGGGTGTTGAATTCTTTTTAGGGGGCATTTTATAACCGATTACTGATATCTATTCTACAATATGCCCTTGGAATCAATTAAAACTAATTTTTCACACAAGACTTATGCAATTCGGAAAAAATACACACCATTTTATTGATTTTGAGGATCTCGATATTGAAATTTAATTATATCTATTATTTAGAATCTTCAATATCTAAAATTCAGCCCTGTAGTAGCCCTCTGAAGCTTCTTTAACTTGCCACAAGTATCACCTGATTTGGATTCTTCAAGAAAAATTTATGCCCTATCTCCCACAATGACCTAATTATGGACTGGTTCAGTAAAGCGACCTTGCACGACGTGCCACATGTCACTGTTTCCTCCTTCGGCTTTGAAATTGATACAGAGGAAACTAAAGTCTGTGTACTTGCGGCCACTTTTTATAGAATTCCAATCCAATGCTCAGATAGAGAATTATGACTACTTTCCCACTATCACCTCTTTGAGATGAAATTTGGGAGCTTGAAAAATCCCTAACTTCCACAGACCCTATCTCCAAAAATATTGTGAATCAAGATCTGCAATTTTTCCACGAAGTTCCTCAGGATTGCGGCTTCGCTCTGTAAAAATTTCAGCTTCTGAAACCTCGTAGAAAAAAAATTTGAGAGAAAATTCCACAATGACCTGTTTAGGTTAAATTCAGGAGCTTGCAAAAATCCCTAACTTGCATAGATAATATCTCCAAAAATATTGCAAACCAAGACCTGAAATTTTTCCATAATGTTCCTTAGGATTCCGGCTTCGCTCTAGCTTCTTAACCTTCGTAGAAAAAAAATTATAACGAAAATTCCAGGATGACCTGTTTGGAGCAGTGAAACCCTATAATCCAAAGCTCTGATACCAAATGTTATGAAACTAGCTCCAAAAATAGAAGAAAAGAGAGATCAACGTCTTAGAATTCAGCCACTTCGAGGGGGCAACCTCCAATTACATAAATGAACAATTCTTGGATGATACAAATGACCAAAACCTCCTTCTATATATAGGACTCCATGAGACCAAAATATAATCCTAGCCGACCTAACAATAATAATGTAAGGGCACAATAATAACAATATTGGGGTTACAGGGGTACAACAATAAAAATAAGGGGGCTACACTAATAACAATAAGGGACTAAACTAGTAATATAGGGACCTAACAGTATACCACAAGGAGAGAGATGAAGTGTCATGAATGAAGCTCATTCATCTCTTATTGTTAGACACTTTAGGGTAATCAAAACAGTGGCGCATCTACAGAGGTATTGCTATTGGCCTCGCATGGTAGATAGTGTGTCGCATTTTATAAGAGGTTGTTCTATGTGTGCAACAAGCAAGCCTAGTAATAGGAACCTTGGGTTGTACATGCCACTACTGGTACCATCAAGGCCATGGGAGAGTGTCTCCATGGACTTTGTTGGAGGTCTACCTATGTCAAGAAAATAGCATGATTATCTTTATGTAGTTGTGGATAGATTCAGTAAAATGTGTATACTTATGCCATGTAAGAAAACCATTACTGCTGAAAAAATAGCTGAACTTTATTTTCAACATGTATGGGTTCATTATGGGTTACAAACTTCTATTTTTAGTGACAGAGATTCCAGGTTCATTGGGAATTTTTGGTCCAATATTTGGATTATGATGGACACAAAGTTGAAAAAGAGTATTTTTTTCATCCATAAACTGATGGACAGACCGAGGTGGTGAACATAACCGTTGTCCATCTATTGAGAGGATATTGCAACAAACATCCTAAGTTGTGGGATGAGCAATTGCATTACATTTAACACGCTTACAACCGGGCAAAGAAATATTCTACAAATACATCACCTTTTGAAGTATGCTTTGGGTATTTACCAAAATTTCCATTAGACTTCATCTTTGAGAAGGATGTTGCAATAGATGGTCATAGTGATATTGACAAGGCTCTAAATTTCAATGAGAAAATTCAGATTAAACATCAACAAGTTCAAGAACAACTTGAGAAAAGTCAAAGAAAATACAAGGAGAGGCATGACAAACATAGATTTGATCACAAGTTTCAAGAAGGAGATGAAGTATGGTTGCACATTAGCAAAGAAATGATGCAAGGGGAAGGTAAAATCCTTAAACCCATTCACTATGGTCCATTCAAGATCATAAATAACGTCGGTAACAATGCATTTCAACTTGACTTGCCTTCATATATGAAAATGTATTCAATTTTTAATGTTGAAAATTTACGTTTGTATGAGCCACCTTTGATTGATGATCGAAGAAGTGATGTTCAACTACCTTCTATTGAATATTTCTCGCCATAATTTATTGATGAGCTCAAGTAAGATACAATTCTTGATAGGAGGATAAGAGCATCCAAGAGGGAAAGTGTTGACTACCTTCGAGTTGGGCTCAAAGGCACTAACACAAGCATGGAAAAGTGGATGGAAGTTGGAAAGGTGAGGGAGTTGTACCCTCATCTACTGAACAGATAATCAAGTATTTTGGGATCCAAAAGCTTCCCAATGGGGAGGAGTGATCAGGAGTTCATAAATTTTTCTCAAAATTGAAATTTATATGATTGGTTTGAAACCAGGATGGTTGCGTAGATCTCATCTTCCTGATTCCGGTGCCGCGAACAGTTCGAAAAATTGATGTCGTATGAGGGAGATATCATGTTCTGATCGATTTCCCAAACAACTAAATTTGCGACAGGGTTGACTAGGATGCCCAATCAGAAAGGTGGATGCACAGTCAGTAAAAGGAATATTTTGAGGAATATTACTTTCCTCAGAGCTAGTCAGTCGATTACAAGTGGAACCATCCTATTCGTTGATTGGATTGTATGTTTTTTCAAGAGAACCAATCATAGGGTGACATGTGGCCAACCCTAAGGCCGCCACATGTCCCCAAAGTGGAGTATTGAAATTTTGGGAGAGGTCCCGCACGGTTCGACCCCGTGACCTTCGGTCTATGCGCATAGGTCTCCACCAACGACGAAGATCAACGGAATCCCATATCTCTACGAGATAGAGGGATCAAGGATCGAGGGATGTTCATGGTATTTAAATATAATCTTAAATCTCCATACATATACATACATGTGTGTATATATGAAATTTATTTTTTATCAACTTTGTGAGTTAAATTAGTTGTTAATAAGTTTCATTTTTTATCTTTTAGGAGCTAAGAGGAGAAGGGTCTTTACTCCTTCAATGGAGCATGCCCATGCCCATGGTTCACCCAGTCATGGTATGGTTCACACACTTTAATCAATGAATATGTACATGTATTTATATGTATGAATGTATTTTTGAATTGATTATAAATTCATATTTGTTTATGAAGTTTCTCTCTCATCTCGAGAGGTTGGTGGTGGTTCAAATCCCCTTAGAAGGCCATCAATAAGTGCTAGCAGGTTGCGTGAAGGTGGTGATATTTATTCCTCTAGAGGCCAATCAAGTGATGGTCATGTTTTTTAAGTGATGTTTTTAAAATAAATAATTGTGCACACATGTATATATATATATATATATATATATATATATATATATAATAAAATGTTTTAACAAATTTCGATTCTGTCCGATGTTTTTGGGATGGCAGTACCTTCTTCTTCCTTGGGAGATGTACCTTCTACTTTCTTAGAAGATGTGACAAATCCACAACCACAAGTATGGACAATTTTTCACTTTTAAAATTTATGTTTTTAAGTTATATATTCCAGCTCAAAAAGTTCCATTAAAAAATGAGATATATCTATATCTTGAGTTATTTTAAATTTTTTGAATTTTAGGTTTTTGGAGATTTTCTTTCTGAACCACTCTTAGGAGATGTGCCAAATCCGACAGCACAAGTATTCAATTTTTCACTTAAATATATACATATATATATATATATATATATATATATATGTTTTTAAGTTATAAGTTACAAATTGAAGCTTAAAATTTTTATTATAAATTGAGATCTAGAGATTTTGAGTTATTTTAAATTTTTTGAATTTTGGGTTTTTGGAGATTTTCTTTTGGAACCTCTCTTAGGAGATGTGCCAAATCCACCAACAGAAGTATTCAATTTTTCACTTAAATAAATATGTTTTTAAGTTATAATTTATAAATTGAAGTTTAAAAGTTTTATTATAAATTGAGATCTTGATCTTGAGTAATTTTATACTTTTGAATTTTTTGAATTTTAGGTTTCTATAGAGGATTTATTTTCTCCACGGACTCTAGCAATGGAGATAGGAACATCCGCACCATTTCAACCATTTGAACAAGTTTTCCAACTTTTTTTTTAATATTATTGAAAATAAGTTTATATGTATACATTTTCATTTGAAAATTTTTAATATATATATATATATATATATATATATTGTACAGTTTACTGTTGGAGATGTTCCCGTGGGGGAAGTTGTAGCAGACGAGCAACAAATGGAGAGGGAACCTCATGAGGTATTGCATGATTTTTTTTAATTTTTTTTTTTTTTACATGAAGTTCTATATATTCTCACTCAATTTTAAAACATCAAATTTTAATGTTTGTACACATTGTGTATAGGTTCCCCATGCTTCACAAGATAGCTCGCAGATTGAGACTTTGCTGGGAAAGACACTAAATCCATCTATATTTGATGGATGATGCACATGCACACGTGCAACATTATATTTTCAATAGATTTAGTCTTAAATTTACTTTTTTATATATAGTCTTCTCTAGATGCAGTCATATATAACTTGATACTTGATACTTGTGAGATCTACAAATTTTGGACATATTTTATGTGAACTACGTTTGGTACATGTGAATGTGATATATAACATTTTTAAAACTTAAAAGTTTTGGATGGTTGAACTACATTTGGCATGTGAAGTAATGTTGTGTTAAATAATTTGTTTTGTTTTTAAAGTGTTATGGTTGAACTACATTTGGCATGTGAAGTAATGTTACTTGATACTTGTGATCTATGATGTTTTGTTTTTAAACTCAAGTTTTGATACTCGTGATCTACAATGTTTTGTTTTTAAAAAGTTTTGATACTTGTGATCTATAATGTTTTGTTTTTATAACTCAAATTTTGGATGGTTGAACTACATTTGGCATGTGAAGTAATGTTGTGTTATAATTTGTTTTGTTTTTAAAACTTAAGTTTTGGATGGTCAAGAACTACATTTGGCATTTGAAGTAATGTTGTGATCTATATTAATGTTTTGCTTTTGAAAAACTCAAGTTTTGAATGATTGAACTACATTTGGCATGTGAAGTAATGTTGTGATCTATATTAATGTTTTGCATTTGAACTACATTTGGCATGTGAAGTAATGTTGTGTTATAATTTTTTTGTTTTTAAAACTTAAGCTTTGGATGGTTGAATTACATTTGGCATGTGAAGTAATGTTGTAATCTATAATGTTTTGTTAAATTAAAACTTAAGTTTTGGATGGTTGATCTACATTTGGCATGTGATATAATGTTAAATGTTTTTATTGGATAGTTGAACTACAATTGGCATGGCATGTGAAGTAATGTTGTGATATAGTCAAAAAGTTTTTAAAACTTAAATTTTGGATGGTTGAACTACATTTGGCATGTGATTATGATATTATGTTTTGTTTTTAAAATTCAAGTTGTCATTTTCCAAACAAAAAGAAAAATCACATGAATATATGTACATGTAGAAATGATTTTACACATGTTTGAATATATATGTTAAAACTATTGAAGTACAATATATATATATATATATATATATCTCTAAAAACAATTTTAAGATTCTAGGTCTTGTTAGATGTGTCAAACAATCATAAAATTTTAAAAATGAATTCTATAATGTATATATATCTAGTACGTGCAACATTTTTCATCAATGCACATAGGAAAGCTAATTGAATAGTTAATTGCTTTCTAGAACATATGTATCCAGTACTTCAACATTTTTCATCAATGCCAATAGAATTTAGCTACTTTCAATTAATTTCATTCTAGAACATATATATTCAGTACGTGAAACATTTTTCATCAATGCACATAGTAAAACTACTTGAACAGTTAATTGCATTCTAGAACATATATATATCCAATACGTGCAACATTTTTCATCAATGCACATAGAAAAGCTACTTTCAGTTAATTGCCTAGAACATGTATATATCCAGTACGTGCAACATTTTTCATCAATGCACATAGAAAAACTACTTTCAGTTAATTGCATTCTAGAACATATATATCCAATACTTGCAACATTTTTCATTAATGCACATAGAAAAGCTACTTTCAGTTTTAATTGCATTCTAGAAAATATATATATCCAATACTTCTAGAACATATATATCTAGTACTTGCAACATTTTTCATCAATGCACACAAAAAATATACTTTCAGTGAATTGCATTCTAGAACACACACACACACACACATATATATATCCAATACATGCAACATTTTTAATCAATGCATGTATAGAAAATCTACTTTCAGTTGATACTAGAGTGTGCATGTACCAAAACAATGTACATGTGCAAACACTTGCACAGATAACATAACAAGGCATCTCAATTTTTAGTTGAGTTATGAAAGTTCTAAAACAAGAATCCAAAAAGAAGAAATTGTTGGGCAGTTCAATCAAAAAAATTCCGATGGAATGTCATCTTCAATGATTCATTCATGATCGGATTTTGACATTTTCCATTTCTTAATTTTCGTTTTTTTCTTTGATTGAACCTCTATCAACTTTATGCGTGCTACACACACCATGTGACTATATTGACAACTTATGACATCAAGTTCATAGCCTTCAAAGTAAACAAAATCCCCACTTTGATTAGTTTGTCTGAAAAAATAACCTTTCAGTATAATAGATCCTCTTTCATATGGAAACCTGTGATCATTATAGTTTTCTAATAATTTCATTTTTCATTCAGTGCAATGCATCAAATAATACTTTACATTTTCATCGTTGTCAGTTGGTGCAATTACAGTAAAAACATCTCCTACACAATAAAACAAACTTAACAAAATTATGTAGTTAAATTTATTTCTAGATCTCTATCATTTGAAAGCAATTCAAATGTTACCTTCTCTAACAAGATCAAAAACTCGATCACCATCGGATGATATTGTAGTCTCCTCTGATTACATTTCTTAAAACATTGCAATAGACATTTTCCCCTTTGTATTTAGCTCTATATGTTTCCAATATTTTACACACATTTTGTTTTCACAAACGTCATTGGATTCTGTGTTGTCTATGCAAACATGACAAAAAAAAGAATATTTTCTTTTATCCAATGCAAACACATTTGTGGACAACTTTGTTTTAATTGAATGCAACTTTCGAGTCCCTTTTATAGTTTCAACATCATTTTCAATTGATCTATCTACATCTCCATTCCCAATATGCCAAAAAAACCTATATATGGAAAATTCAAAGAAGAATGTAAATATGATATCAAAATACCATCAAAGATAATCATTGTGATAAATATACATTGTTTAAAATTAGATATCCAATAAAAATTAAATTGAATGTACCTTCGCACTTCCCTTGATCGGTTAGTCTCATGGCTTAGAGCAGCGATGCACCATTGAACAACTCCGTTGGCGTCCACAAGTTGGTTTGCAGAGGGGTTCATTTGATATCTTTGAAGTGCTCATTTTATGCATGCCCCTGCACTGTCATGTTCTCCTTTTCCATGGCCAGTCTCAAAGAAATTCCAACAGTGTTTAATTCTGGTTTTCTTATGAAGACAACACAACCAAAAGAATGATCGTAAAGATTTGAATTAACATCCGTATCCATCTGACCATATCCAATGTTCATTGAATTTTATTCCATGACTTTTCAAGGAGTCATAAATCTTTCCAAAACAGTGTTGTACAAAATATGTACCATGTGTACGATCATCACTGATATAAAAGTAATATTCTTTAATAACATGTCGATTTTCACTAGTGCTTTCTATATGATTGAAATTTTGTTCAGCATGTCTATATAGACCATGAACGAGCATGGAGACTTGATCAGAATGATAGTATTCACTCTGAATTTCTTTTTTTTGGAACAAATGTGTAGTTTTCTGCAAAATCAATTACTGAAAAAATGGTTCCTAGTGGAAAAACTTCACGGGATTTTTTGAATTGCAAGTCTTGCCATCGAGCTCTATGGGAATGCTTGGTGTATTTATAAATTTATGCCTCAAACTTTCTCAAAAAATCTATCACAAAAATTTCTTCTTCTTGTAATTCACTTCTTTTAGCACTATTTGAACCTTGAATCGATGTATGGATATATTCATATCTTTTCCATTTCACTTTCATGTTGGAAAATGATTGATCATTTATATCAATACGATATTTGTTTTGAAATTTAGTCAAATTTCCACAATCATCACATTTTTTACCACCAACACATTTCTTTTCATAAAATAATTCATCGTTTTCCCTTTCACATAGAATTTGAGATATGAAATCATGGATAGTGGAAGGAGGAGGTGAATCTTTCCAAAATTTTCTACAAAAATTAAGGAATGTGTCAAACCAGGAGGTAACTCCTCAAAATCAGAATGTGTATTAGCTGAAGAATGCACATGGATTTATACATGGAGGTGAGGCTATTGGGATTCATCTCCCAATGACTCTTGGCCTTCCTTATTTCTTAATATTAATTAATATACAATATTCAATATGCACACCCATCCATAGGAATAGGTGTCAACATTCCCCCCTTTAATCCGAAGGGATGTTGGTGAGTCCAAGCATCATTCTGAACTTTTCAAACTTTTCTCTTCCAAGTGCTTTGGTGAAGATGTCAGCAGTTTGCTCATTTGTGGAACAATGATGTAGATGGATGGTTTTGGCCTGAACATGATGTCGAATTAGATGGTACTTTGTATTGATGTGCTTTGTTCGATCATGGAACTTTGGGTTCTTGGCCAACTTTATTGCAGAAGTGTTGTCGATCATGAGTGGAGTGGAATACATCTGTTTCATCTGCAAATCTTCCAGGATTTTCCGGAGCCACACAATTTCCTTTGTTGCTTCAGCTGCTGCCACATATTCTGCCTCGGTCGTGGAATCTACTGGAACTGACTGTTTGCGTGATCTCCATGAGACAGCTCCTGATCCAAGACTCATGGTGTAACTTGTAGTAGACACCCATGTTTCTTTGTCACCATCAAAGTCTGAATTAGAGTATCCGGTCAAGTTGAAGTCGCCTACCTGTGTATATTTGAGTCCAAAGTCTTGAGTCCCCTTCAAGTACCTTAGCACTCTTTTTGCAGCAGACCAATGTCCTTCACAAGGTTTTTGCATGAACCTTGAGAGAATTCCAACAGCAAATGAAATGTCAAGTCTGGTGGTGGTCAGGTAGATAAGACTTCCTACAAGTTGTCTATACTTAGTTGCATCCTCAAATTCCTTCCCTTCAATAGATGTGAGCTTCAAGTTTTGGTCCATTGGAGTGGTTAAGGGATTACATTCATCCATGCCAAACTTGTTCAAGAGATCTCCAATGTACTTCTTTTGAGAAAGAAATATGAATTTAGGATGTTGAATTACTTCAATACCCAAATAGTAATGAACATGACCCAAATCAGTCATTTCAAAACCTTTCTTCAACTCTTTCTTCATGGATGCAATATAGCTCTCATTGTTTCCTATTATCAAAAGACCATCTACATATACCACAATATATACAACTGTTTTTCCAACTTTCTTAACAAACAAAGTTGCATCATCAAGATCAAAATGTTTGAAATCAAGTTTCAAAAGATGCTCGGTCAATTTCTCATACCAGGCTCGTGGTGCTTGCTTAAGGCCATACAAGGATTTTACAAGTTTGCAAACTTTGTGTTCTTGACCCTTTATCAAAAATCCTTCTGGCTGGGACATATAAACTTTCTCCTTTAGATCTCCATTCAAGAAGGTTGTTTTTACATCCATCTGATGGACTTTCCATCCATTCTGAGCTGCTAAGGCAAAGAGAGTCCGGATGGTGCTCCATTTTGCTGTGGGAGCAAAAGTTTCTTCATAATCGATTCCTTCCTTTTGTGCGAATCCTTTTTCCACAAGCCGGCCTTATGCTTGTCAAGTGAGCCATCTGCTTTGTACTTGTTCTTGTAGACCCACTTACAACCAATTGGTTTCGTTCCCAAAGGCGGATCAACCAGCTTCCAAGTGCCATTCTTTATCAAGGCATCATACTCCTTCTGCATCGCTTCTTTCCATTCATCATGAGAAGCGACTTCTTTGAAGGAATTTGGTTCATGATCTGTAGACAAACTCAATTCACAGTTATAAGCAATATCCATATCAACAGGAGAATCGGAATTATCTACATCACCTTCGATTTCTTGAGTGGAACTTCTTGTTCCTGTTTTTCCAACCTCATCAGGATGAACATTTTCTAGTGTCTTTGTCAGCCATTTGGGAGGACCTTTCTGAGATGGCCCCGGCTGGTCACTTGACTGAGTTGGGATTGATTCAAGATTCAATCTCCCAATTCTGTCAATCACATCATCCAATGTGTCATCCGTGGTTGTTTCTTCATGTGGGGGAGAGTGTGGTTTAGGAAATGATTCCACAGTTTGATTCAATATCGGAATCCCCCTTCAAGGTGTGGAATCACATTATCAAACTCTTGGAAAGACTTTGCATGTGTGAATCTGTCCAGGCGATCAAGTTGCCGCTCAACAACCTTGTCACTCTTGGAAGATTCAAGAAATATGACATCTCTTGCTATCACAAACTTCTTATTTGTTTCATCATAGAGACGATATCCTTTGGAGGTATTGGAGTACCCCACGAAGATACATTTTCTGCTTCTAGCACCAAGTTTGTTCCTTTGACCCTTGGGTATCAAGGCATAACAGGTGGACCCAAAGACCCTGAAATGCTTTACCGAAGGAATGTGGCCATGCCACATTTCAAAAGGAGTTTTATTTCTAATTTAACTTGAAGGACACCTATTCTTTATGTAAACAGCACATAGAACTGCATCAGCCCAAAACATCAATTTTACATTCTTGAAAAATAACATGGAGCGGACCATATTTAAAATGGTTCTGTTCATTCTTTCAGCTACACCGTTCTGTTGTGGATTATATGGCACGGTTGTTTGATGTTTGATTCCATGTTGACAAAGATAATTTTCAAATTCATTTGAGGTGTATTCTTTTCCATTATCAGTACGTAGAGAGCCAATATGTGTTTGTGCATCATTTTCAATCCATGCATGAAAATTCTTGAAAGTTTGAAAAGCATCAGACTTATTCTTCAGTAAGTAAATCCAACACATTCTGGTGTAGTCATCAATAAATTTCATCATGTATTTGTTTCCATTTGCAGAAGCAATAGGCATAGGGCCACATAAATCTAAATGAACAAGTTCAAGTTTCCTATGTGCTCTTGAGTGTGAATCATGAAATGGCTGTTTGCTATGCTTTCCTAGAATACAAGCATCACATTCCTTAGGTTTTCTAGGAATTGTAGGCAGTCCATCAACACCATTTTTCTTCAATAAATGAAGGCTGTCATAGTTTAAGTGTCCAAATCTAGCATGCCATAAAAGACTTGATGGAAATATACCTTCATCATGATGTGAACTGAATGCAAAGTTTTGAGCATGAGCAGATGAACCTTTCAGCTTCAAGAGTCTCCCTTCTTCTATTCCCTCCATGACAAGTGAGTGATCTGATGTTGATCTGACCTCTGCCTTGCCATCAAACAAGTGAACTGAGTGTCCTTGCTGTCGGATTTCGATCAGGGACAGCAAGTTTCTCTTCAACTCCGGGAGGTATAGAACCTCATGTAGGATATGATCAGGAAGACCAGGCAGTTTAAGCCTGACTGTGCCAAGCCCTGATGGCTTGAGTTTGGATTTATCTGCGAAATATACTGCTCCATCAACTTTGTCAGTGAATTCTTCAAAAAAATCTTATCTAAATGTCATGTGACATGTTGCTCCTGAATCTAGCAACCAGTCATCTCTCCATGAAGTAAATGAAACATCAAATAGGTTTTCAGTTACTCCATTGTTACAATGTGCTAGAATAGAATGAGCTGATTCAGCTGGTTTACCTTTGTCTTTGTCATCAGTTTTACCTCTATCTTGATTTGTTTGCTGCTGAGCTTTAGATTGTCTGCCCCCCTTTTCTCTGAAGTTTCTTCTTCGTCTTCTGCCTTCTCTTCCTCTGGATGGACCTGAAGCATGTCTCTTTTCTCTATGTGCCAAGTAGGCAGCCTCTTTAGAAGATGAAGGGACTGTCATCTTCTTTTGAAGGAGGAGAGAAAAAAAACTTTGCTGGAAAATTTCTCTTGAAGGAGAGAAAACAAAAAAAATCTTTGCTGGAAAATGTACTCAGTTTAAAAGGACGGAAAATCTTTTTTCTAAAAGACTGAATTTAAAAAACACAAGCTCTTTGCTAAAAAACACTGAATTCTGCACCAAAAAAATATATGTAATTTTTTTGTTTTGTTTGGAGAAAAAATTTGTATGGGGGTCGATATGGAATGGTTGGGGGGGGGGGGGGGTACGGAAAAGAGCGGTATCGAATGTATGGTGGGATGGTATATAAATGTAATGAGGGGCGATATTGAGAAGGGCGTAATACAATATGAGGGGCGGTATATATGGGAGGCAATGTTGTATAAAATATGGAATAGCGTTGAAATAGTGGTATTGAAATGGGCGGAATGATATTTAAAAGGCGGAATGGTAGAATTACGAATGGGAGAGGGCGGAATTATGGTGTTATTGTATACAAATGGTGGTGTAATATATATGAGGTGGTATTATAATAGCGCTATATTATGAGTGAAGGGTGGTATCAAAGTAAGGGCGTAGAAGGTATGGTGGGAGGGGTGTAAATATGAACAGTGGCAGCGTGGTATATATGTAATAGTTGACCACCGTTGGAACAATGTCGATTTAAACAGTGACCACGTATATATGCGTTAAACGCAGGTGGAGAGGCGGTATTTCATATATGGACAGCGCAATGGTTTTTGAAACTGTATGAAGCGGTATTGACAGCGTTCCAGCGTAATATAAAATATGGAATGGATGGGAGGCTTCGATACCTGTGTTATGCAGCCATACGACAGGCAGACAGGCCACGGAAGTTCAATGGACAGGCCATGGAAGTTCAAACCATGCATATTATAATTTGAAACGTAATGATATTCCAGCGTAATGACAGAGCGGTATTCATGTTATGGAGTGGCGGTGTTGTAAATAACATAACGCAAATGAGATGCGAGCATGGGCACCGAGAGGTGAGACGCTGGTCGAGTGAGCTGTGCGCAGGTAAGGGGATGTATGATAGTTTATAACGCTGTGGAATGTGGAGGTATTTAAACTTTGACAGCATTGTATATAAATGTGGCAGGTGCGCAGAGGGCGAGGCAAGGAGAGTGGGGGGAGTGTGTGCGTTGAAATGAGGGGAGAGGAGAAGTCGATAGGGAAATGCAAAGCGTTGTATGGAGAATGTAGCAGTGAGGGCGGAGTGTGGAGAGGCGTTGGGTAGGTAAGGCGTTGGGAGAGTGGAGGAGGCCTAAAGGGCCGTTACAAAAAAAAAATTGAAATGGAATCTTGCAGAATGACAGAGTCTGCAATTTTCAGATTGACAGAGGAGCCTGCAGTCTTCAGGAGCTTCAGCAGCTGGAGCTGCAAATGTCAGGGCTAAATAGAGAAAAAAATGCAGAATAACAGTCTAGCAATTAATGAGCAGCAAAAACTATTAATAAAATTGACTGAGCAAAGGAAAGGGAGTTACACCACAGGCAGAAATGCCAATAGTGGAGTTGGCTCTGATACCATGTCAAACCAGGAGGTAACTCCTCAAAATCAGAATGTGTATTAGCTGAAGAATGCACATGGATTTATACATGGAGGTGAGGCTATTGGGATTCATCTCCCAATGAATCTTGGCCTTCCTTATTTCCTAATATTAATTAATATACAATATTCAATATGCACACCCATCCATAGGATTAGGTGTCAACAGAATGTGTCATAATATAACTCAAATTCCACATGATAACGACAACAACAAGTGTCGCGTACGGTGATAGGTTTTACATATCATGGTTTTTGTTGAACAAAAGCACTGATTGAGACATGAATTTCACGATTCTCTTCTTTGAACTTGTTGAAAAACTCTAACTGAGTGTTTTCCAAGAAATTTTTTTCATGTTCTTCGTACTGATTTCGTGCTATTCTTCTTCGCATCACATCCCTTGAATTTGGCGAAACACGTGAGTTTTTCTTCCAATATTAATATATTGTTTTTTAACATTTTCTCCAAGTATATATTTGTATGGTTGCCTACAAATAGCTCTCCAACAAGCGAGTTCATCATTTACATCTATTTGCAACCGAAATTTCCGATAATTGTGCAAAGTTTTTCGTGAGGTTCCTAATGCTTGTGCCATAGATTTTACCAAGCGATTCTATTTAGTACTTGATGAAACCATTGCCATATGTATTGCTCTACGTACAACTGAAATTTTTTTCTGTCTAGATCTTCTAATTGAATTTATAGCACTTTTTATATTTTTTATCACATTTTCCCTCATTTTTTTTATCTTTTGTTGATTTTTGAATACCTAATAAAGTCGTAGCTTCTTTAATTTCCTTAATGATAGGATACCTTTCAAAATTTGGGCTTGAACTGTCACATTTTCCTTTGTGAAGTACGTATAAAAAATGTGTTTAACACGATATCTTATAACATGGTCAGCTCTTTTATCTCCATATGTATGAGTGTCAAAATTTTCTAACATCTCATCATCGACATTGATTTCATTTGTACATATTAAAATGAATAGTACATAATAAGTTTACATATTCAATAAACAACTAAATTAATAAATATGTATAATTTCAATAATACATGCATGTGTTCAACACACACACCAACACACACACACACACACACACACACACACACACACACATATATATATATACCTTGTGATTCAATTTCTTCACTTGAATTTCTTTCAACATTTTCACCATCTTCAATCATTGGTTCAATATCTCTTTCAATTATCTTTCAAAATTTTGTATCTCATCATTAATGTTTTGAGGAATATCTCTCTTTGTTTACATTGCAAAATATTTTTCAAATTAGTTCATCAAATAAAAATTAAGCTTCACATTTTAAACTAGGAAAATTTTAAATATCAAATTCATAATATTTACATTTACATACATGTTTCAACTTCTAGTTGAGGTTGATTTTCCCTTTCAATATTTGTGAGTGCTTCTCTCTTTCTTTTGCGAGATTCTCTCGTTTGTTCTCTACGTTCCTCAGGGTCTCCTTTTCGATCATATTTTCTTGTGCAATTCCTTCGATTTCCCATGATAATAGAGTATGAAGTTAAAAAAATTTCCTTCAAAAATTTAGACAAAAACTCAATTAAAAAAACACATCACAAAAAATTTAATTTAAAAAAAAAAAAAAAAAAACCTCATTTTAAAAATTTTGAAAAAAATACATACATCAATCCAAAACACTTACTTTAAAAAATCCGAGAAAAAAATGTCTTATAAAAATGAAACGAAGCTCAAAATATTTCCTTCCAAGTCCTGCAAAAAAAATTCAATCAAAAGTTAGAGAAAAACTCATTTAAAAAATTATTATAAAATATTTACTTCAACCCAAAACACGTACTCTAAAAAAATGTCACTTCAAAAAATACCTCCAAAAAATGTCCATTGAAAATTAATTCCAACTTCTTAAAAAATGTCACTTTAAAAAAACCTCTAAAAAAATATCACTTTAAAAAATACCTCCAAAAAATGTCCATTGAATACTATGCCTAAAAAGAGTCCTTTCGAAATTAAGCCTAAAAATATTCCTTTGAAAATTAAGCCCAAAACCTCTAAAAACAATGAAAATTAAGCCCAAATCCATACCTTCAAAAAAAAATTAAGCCCAAAAAAATCCAAAAAATGTATCACATACCTCCAAGAAATTTCCTTTGAATGTAATGTCTTTTGAATGTACCTCCAAGAAAAGTCCTTAAACCCAAAACAATCATTTGCAAAAATTTCCTTTGAATGTACCTCCAAGAAAATTCCTTAAACCCAAAACAATCCTTTGCAAAAATGTCCTTTGAATGTACCTCCAAGAAAAGTCCTTCAACCCAAAACAATTCTTTGCAAAATCAGACCAAGACCTTTACAAAATTAGACCAAATGTGGGAAAATATGCGAAAATAATGAATGCTTTCGCGGCAAATTTATATTGCCGCGAAATGTTTTCTTGGAGGGGCTTCGTGGTATTTTCCGGCCAACGGAAAGTTGGGTAAAATTTCGGCCGAATTTTTATGTCGTTAGACTTGACGGCCGTCAGTGCAAAAAACAATTCAGCCGAACTTTTTTAATAGTTCGGCCGAACTAACACGTCTGCAATTACATAGAGCCTAGCTCTGAATACATATCTTCAACTTTGGACTTATTAAACTCCATGAAACATTCTGAATTAATTGTCAGAACCAAGACAAGCATTTTCAAAATTCAATCTACTTTCAGGAAATATAACTTTTATGGAAATTCATAAATATTTACTAATTTTAATTAATTTTGTAATAAAACGGGTGCAAACAATTTCTGAAGGTCATTATGATTCAGTGAAATAATAATTTTGTATCTTCCAAAATACACTGTAAAAAAAATTGAAAAAATTATGGTGCATTACATTGGTCTGTCTTCTGTAATGGGTAGTTTTTAGATTTTTAGTTTAAAACTTATATGTTAAGAAATTTCATGCATCGTGAAACATATTCAAAATATGCAGTTTTTTCATATAGGACCAATTCAAAAAATTCTAGTAATTATGATATGCATCAGTTGGTTTTGTAAATATAACAAAACCGAATTAGACTTTGTCTAAATTATTGTAACACATTTTGTTTCTCAAAAACACAAAGTTTCAAAGAATACAGCAGTGTGTATTAACATGACTTCGTATGAATCCTTTGATTTTTAAAAAACACACACTCAAAGAAACGCTAAGTTAAAATATCAAATGTGTATAAAAAAATTCCAAAAAATAAGTAATATAAAGCTAATAAAATTTCTGACAACTTTTTTTTTATCACAAAATGAAATTCTAAACAGAAAAAAAAAAAAAATTTGGCTTGCAGAAAGTTGAAAAAAAAAAAAAATCATTTTTTTCTCAAAAAAGGGCAAAAAGTGTAACCCAACTTCACATTTTCACCATTAAATTGTAATCCATATTTGGAAGTTGAAAGCAACTTGCCATAGATAAGTAAATCTTAAGACCTACTAGTTCATCTATGTCAAATGATCTAGACCTTGGGAGGAGGCCCTTAAGATCTAAAAAAATGAAATGGATTTCGCAAAATCTGCAAAATTAGAATACCATAAAAAAGAGAGAACTCACAGTAAATAAAACCACTGAGAAATTTTTTTATTAAAACAAAGAATAACTATAGAAGCTACATTATGGTGGACAATTTGTCCTTTTACAAAATGTGACTTTTTTACTTATAGACTTTTCTTGTTAGAATGCCACAGGTAAATTCCACGGGTGGGTAAATACCATGGGTGAATGAATACCATGGGTGGATCTCACTTACAATACCATGGGTGAATGAATACCATGGGTGGATGCCACTTACAATACCATGGGTAAATTCCATGGGTGGATAAATACCATGGGTTTATGCTATTTACAATACCATGGATAGATTCCATGGGTTGATGAATACCATGGGTGGATGAATACCATGAGTGGATTCCATTTTCCATTCGGCCATTCCTCCCTCCTTAAGAAGCAATGGTCCCCATTGCGTGAAATTCCCTCTCGAGAATCCTTTTTTGAATTTGCAGAGCCACTGAAGAGAATAGTTTTGTGTGGTTAATCCATAATCGTGATGAACCAAGATCTGAGGATAGAGATACCATGTAATGTGTGTGATCAACTGTGATACTGACAGTGTGTATCCTAGCAAATGGACTTCGATGAAGTGTGGGTTTGTGATCCAGGTGGCCACCCACCTATTCCATTTGGACCCGCACCATCAATTCTTTCAGTGTTTCACTTCCAGCAGCTTACTATTTTTAGCAGGTTTTCGAGTCCTGCACTCCCGAAGCCGTTTTGGGGCCTTAATGATCCAGGTGAATATTGGTGGCCACCCACCTATTCCATTTGAACCCCCACCATCGGTTCTTTCTATTTTTAAGTTGCATCACAACTTACTATTTTTAGCAGTTTTTCGGGTCCTTAACTTTCAAAGTCGTTTTGAGGCCCTAAATGACGTTTTTTGGAAAAACGGGGAGAAACATGTGTCAATGGATTGATGTATCTCACACCAAAAGTTGTACTCCTCGAATAGATCTTTCTATCGATCTATTAAGCATGTCAAACAGAGATCGTATGCCAAAGTTACGTCCCTAGGAAGTTGAAACACCAATTTACCCAAACGGGGCCCATAGTTTTGGTGCTTCATCTCCTAGGGTTAGGTTTTTGGACGTTTCAAGTTTACATTGTTTCTCAACAATAAATAGGCCTGTGAGCCTCATTGTAACACAGTGGAGGGGCCTGGAGCCGTCACATCTCTTCTCAGAGATACGCTACCAGTGCCTTCACCCGCTCATCTATTTCCATTATGTATGTAATAGGCCTTTGAGCCTCAATCTAACACAGTTCAGAGGCCTATAGCTGCCACATCTCTTCTCAGAGATAAGCTACCAGTGCCCTAGCTAGTTTCCATTATGTTTGTAAGCCTATTTCAGTCATTCTTTTATTAATAAAATTAAGCATTATATCCGATGCATCTCTGTGTCTATGGTTATGTGTATTCTGTTGCATTCTTGCATAAATTTGGATCAGTCGTATCAGAGCGGATCTACTCTTTCTCTGTTTTTCTTTGCATGCATCCAACATGGTCAGGGTGTAATGATTTTGGGCTCGCTCTGTGTGCACTCTTGCAAGATCATCCTCGCAAACCCCGATGACCCCCCATGGCGGAAGGAAAGAAATACGAGGGAGCAGGAGATCCTATCAAAATATTGCTCGAAGAGGCCCTCGAGAAATAGAGGAACGCGATGATGGATAACATTGCCAAGATCCTTCAATGACTCCCCACCGATGGCACATCTACATCCAGTGCATCCGCCAACAGGTCCGTGACATCGTGGACAAATCCAATACCAAGTTCAGCAAAATTTTCCCCCCCATGGAGAAACTTAACGCAATGGGGACCATTGCTTCCTAAGGAGGGAGGAATGATCTAGGTGGACATCGATGGCCACCTACCTATTCCATTTGGACCCATACCATCAATTCTTTTAGTTTTCACTTCCAGCAGCTTACTAACTTTAACAAGTTTTCGGGTCCTACACTCCCGGAGCCGTTTTGGGGCATTAATGATCCAAGTGGATATTGGTGGCCACCCACCTATTCCATTTGAACCCCATGATCAGTTCTTTCCATTTTTAAGTTGCAGCACAACTTACTATTTTTAGCAATATTTTGGGTCTTGAACTTCTAGAGCCATTTTGGGGCCCTAAACGACGTTTATTGGAAAAATCGGAAGCAACATGGGTTCATTGACTGATGTTTCTCACACCAAAAGTTGTACTCCTCAGATAGATCTTTCTAACGAGCTATTAAGCGCATCAAACGGAGATTGTATGCCAAAGTTACGTCCCTGGGAAATTGAAACACCAATTTACCCAAACGGGGCCCACAATTTTGGCGCTCCATCTCCTAGGGTTAGGTTTTTGGACGTTTCGGGTTTACATTGTTTCTCAACAATAAATAGGCCTGCGAGCCTCATTGTAACACAGTGGAGGAGCCTAGAGCCATCTCATCTCTTCTTAGAGATACGTTACCAATGCCTTCGCCCGCTCATATATTTCCATTATGTTTGTAATAGGCCTACAAGCCTCAATGTAACACAGTTAAGAGGCCTGTAGCAGCTACATCTCTTGTTAGAGATAAGATACCAACACCCTAGCTAGTTTCCATTATGTTTGTAAGCCTATTTCGGTCATTATTTTATTATTAAAATGAAGCATTATTTCCGCTGCATCTTTGTGTCTATGGTGATATGTGTATTATGTTGCGTTCCTGCATAACTCTGGATCAGTGATATCAAAGCGGGTCTGATCTTTCTCTGTTTTTCTTTGCATGTACCCAACGCGGGAAAGGTATAAGGAGTTCGAGCTCGATCTAGGTGCACCCTTACAAGAACAACCTCGCAAACCTCGACGACCCTCCATGGCGGAAGGAAAGAAAGACGAGGGAGCAGGAGATCCTATCAAAATATTGCTCGAGGAGGCCCTCGAGAAACAAAGGAACGTGATGATGGATAACTTTGTTGAGATCCTTCAACGACTACCCACCGACGACACATCTACATCTAGCACGCCCGCCAACAGGTCCGCGACATCCTGGACAAATCCAATACCAAGTTCAGAAGAATTTTCACCCCCACTCCCATGGAGGAACATAACACAATGGGGACCATTGCTTCCTAAGGAGGGAGGAATGATCTATGTGGATATCGATGGCCATGCACCTATTCCATTTGGACCTGCACCATCAATTCTTTCAGTTTTTCACTTCCAGCTGCTTACTATTTTTATTAGGTTTTCGGGTCCTACACTCCCGAAGCCGTTTTGGGGCATTAATGGTCTAGGTAGATATTGGTGGCAACCCACATATTCTATTTGAACCCCCACCATTAGTTCTTTCCATTTTTAATTTGCAGCACAACTTACTATTTTTAGCAGTTTTTCGGGTCCTGAACTTCCAGAGCCGTTTTGAGGCCCGAAATGACGTTTTTTGGAAAATTTGAGAGAAACATGGGTCTATTGACTGATGTTGCTAACACCAAAATTTGTACTTGGATAAATCTTTCTAGTGAGCTATTGAGTGCGTCAAATGGAGATCGTGTGCCAAAGCTACATCCCTGGGATGTTGAAACACCAATTTACCCAAACGAGGCCCACAGTTTTGGTGCTTCATCTCCTAGGGTTAGGTTTTTGGACACTTCGGGTTTACATTGTTTCTCAAAAATAAATAGGCTTGCGAGCCTCATTGTAACATAGTGGAGGGGCCTGGAGTTGTCACATCTTTTTTTAGAGATACGCTACCAGTGCCTTTTCCCGCTCATCTATTTCAATTATGTTTGTAATAGGCCTTCGAGCCTCAATGTAACACAGTTCAAAGAACTGTAGCCACCACATTTCTTCTTAGAGATAAGCTACCAGCGCCCTAGCTAGTTTCCATTGTGTTTGTAAGCCTATTTCATTCATTCTTTTATTAACAAAATGAAGCATTATTTCCACTACATCTCTCTGTTTATGGTTATATGTGTATTATGTTGAATTCCTGCAAAAATCTAGATTACTGGTATCAGATCGAGTCTGCTTTTTCTCTTTTTTTCTTTGCATGTCCCCAACGCGGTTAGGGTATAAGGAGTTCGGGCTCGATCTGGGTGCACCCTTGCAAGATCAACCTCGCAAACCCCGACGACTCCCCATGGCGAAAGGAAAGAAAGACGAGGAAGCAGGAGATCCTATCAAAATATTACTCGAGGAGGCCGTCGAGAAACAAAGGAACGCGATGCAGCTGCCCACCAACGATACATCTACATCCAGCACATCCGCCAACAGGTCTGCGACATCCTGGACAAATCCAATACCAAGTTCAGCAGAATTTGGCCCCCCATGGAGGAACTTAACGCAATGGGTACCATTGCTTCCTAAGGAGGGAGGAATGATCCGGGTGGATATCGATGGCCACCCACCTATTCCATTTGGACCCGCAACATCAATTCTTTCAGTTTTTCACTTCCAGCAGCTTACTATTTTTAGCAAGTTTTTGGGTCCTGCATTCCTGAAGCCGATTTCGAGCCTTAATGATCCAGTTGGATATTTGTGGCCACCCACCTATTCCATTTGAACCCCCACCATCAGTTCTTTCCTTTTTTAAGTTGCAGCACAACTTACTATTTTTAGCATTTTTTCAGGTCCTGAACTTCTGGAGCCATTTTGAGGCCCTAAACGACATTTTTTGGAAAAATCCGTCAAGTTGGATTACAATTTCTCACACCAAAATTTTTCCTCAGATATATCTTTCTAACGAGCTATTGAGTGCGTCAAACGGAGATCGTATGCCAAAGTTACGTCCCCTGGAAGTTGAAACACCAATTTACCCAACCGAGTCCACAATTTTGGCGCTTCATCTCCCAGGGTTAGGTTTTCAGACGTTTCGGGTTTACATTGTTTCTCAACAATAAATAGGCCTGTGAGCCTCACTGTAACATAGTGGAGGGGCCTGGAACCATCACATCTCTTCTCAGAGATATGCTACCAGTGCCTTCGCCCGCTCATCTATTTCCATTACGTCTGTAATAGGCCTTCGAGCCTCAATGTAACACATTTCAGAGGCCTGTAGCTGCCACATCTCTTCTCAGAGATAAGCTACCAGCGCCCTAGCTAGTTCCCATTATGTTTGTAAGCCTATTTTAGTCATTATTTTATTAATAAAATGAAGCATTATTTCCGCTGCATCTCTATGTCTATGGTTATGTGTATTCTATTGCGTTCCTGCATAAATCTGGATCAGTTTGTGGATGACCCATAACCATGAAAAACGGAATCTGAGGATAGAGGCACCTTGTAATGCTTGTGACCAACTATGATGCTAACAATGTGTGACCTAGAAAATGGACTTCAATGAAGTTTGGGTTTGTGGATGAACCATAACCATGAAAAACGAAAATCCGAGCATAGAGATACCATGTAATGCTTGTGACCAACTATGATATTAACAATGCGCGGCCTAGAAAATGGACTTCAATGACAAAGATTTTTTGTTGTTGACCCATAATCGTGATGTTGATTGTTGATGAAGTATTAGGTGCCTACATAGCTTGGGGTGGGAGGGCACACCTCCAAAGAACCAAAGCCGAATGTTTCTATGCTAAAAGTGATGAATGTGAAACAGGTGACTACTAAAGCTGAGTGGGAGGGTGCATCTCCAAAGGGAACCCACTCTGAATGTTGCTCCAGATTTAAAACAGGCATAACTCAGTCAATATAACTTGGAATTGTTAGTATAACCTATATTTGGAAATATACTGACATTCTACATCTTCCTATGTGGTTGAAATTCCTATCTGGACACTCTGGAAACTCAGATTCACGCTACAACTGTCCTTTCGTCACAAAAAGTCTGAAAAGTAGTTGATTTTAAATCAACGATATCTCCCTTATTCATACTCCGATTCGACAATTTTTTTTTTTAAATTAGGTGAATTTTCAAGAGGAGCTCAGATATGAAGTAAGGTTTATTAAATTCTACATAGAAAGAGTAAAAATTGATAGGAGAGCCGCCATCCACAAATTCTCGTAAGAAAAATTTCTATAACACAACCGATTTTAAATCAACAATATCTCCCTCATCTAGACTCTGAATCGACCGATTTTTTTTAATTTGGGTATTTTTTCGTAAGGAATACAGATATGTTAATTTTTTTTTGTAAATTTTGTACCAAAATTTTCAAATCTGATCTGCAAATTCACCGCCGAAAAAAATAAAAAATAAAAAATAAAAATAAATAAATAAATAAACCCTAAAAAACAATATAGAAATTCTTCTCGCTTGGCCCAAGAAAGTGATCTGTGGAGGTCATGGAACTTGCATGAGGTTTTCTACAAAACGTTGAAACTGAAATATGCTTCAACCCCTCATTCTCATGGAGTCATAACTTGAATATGATACCACTAATCCAGATCTTGGGAGGAGTCCCCCAATATCTAAAAAATTGAAATGGATTTGGCAATACCTACAAAATTAGAATGCCATAAAAAGGAGAGAACCCGCAGTAAATAAAACCACAATTTTTTTTAATTAAAATAGAGAATAACTTTAGAAGCTACATTGTGGTGGAAAATTTTTCATTTTACAAATTGTGATTTATTACTTATAGCATTTTTTTGTTACAATACCACATGCAAATTCCATGGGTGGGTAAATACCATGGGTGAATCAATACCATGAGTAAATTCCATGGGTGGATAAATACCATAGGTTGATGAATACCAGGGGTCGATGCCATTTAGAATACCATGGGTGGATGTCATTTTCCATTCAGATCATCGAAGGAGCAGCCAACCAAGTTGTTGATTGGGTAATTAGCTTGAAGTGTCTAAGAGGGAATGAAATAGATAACTTCAAACCTCAATCAATCATGCAAGTTCGCAATAGGGATTAAGAATAAGGTTATTCATACCTTAGGCACTATGGAAACATCAATATTTGCACCAAGTCCTAAGTACATTATGAAATTAGATCACGATGAATAAAGCAACATTTTTAGAGCCCAATTAAACCATCATTTTTTTTCTCCTCTGGAGCAAATTTCCAACATTCCAAGAAAGGTGATAGTGCTACTCAAATTTTGATTGATTATATGTCTTCTTTACACAAACCCATTGGTTTTCACCTCAATTCATTGCAGAAACTCTACTAAACATCCAATGTGGGCTATCTTTGACTACTCTTATTCTTCTATTCACAGAGAAGCTGGGCTTCACGAAGCACACTTCGACTGGCAATGAAATGAAAAAATAGGTGTTTCTTAAGAAAAATGATACAAAAAATAAGGAAATTTACTAGATTTGATTAGGATATAACTCTTGTCCTTACTAGAATAGAAAGAAGAAGAGGGAATTTAACATAGCTCAAGGTAAAGTTCTCCCCTGATCTCTATTATGACTATTTCATATCTAGTTATTTGAGTGGCCACTCAAATCAGTGAGGTTGGCCTCATATTTACCCCTCCTATTTCAACTATATCCCCCCATTAGGGTAGGAGAAATTATTATTCTCTCACTACTCATTATGGTTGGATCCTTGTGTAAGTAGAGAATAAGGGTAAGTAGATCCAAGGTTTGGGAATTACCTTTCAAACCAAAAGGATAAAATGGGAGTATAACATTTATCTCATCACAAAAAGGAATCTGGAAAGTATAAAAAAAAACTTGCCTAATAACTTGATCCAGGTGGATATGGGTGGCCACCTGCCTATTCCACTTGGACCCCCACCATTATTTCTTTCATTTTTTCAGTTTCCTCAATTGTAGCACAATTTATTATTTTTGGCAGCTTTTCAGGTCCTGAACTTCTGGAGCCGTTTTGAGGCCATAAACGACGTTTTTTGGAAAAACTAGGAACAACATGTGTGTTCGATAGATATTGTTCACTTGAAAGATATAGTATTCGGATAGATATTTCTAACGAGGTATTGTGTGTGTCAAACGAAGATCGTATGCCAAATTTACATCCCCGGGAAGTTGATGTACCAATTTACGCAAACAGGGCCCATAGTTTTGGTGCTTCATCTCATAGGGTTACGTTTTTGGACGTTTATGGTTTTCCGTTGTTTCTCAATAATAAGTATGCCTTAGAGCCTCATTTTAACACAGTTCAAAGGCATGTAGCCACCACGTCTTTTCTCAGAGATAAGCTACCATCGTCCGCACTAGTTTATTTTCCATTCTGTCTATAAGCAATTTTCAGTATTTGATATTAATGAAATGAAGTGTTATTCTTGCTACATATATGCGTTCATGTTTATTTTTGTATTTTATTGCGTTCCTGCATAACTCTGGATTAATGGTATCAGAGCGGTATGTTCTTTCTCAATTTTTCTCTACATGTCCCCAACAAGGTCAAGGTGTAAGGATTTAGGGCTCGATTTAGTTGAACCTTTGCAAGATCAACCTCACAAACCCCGATGACCTCCCATGGTGGAAGAAAAAAAAGACGAGGGACCAAGAGATCCTATCAAAATATTGCTCGAGTAGGACATCAAGAAACAAAGTAACACAATGATGGACAACTTTGCCCAGATCCTTCAACGACTACCCACCGATGGCGCACCTTCATCCAACAGCCACTCTAGAGGCACCACTCCTTTTAAGGTACAAGTAAAATTTGACATTACCATATTTAAAGGCCAAATAGATGTAGATGTTGTAGTTAAATGGTTGAATATATTAGGAGGATATTTCTCAGTTCATGATTTTTCCAATCAGGAAAAGATTACTTTTGAACTCCTCAAAGCCGCCCCCTATGTCAAGGACTGGTGGGAAACCTACTGTGAGCAAAAGGACGAGAGGGAAACCTCCCTTAGTCGCACCCACCTGGAATTATTTCCGAGACACCATAAAGGAACAATATTGTCCTGTGGGGAGCTATGAGGACAAGTACATACAATGGACTATGTTTCGATAAAAAAGGGATCAAGATGTGCATGAGGTGACAAATATGTTCCATACCCTGCACACAAAGTTGGGTATCAAAGATTCAGAGAAACATTTGGTGTTGAATTACCGTATTTTTTTGCACAGATATATTAAGGAGGAAATTGAGTTCCTCGACATCTCCTCGCTTGGTGCAGCATATCGGTATGCTACTAATATTGAGCAGAAATTCAAACAGAAGAAGCGAGACTTCAGATTTGCGAATCAGAAGCAAGGGAAAGGTGCCCCCAAACCGCAAAACAAAGGACAAAGCCAAGGCAGGGTGGCCCAAGACAACCTGCCAAAGCCATAAGTGAAGAACAACACCAAAAAGCCAAAGAAGGACATGGGAAAGTGGTGTGAGTTCCATAAGAGCTCCACTCACAACACAAGTGAGTGTCGAGCCAAGAAATCACTAGTGGTTGAGCTGAAGGCTTCTGAATCAGATGAATGTTCCAAATTTGAGTCAGAACTATAAAAGGGGAATGACAAAGGGAAGCAGATTATCAATGCAGAGGCCAACACGACTGTTGCCACCACCAAGATCCAGAAGGAGGAACCCAAATATCCAGAGGAAGGGGAGCACCTCTTCCATTCTCAAATGTGAGTGAAGGGTTCCCCGCTGCAGTTCATTATCAACAGCGGGAGCCAAAAGAACCTAATTTTAGCAGATATCATGCAGCAGTTTGGCATGCCGACCACATCACACCCAAAATTCCACACCATTGGGTGGCTTCACCAAGGACGAGATCTCCACGTCAGCGAACAGTGTCATCTTCCGTACAACATCAAGCCCTTCACAGATGAGGTATTATGTGATATTGCTGTGCTTAGTTTTTTTTATGTATTATTAGGCCAACCATACTTCTTGAAGCGACATGTTGTGTATGAGTCTAGGCCTTGCATTGTTATTGTTACTTTGAGAAATAAGTTGTATAAGATATCAGAGGTAGCACCGCCTATCCCCATCTCTTTGTTCACTGCAAAATAATGCAGTAAGCTCATTTCCAAAAACGGGAAATTATTTTTCTCGATGATCCACCCATAGGGAAAGAAGAAGACTGTAGCCATGACCTCCAGACAAGGTTCCTCCACATGACAACAACAGATGGACAAGGTCATAGAGGACTACGAGGACATCTTCACCTCACCCATAGGGGTACCTCTGGATAGTCAGGTCAAGCACTCCATCGATCTGACACCAGGTGTGATGCTACCAAATGTACCAATCTATCGACACTCTATTCTAGAGAATGAAAAAATCAAGGGGCATATTCAGGAGCCGCCGCAAAAAGGTCACATCCGTCTGAGTTCATCGCCGTGTGGGAGCCCGATTGTGTTGGTGCAGAAGAAGGATGGGACTTGGAGAATTTTTATTGACTATTAAGCGCTGAAAAAGATCACTTCCCAGAATAGGTATTTGATCCCGCAAATTGATGACCTTCTAGACCAACTCAAGGGGGCCAAATATTTCAGCAATATCAACTTGACGTCCAAGTATCACTAGGTACCAATCGAACACTCTGATGTGTGGAAGACTACCTTCAAAGCCAAGGAGTGCCTTTTGAATGTTTGGTCATTCCTTTCAGGTTGACGAATGCTCCCGCAACCTTCATGAGGCTGATGGATTGCACCATTCACCAACTCATTCATGGTGGTGTATTTGGATGACGTCCTGATCTTCAGCCAGAGTTGGGAAGAGCACCTCCTTCACATTTGAAAAATCCTACAAACACTGCAACAACACAAGTTGTGTGCCAATTTAGAGAAATGCACTTTTGGCATGACCCAGGTTCAATACCTGGGATACATTATGGATGAGAAGGGGGTGCATGTGAATGTTGGAAATACTAAGAGGGGGGGGTGAATCAATATTCCTTTCAATTAGATCATTAGTTAATCTTCAATTATTATCAGTGTTTGTACAATGATAGCAACAAACAAGAGGAACAGAAATGCACACATTTTTTAAGGTGGAAACCCACTCTGGGACAAAAACCACCTAATGTTTTTCTAATAATTCTTTAATATTCAACTCCAATTGAAAATAAAACTCCAACTTCCTAGAATCTAGAAAAGCATTCTTCTCCAGCTCCCACTAGATGGACACTCCAATGCCCAAGATTCTTCAGTAATCAACTGAATGGATGCCCCAACACCCAATAAGCTACAACTCACCCTAGCACCACCCTACCACCCTATAGAAGAATAAAAGAAGAATGGACTCTTGTACTAGGGAAAATGGTCCAGTTTACAATGATATAGAATGATGCAGAAGAAGAAGATATACTAGACCATAACCCCAACTTTGACACAACCACCTAATGATGATCCTAGACCTCCCAACATTGCCTCTTCAACCCTTGGCAGATAGACACTAGTACAATTTTTACAATAATGTATTTACAATGACTTAATACAAAGATACCTTTACAATGATTGTACGCAGTGCTGCCTTTTTGAAGACTTCATATGATGAACTTCTTGCTACTGTTATGCACCTTGGTTTCTGCTCTTGTCATGCTACCCTCTGCTGCACCTTGCTTTGATTTTCTATTGTAGAAAGTCTGGTCCTTTGCAACCCTTGACAACACATGATCTAGCTTTTTCTTGCCTTATAGGAGCTCGATATTGAATCTGGTGTATCTCTATTATTTCAGATCCTCAATATCTGATTTTCAGTCCTATAGTATTCCTCTAAGTCGTCTTTCCAATGCCACAAGTCTGACCCAATTTGGTTTCTTCAAGAGAGAGTTATACCCAATATCTCACAATGCCCTAATTATGGACTATTTCAGTAGAGTGCACTTGTACGACGTGACACATGTCACTGTTTCTTAATTTGGATCTGAAATTGATAGAGAAAAAACTACAAACTGTGCACTATCTGTCACTTTTTACGTAATTCAAATCCAATACTCAGAGAGAGAGTTATGATGATTTTACCAAGGTCACTTCTTTGAGATGAATTTCAAGAGCCTGCAAAAACCATGACTTCCACAGATCATATCTCCAAAAATGTTGCGCACCTTGATCTGGAATTTTTACAACAGCTTCCTTAGGTTTTCAACTTCGCCTCATAAAAATTTCAGCTTCTGAACCTTAGTATAAAAAAATTTAGAGCGAAAATTCCACGATGACCTGTTTCAGATGGCGAAATCCCTTGCATAAGGAGGAAATGAGGATCACAATCTATATAAATGCTTAGGTTGAGAGGGGCTTCAACAACTAAACGTGGGAGGGATTTTAGGAGCTTAAAAAATATTAATTATGACTTTTCAATGACCCATGCCCCAACCCCATGGGGTTTTAGCCCAGTAACTGAGGGTACAAACTTAAAACATGAATATCTCTCAAACCGTGAAGAATTACATGGCGTGCCATATATCAACGAAAACATCTCGACAAGTAGAAACCATAAAAAGCATTATTGACCCAGAGTATATTAATTTGGTAGGTCAAAATTCCCATGAGATATCAGGTTAGCCCCTAGTGCCGCTTGGGTTGACATCAATAACAACCGCTTATCAACAATCTCCCCCTTTGGCATTGATGGAAACACAAGTACTCCCCCTGTGATCATGACACCTCTTCCTACAACATTCTCTCCCCCTTTGACATCAATGGAAAAGGGTAACTCCCCCTGAAACACAACCATCCTGCGGACCTGAACACACTTCCACTCCCCCTGACACACAACCGTCCTGCAAACCTGTAATCTACTTCCCCTCCCCCTTTATATTCTGAAAAAGGAAAATCTAATGAGAACTTGGGAGAATTCCAAACTTCTGGCGAAGATATTCCAATGCTGGTGAATATTTAATATGTGATTCTTTTGGTGCTGCTTGGAATCTTGCTACTTGTCCAACTGCTTGCATAACATCTGGTCGGGATGCTATTACATATAGAAGACTACTAATCATAGATATGTACAACCTTTGGTCCACATCCTTAGATGAGTCGTCTATGCTCAATTTGCAACCTGTTACCATTGGAGTAAGATGGGTTTGCAATCTTCCATTTTAAATTTCTTGAGCATTTCCTTGTTGTACTTGGCTTGACATATAAATATTCCTTTCTCTTGCTGAGATATTTGAAGCCCTAAGAAGTATGTTAGCTCACTAAGTAAATACATCTCGAAATCACTTTGCACCTTTGTAGAAAACTTCTTACTTAGTCAATCATCATTGCTACCAATTATTGTATCATCCTCTTTAGCTATTAGACATGTTTTAGTTGCTTCATCCAGAACATATATGTCATTTGGAGCTCGACTTGTTGTAGCCACAATTTCACCATACACGCCTTTCCTGATTTCACATTTCGTGGAGTTGAATAGTATTGTGTGTCCTTGATCACACATTTGTCCAACACTGAGCAGATTGTGATTCATGTTTTCAACCAATAGAACATTCTTGGCTAGAGCATCTTTTCTTCCGAGAGTGACAGTACCTGATCCTATAACATTTGAATATCCATCATTTCCAAAGGACACGGTTCCATCCTTCTTCTCTTTCAGAGAAAAATTTATTTCTATCTCCAGTCATATGCATGGAGCAACCGCTATCAACATACCACACATCTTTGTTCTTTTGAGCCTTGACAGCGAGAGCACAATTATCATTCTTATTCTTCTTCCATGTTCGTTTGTCCTGTGGCTTCGAATATTCTTCTGGAGGGTTTTCAAGTCTACAGTCTTTGGCTATGTGTCCAAAGTTTCGACATTTGTAACATTCAATATTATTTCTTAAATGTTCAAATCTATTGATGTTTCGCTGAGCCCTGGTAGGTTCATATTTGACAGAACTCCTGGAATTGTATTCGTTCCTAGGGTACGTGCGACATTCTACAGCTTTATGACCAAATTTTCCACATGAATAACAGTAGCCATAAAAAATATGTTTGTACCTGGATGAAAATTTTCATCGAGGAATTGTCTTCCAAGGCTATTCTTGTGAATCTTGTCCAATGAAGTCTACATGCATGTCAGATCTCATAGGTTCATTGTATTTTGTTGTAGAAGGTCCTGCTTCTTCTTCTTTGTAACCGATGCCAGTTTTTTCGTTGTAAGATCGTTGATTGTTGATGAGTTCTTCCAATGCCCTTGAGTTGTTGGCATAGTTTTGGATAGTTTTTCCTTTCTTCACTTCCTCACACAGCGAGACTACTTCGGCTTCTAATTCTTCCCTTTCTTGGTTGCTTTCTTCCAACTTCTTTTGAAGTGACTCTTCAATACATTTTTGTTCTTCAACTTCAATTTTGAGACCTTGAACTTGTTCTTCAAGAGTATTGGAACGGATCTTCTCCGCCTTGAGATATTTTATAAGCTTGATTGCTTCCTCATAAAATTATTCTATGGTCCATCCTTCTTCTTCGTTGTTTGATACCTCTTGTTTATTGTGCTTGGGTTTATTGTGCTTGGCCATAAACAATACTCTCTCATTGGCTTCTTCTTCATTTTCATTGTCTTCATCGGATGATGAGCTATCTTCTTTAGAGAGAAAGTTCCTTTTGGATCATTTCTTGTTGAATTTCTTAAAGCCTTTCTTTCCTTTTGAGTTGCCATTACTTCTGTTTGGACATTTTGCTGCAAAATGCCCAACCTTATTACAGCTGAAACATATCAATGGAAGTTTACCTTTTAATTGTCCCTTACCAATTTTTAGTTTTCTCATGAAGTAAGCATATTCTTCATCTGAAAGACCTTCTTCATCATCTCCCTTTTCTTCACACTTGCAGGTGCATGTATTTTCAATTGAAGGTTGTTTATCTTTATTGGTTTTCTTAGATGCAACGAACGCAGTTTCTAGATGCGAAGTACCCTCTTCTTCATCAAGTCTCATTTCATATGCTATGAGAACTCCATGTAATTCCTCTTTGCTGAGTTTGTCCAAATTTTCACTGTATTCTAAGACCGATACCTTTGGGTTGAAACTCCCTGGTAACGTTCTAAGAATCTTTCGTATAATAGTCTTCTCATCAATTGGCTCTCCCAATCCTTCCAGAGTATTGGTTATTTTATCAATGTATTGGAAGTATGCAGCAATGTTGCAATCTTCTTTCATTCTGAGTTGCTCAAATTTTGCTCTATAGATTTGAAGCTTTGCTTCTTTGACATTTGAGTCACCTACATATATATTCTCAAGCTTGTCCCATACATTTTTGGCAGTTTTACAACCCAACACTTTATGATCAGGAGATTCAATAAGTCCACTGATAATAATATTCTTTGCTTTTGCATCATTTACCAAATTCTTCTTACCTTGTTCATCCGTAGTTGATGTAAATACATTTTGAACAGTGTCCCATACTTCATAACCTTGCGCCAAGAGATAGACCTCCATTCTTCCTTTCCAGAGTGCATAATTATTTTCATTGAATAGAGGTACACCATTCTTGGTATGCTCCATGACCTTCTTCTAGCTGTTAAACTGCTATTGAAGGAACCAAGCTCTGAAACCAATTGTTGGAAATACTAGGGGGGGGTAGGTGGGGTGAATCAGTATTCCTTTCAATTAGAACATTAGTTAATCTTCAATTATTATCAGTGTTTGTATAATGATAGTAGAAAACAAGAGGAACACAAATGCACACAGTTTTTAAGGTGGAAACCCACTCCGGGACAAAAACCACCTAATGCTTTTCTAATAATTCTTTAATATTCAACTCCAATTGAAAATAAAGCTCCAACTTCCTAGAATCTAGAAAAACGTTCTTCTCCAACTCCCACTGGATGGACACTCCAATGCCCGAGATTCTTCAGTAGTCAACTAAATGGATGCCCCAACACCCAATGAGCTACAACTCACCCTAACACCACCCTACCACCCTATAGAAGAATAAAAGAAGAATGGACTCCCGTACCACGGAAAATGGTCCACTTTACAATGATATAGAATGATGCAGAAGAAGAAGATATACTAGACCATAACCCCAAATTTGACACAACCACCTAATGATGATCCTAGACCTCCCAAAACTGCCTCTTCAACCCTTGGCAGATAGACACTAGTAAAAATTTTATAATAATGTATTTACAATGACTTAATACAAAGATACCTTTATAATGATTGTATGCAGTGCTACCCATTGGAAGACTTCATATGATGAACTTATTGCTACTGTTATGCACCATGGTTTTTACTCTTGTCATGCTACCCTCTGTTGCACCTTGCTTTTCTTTTATTCTGTAGAAATTTTGGTCCTTTGCAACCCTTGACAACACATGATCTAGCTTTTTCTTGCCTTCTAGGAGCTCGATATTGAATCTGGTGTATCTCTGTTATTTTATATCCTAAATATCTGATTTTCGGTCCTGCAGTATTCCTCTGAGTCATCTTTCCAATGCCACAGGTCTGACCCAATTTGGATTATTCAAGAGAGATTTATACCCAATCTCTCACAATGCCCTAATTATGGACTATTTCAGCAGAGCACACTTGTACGGCGTGACACGTGTCACTTTTTCTTCATTTGGCTCTGAAATTAATAAAGAAAAAACTACAGACTATTCACTATCTACCACTTTTTACAGAATTCCAATCGGATACTCAGAGAGAGAGTGATGACGATTTTACCAAGGTCACTTCTTTGAGATGAATTTCAGGAGCCTGCAAAAACCTTGACTTCCACAGATCGTATCTCCAAAAATATTGTGCACCTTGAACTGAAATTTTTACAGTAGCTTCTTCAGGATTTCAAATTTTCCTCATAAAAATTTCAGCTTCTGAACCTTCGTATAAAAAAATTTAGAGAGAAAATGCCACGATGACCTGTTTCAGATGGCGAAATCCCTTGCATAAGGAGGAAATGAGGATCACAATTTATATAAATGCTTAGGTTGAGAGGGGCTTCAACAAGTGAACGTGGGAGGGATTTTAGGAGCTTAGAAAATATTAATTATGAATTTTCAATGAACCATGCCCCAACCCCATGGGGTTTTAGCCCAGTAACTGGGGGTACAAACTTCAAACATGAATCTCTCTCAAACCGTGAAGAATTACATGGTGTGCCATATATCAACGGAAAAATCTCGACAAGTATATACCATAAAAAGCATTATTTGCCCAAAGTATATTAATTTTGTAGGTCAAAATTCCCATGCAATATTGGGTTAGCCCTAGGTGCTACTTGGGTTGACATCAATGACAACTGCTTATCAACAGTGGACCCAACCAAGATCCAGGTCATTCTAGATTAGCCAGGCCCAACCACTCTAACATAGATTTGCAAATTTTTGGGTCTTTCCAATTTCTACCGCAGGTTCGTGTTGGGGTTTTATCATATCACTTGGCCTTTGAGTCAAGTCACCAAGGGAGGAGAAAAAGCATAATGTTTTTGGTCTGAATCTCAACATAAGGAGTTTTCAGAGTTGAAGCATCACCACTGCTCTGCACCTATGCTCACATTACCAGAATTTCAACAACCATTTGAGATTGAGACATGTGCCTCAGACTATGCTATTGGGGTAGTACTTACTCAGCAGGGGCATCCAGTGGCATATCACAATGAGACACTTTTAGATACAGTCTGAAAGTATCCCACCTATGAAAAAGAAATGCATTCCATTGTGCAAGCCTGCCGACAATGGAAGCATTACATTTTAGGGAAGAAAATATTCATCCACATAGATCATCGACCCTTGTAGTTCATACAGACATAAGGGAAGTTTCAGAACGATTGCCATCATAAATGGTCCACATACATGCAATACTTCTATTTTAACATCAATTACAAGAAGAGAAACACTAATAACATTATAGATTGCCTCAGCCGATCATTGATTGTGTCGCTAACCACTTTGCTTGACTCTTGTGTGCACGATACTTCGAGCTGGCCGCATCTCTACAAAAGTGATCTATAATTCAGCAACAGATACAAGACGCTCCTTGAGGGTAAGAAAGTTCCAAATTTTCACCTCCAGGATGCACTGTTATGCCACCTGGGACACCTCTGTTTTCCTTCAAGTGAGCGTGCCAATATGATTTTGGAAGCGCACTACAGTTGGGTCGCTAGACATTTCGGGGTCGAGAAAACAGTGGCAGTACTGCAAAAATATTTCTATTGGCCGAACCTTTGACATGGTGTCAGGAATCACATCAAATCCTACATTGCCTGCACCATTTCCAAACCAACCATCAAGAAGCAAGGCCTATATACTCTGCTTCCTAGCCCTACTCGACCATGGGAATCCATATCCATGGATTACATGTCCGACCTTCCTTCTACCAAGCATGCCAATGACTGCATTTTTGTGGTTGTCGAAATATTCTCTAAAATGGCCATTATGGTGGCCTGCAAGAAGAATACCATAACAGAAGCCACTGCTAAACTCTTCTTTGAGTGATTGTGGTTACATTTTTGGATCCCACAGTCCATTATCTCAGATCGAGATAGTATGTTCCTCATTACATTTTTGTCAAGTCTTTGGTCGATGCTCGACACCAAGCTCACTAAGTCCACATCTTTCCACCCATGTTATGTGGAATTGCGATCTACGGATAAACCAAATTCCCTAAGTGTGGTTTTTGTTACTAAAAAACAGGTGAAAGATAACTATCATTTCCTCTAAAATAATCATATATACAAAAATGAGAAAGAGCCTACTTGTGATCCCTTTCGCTCTCCTTCTCCTTCTGTCGCTGTTGTCGTCACTCTCAATCCAACTCAAATCACCAGATCGATTCCTGCAAACACAAACAGAGAACAAAAAACAACATGCAATATACAGATATCTACTTTATCTTACTCAATCAAACCGATTAGATCTGAAATACATACATCATTCAAGAATACACTACACAAGAAATAGAGACATATGTATGGGAAAATGAACAACAATATTTATTAAAGGGTAGGAGGAGAAGATTACAACAATGGATTGATTTGTCATCACCCTACTCCAACTTCATTCCAACCTCATCACATCCAACATCAGACCAGCATCATATCAGTACTTTCACTCTCTTATCAAATGAGAATCCAATAGCATAACTTTGCACAAGTTCTTCCTCCCCGACACTTAGATGGAGTGCTCAATTTGTAGGGCAACTGATGGTAATTTCTCAATGAATGAATTTCTCATAATAGGCAAGACATGTTTCCAAGTTCAGAAGTGTCAGATGGACACTTGTATTCGAAGAATGACACATATGGACTCTTCTAGAAGGAACTAGCTAAGTGGAGATTCCGGAACAATGAGAATGACCAACACACCCTGAGTGTTGGGAAGTGCATTGAAATGCACCCTTACATCAAGGAATTAGCACTACAACGTAGTTAGTCCCTTGCAGGTGAGCATTGGTGAGTCAGAGGGTCATATAATATGTACTTCAAACCTTGGAAATATCACAATAGAAGCCATGAATGAATTGTTCTTATCTTAGGGCATGCAGCAACTGAAATATAAGGGGATGATAGACCCTATTTCATTGGTCCTGGGGATGATGTCTAGTTTGACCAGGTCTTGGGGAATGATGCCCAAATTGACCTATAACAGTTGCCCCCTAAAGCATTAAGTCAAAATAACAATAGTATTTGGATGAGATGATTTACAATGTGACGAGGAGGATCTAAAGTGGACGGTGACCTGCATCAATCTTGCAATACATTACATCATGATATTTTCATCTTAATCGTGAATTGCTAAGGAAGGCATTCCCATGTTCAACACATAAACTATATAATAACATGTACATAATTCAGAAAATCATCTACATTGGAATGTTGCCCAATACAGACATGCCTATAGATATAGGCCTACGTTCGGATGACGATCTGTATGTAAATCCATCGTACAGATGATGTGTACAACATTCCTGAAATCGCAACCCGGATGGATGAAACTAGATGCTGGATATTCTTATCTCATTCACTCAATCATTCAGGTACAATTCTAACCATGTGATTATATGATTTGAAGTCGAACACAGTAAGAAATCGTCTAATTAGCAACCAATGATGTGAGCTGTTAACATATGCGAGAGAACCACCATTGATGTTAATGGCTCTCAAGGTACTGCAACACAATTTTTAAGGCGTGAATAGATGATTTGATGTCGAATTCCAAACAAAATCTTTTGAGGTCCATAAGCATGAAAATTTCCAATTTTGAGACAAACTTCAAGGTACTGGAAGATGTTTCTAAGTTAACTACCTAGATGATGCGCTGATGTTAACAGGAAAGCAAATATATTAAGAAACAAGAGTAATGATTTCAGAGACAAAATGTGACTTGATATAGCAATGTTCAGGGATGACTGTCATGAAAATGAAGGTTTATGAGTATTGCAGAGGATAATGAGGATTACTAAATGAATTCTCTTGAACATATCGGCGACACTAAGATGAGTTGGCAGCATTGACCCAAAACCAAAGTGAATGTATGAATGAACCGTCAAGAATATTACCCAACCCAAAAGTCATGATGATGGAGTGAAGTTTCATGTTCAAGAGCGACCTGCTACCGTAAAAGTGTTCTGTTCTTTCCCCAAATTTTCCCCAGTCATTTGATGACCAGTACTTCTTTATTTTTTAACAAGCTTGAGGAGGGTAAATCGAAACATATGCTTGATCTATAATTTGATCCTTCGGGTGAATCCATCGCTATTTAATAATTTAACGAGTCTAGTGATAAATGAAACTCGATCTTGCCATGATCGACAAGTCTGTCACTATTTTATGTTTTAACGAGCCTAACGTCAGTGACAACCCAGTCCTTTTTCATGTTTAGAGAGTTTGAAAAAGAAGACAAAAGAAAACTTCGTGAGTCCTTTTTCGTAAATTTTTCGCTCAGGTACGAAAAAGTGTAAAATGATACCCGAGAGAACCTCTTAGTCATGTTCAACTAAGGTTTTCCTTTTTCGTAAATAATCCATCTCAATCCGGAAAAGGGTTAAACTTATACTGAGTAGATGTCGTTTCATTTACTTTTACGAGCTCAAAAAGACAAGTGCTCGACAATATTTTCACATTATCGGAGTCTGAAAATAGTTAAAAGAAGACTCCAGGGGTTCCTTTTTCGCAGTTATCGAAGCTCGAAAAAGAGATAAAAGTGTGCTTCAAGTCCTTTTTCATTTTTATCAAAGCTCGAAAAATAAGGATAAAAGTATGCTTTGTGGTCAAATCATTCTTGAATAAGTGTACACGACTAATCTCATTGTTTCAGCTCTAAAACATGTTTAGAAAACCATCAAACAGAGTAAAAATACCTGTTTCATAGCAAAAATGAATAAAAACCATAGTCACAACATTAAATATGATTTAAAATAATCAAATTTACTAAATAAAAGAGCTTTTACCATTTGAAAGTTACCATTTGAAAATTAGGAGCTTTGAACCATGTTTTACTACAAACTTCAACCGTCGATTGCAATAGTTCTAGTGGATGATTTCTCTTGCCATTTTATCTAGGTAGGAGCTTTGAACCTCCTCTTTCTTTTAATATCATTTTCATTGCATTTCATGGTCAATTTTTAGGGCTTTGAGCCCATTACGGTAAATCTACCATGCTCAGAGGGAAACGCACCCTTGAATGTCGAAAGGTGCGTTGCAGAACAATGATTTTGAAGGCTAAGTGCACTGTAATGCTCTATCTCTTGTCCACGGGTACCTTGGGCGCATTTCACATGTTTTTTTTTGCAGTGTGCCCAAAATTTCCCAATTTTTTTACATGAAATGGATCCTTATGAGTATTATGATTGTGTTTTCGGTAGTCATCGGATCAAAATGAAAATTACATGGAGAGCAAGAGAACATGAAGAACATAACATGATTGCCCTAAATGATCCCGGTACAGTAAGAGCCCTCAGAGACCGCAGGTTGCTAAAGCACTTCAGATTGTCAGGCATGAGGCAAAAAATGAAACTATTGGAGTTCTTTGTTCGTTCATGGGATCCAGTGTCACAAGAATTTCACATTGGGGGCAAAGTTCTCCCAATTTTAGTGGAGGACATTTATTTTCTCACAGGATTATCAAGACGAGGGTCTCCCATTTCTCTCGTCAGTTCAGCCCTCGGAGGAGAGATAGTGAGAGATTATATACTACAACACTTCAATCCAGGTACTGAACCAAGGATGGGAAAATAAATATCTGCGATGTTCGTGATCTACCTTTGAGGACTATTTTGTTTAATATCACAAAACTTGTCGGTTCCGCTACACTACATGTGGCAAAAATATCATACATGCAGTATGCACTTGAGTGTGTGGAACCAACAATATTTAACTGGGCTAAAGCAGTTCTCTTTCAGATGAAAGAACAACTAACCAAAGGAAAGGGAGGAAGGAAGAAGAATTTCAACTATGGTTTGATCCTGATTTATTTTTCTTTAGAGAGAATTCCATTGATGCAGCGACATCATGTTACGTTGGGCATATCTCGCCCTAGAGATCCACGGATGAAAATATGGGTTGAACTGATGTCTAGACATGATGGTCAATCGACCATCATGTTCTCTACTACATTATTTGCTCAGTTTAGGTGACAGATGATCGCCATCGATGATTATGCATATGCAGGCATAGACTTCCGCGGAGATCCAGACTTGATTCTACCAAACGATGCACAGTGGTGTTCAATTGGTAAGAATGTTTTGACCATGTTTGTTTATTTTTCTAAGGTTTCTACATGTTTTTGCATTTTGATGTTTACCAAGACTAAACTAAATTTTTTATGTATTCAGATGTGGGTCGGGTTCGACTAGTGGGTCAAACAGAGAAGGAAGCAGGTGAGCCAATAGAGAGGGATGTTGGGAGAGAAGTCCTTCGGGATTTCAAATTGAATGAGACTCTTGTTGAGTGACAAATACATATAGAGGGATTGACTCTTGGGATTCTAGATTTCCAGATCGAAGAGTTACCTATGAGACTGCAGCGCCATACTATTGGCGTTCCTAACCGTTGGATGATGTTATTGTGTCGAATAGCTAGATCAGTAGTTTGTTATCACAAGCACCACTAGTTTACTTTGAAATTTTGCATACATTTTGAGGTCAGATGACCAATGTGTCTTGGGCACAAATTTTGTAAAAACCTATAACTATCTATCTATTTTTTTTCAGCGTTTTCCTATGTTTATTGCGCAATCCTATTCAATTATGTGATGTGAATTGAAAATATGTATTTACATGTGTTGCAAATTTCTGTTTAAAACATAATTCGCTCAAGAATCAGTTAATGTGTTCAAGTTTCTAGAAATGTGTTGATATTGAATGAAATCAAAATATATTTCCAAAAGTCGAACTCTTAGGAACATACGATGCATTGTTGGATTTCGAACAGTATAAACGCTAGTAAGTTGCAGTACAACGAGTTGTAAGTCTAACCTTATGATGATACGGTTAATACTGGCATCAGAGAGGAGTTCGATCAACGCGCTATACCCAGTGATATTGTTTGTCGACTGACCAATACAAATCCCTTGAAAACTCACTAACTCGCTTCTTAGAGGATAGATTTTGCGTACTACGACTAGCACCATCAGCATACCCAACGAATGGTTCCAAAGATCCAGACATCTGCGATGAAATGTAAAGTGGATTACTAACTTCAAGAAAACTCTAGAAAAACAAACTAAGACAGTAAATGAAAATCAAAAGCATATATACAATATAATACAAAATTTTACCACGCTCATGTTTAAGCATAGTAACATTTGAGATACAACCCATTTCAAGGCTGCGTCAATGGAATCCCATCATTATCTACTAACTCGTAGGTGCCCTTAGCAAGAAATCTTTTGAAAATACAGGGGCCATGCCATAACGGCTCAAATTTCCATGTACCTATTACATAAGCTTCCTAATCATAAAGTAAGACCAGGTCACCCTCTTAGAAAATGTTACGTTGGACATGATGGTCGTATTGCGCCTTAATTGGTCTCTTATGTGCTTCATTGGCTAATGCAGTTTCACGGCGCGTTTCATATAGATGGATGACTTTAAAAAGACGTGCTTCTTCATCAGAGATGTCAGGTAACAAGTCAATGGTGAGTTTTAACGACATTATTTCACATTGGATAGGCAAGATAGCTTCCAGACCATACACCAATTGAAAGGGCGTAAATTTGGTTGCGTTTCTTACCGAGGTTCGGTGTGTCCACAAAGCCGAGTACATGATCAAATGCCAATTTCATTTATGAACTCCTATCATTCGTTGAAGCATTCTTTTAAGAATCTTGTTAATGGCTTCAACTTGTCCATTGGATTGTGGATAATAAGGAGTAGAACTATCATGCGACAGTCCTAATTTGGCAGTCAATTCAGTCATCATGTGATTGCGAAAATTCTTACTATGATCTGTGACTATAGTCTGTGGAACACCAAACCATGAGATGACATGATTGAAAAAGAACAATGCAGTTGTTTGTCTTGTGTTATTAAATGTAGGCATCGCTTCGTACCACTTGGTAAAGTAGTCTATTGCGAAAATAATATAACCATGCCCCTCGGATGAACGAGGGTTACAGGTCATGAATTTAATGCCCCATTTTGAAAATGGTCCCACAGCGATAACAGGATGCATTGGCGTTGGCGTTTTGCAGATTTACGATAAAAAAATATGGCACGCATGACAGCTTTTGACCGCGAGGATGTAGTCGCAAAATATGGTAGGCCAAAAGTAACCGACGTGGAGTATCTTCTGCGTGGTAGCATATCCAGATAAGTGTCCACCACAAGCCCCAACATGAAAATCATTTAAAACCTTCTTGGCCTCCTCATGGGTGAGGCACCTCCTCAAAATCATGTCGACACCACAACGATAAAGTGTATCACTGACGATCAGATAATCTTTGGCTTGGTATCGAATACGTCGATGTTGAGAGCGAGAGGTATCAGGCCAGAAAGTATGGGTCTGGAGATAAATGATGAAATCCCCATGCCAAGTATCAGATGATCTGATCATAAACAGAGACTCATCAGGAATTAATGGTTCTGATGTAGTAGAAGTACTATTAGACGGAAGGCCGCAGAGAAACTCAGCCAAAACTATAGACGTCTTTGACTTGGATTTGATGAATTCCAAATCAAACTCCTACAAAATGACGATCCATTTTGAGTATTTTCCCCCCAGAAATTGATGTGACAGAATGTAAGTCATGGGGTTTCAATCCGAAATAACAATGGTCTTTTGGAGCAAGATATAATGGCGAAATATTTGGACAACTTGAATGGACGCCAAGGCAAGCTTTTCGACGTATGAATACTTCACTTCCGTATCATTGAGATTATGACTCAAATAATATATCAAATGTTCTATTCCATCTTCTTCTTGCACCAATACCATAGCAATGGTCATATCAACCGCGACGATATATAAGAAATAATCACTCGTATAATTGAGGGGATACATTAATGACGCTCGGACAAGTGTATCCTTGACATCATCAAAATAATCTTGTGCAGCCTTAACCCAATGTAAGGGAAACCACTTTTTCATGAGATGAGTAAATCCTTTAGCCATTTTGGCGTAGTTGAGTATGAACCTCCTTAGGAAGTTAGCCTTTCCTTTAAGTTTCTGTAACTGAAGCTAATTTGAGGGCGTATGCAAATCAAGAATAGTCTGGACCTTCAATGGGTCAATTCGAATTCCTTCTTTTGAGACGACGAATCCTAGCAAACCCAGAACCAAACACAAAACACACGTTTGTGTGGATTGAGGCATATTTTGTAGTGTTGGGTAGTGTCCCCAGCGGAGTCACCAATTTGTTATGTGGAATTGTGATCTACGGATAAACTAAATTCCCAAAGTGTGGTGTTTGTCACTTAGAACAACAGGTGAAATAAACTATCATTTCCTCTAAAACAAACAGATATACATAAATGAGAAAGAGCCTACTTGTGACCCATTTTCGCTCTCCTTCTCCTTCTGTCGTTGTTTCCGTCACTCTCAATCCAACTCAAATTACCAAATCGTTTCTTGCAAACACAAACAGAGAACATCAAACAACATGCAATATAAAGATATCTACTTTATCTTACTCAAATCAAACCGATTAGATCTGAAATGCATACATCATTCAAGAATACATTGCACAAGAAATAAAGACATATGTATGGGAAAATGTACAACAATCTTTATTAAAGGGTAGGAGGAGAAGATTACAACCAATGGATCGATTTTTCGTCAACCTGCTCCAACTTCATTCCAAACTCATCACATATAGCATCATACCAACAGCATATCAGTACTTTCACTCTCTTATCAAATGAGAATCCAACAGCATAACTTTGCACAAGTTATTCCTCCCCAACACTTAGATGGAGTGCTCAATTTATAGGGCAACAGATGATAGTTTCTCAATGAATGACTTTCTAATAATAGGCAAGACATGTTTCCAAGTTCAGAGGTGTTATATGGACACTTGGATTCGAAGCATGACACATATGGACTCTTCGAGAAGGCACTGGCCAAGTGGAGATTCCGGAACAATGATAATTTCGGTCCCAAATGACCAACGCACCCTTGAGTGTTGGGAAGTGCACTACAGTGCACCCTTGCATGGAGGAATTAGCACTGCAATGCAGTTAGTCCCTTGTAGGTGAGTGTTGGTGAGTCAAAGGGTCATATAATATGTACTTCAAACCTTGGAAATCTCACAATAGAAGCCATGAATGAATTGTTCTTCTCTTAGGGCATGTAGCAACTTAAATATAAGGGGATGATAGACCCTATTTCATTGCTCCTACGGATGATGTCTAGTTTTTCCAGGTCTTGGGGGATGATGCCCAAATTGACCTATAACAACCCCCAAACTGATGGCCAAACAGAGGTCGTCAATAGGATGATCATACACATTATACACATGTACAACTTACAACATCCACACACATGGGATGAAATCCTCCCTTATGTCCAACACAAGTAAAACCGAGCTCTCCACTGCTCAATTGGCCACAACCCATTTCAGGTGGGCTTGAGATTCCAACCACTATGTCCCATTGATGTGGCCATAACATTTTCAGCTACTTAGGCAGATTTGGCTCATGTCCAATCCGAAGCCGACAAGGCAAACAAATTCATTGAGCGCATTCAGCATCCGCCAACAGGTCCATGACATATTGGACATAACCAATGCTAAGTACAAGCAACGACATGATCAACATTGGGTGCCACAAAAGTTTCAGTTGGGCAAAAAAGTTTGGCTACATTTGCAAAAGGAGAACCTCACTGGGCCCCACTGCAATCTTCGCCCGCTCCAATATGAGCCATATACCATCACCAAGGCTATAGGGGACAATGTCTTCGCACTCAGTATTCCACCATTCCTTGGTCTGCACCCAATTTTCAATGTGGACCGCCTTCGACCCTACTTTCCACCATTGTTGGACACATTCGGCATTGCAGAACAACTCACACCAGCAGAGTTAAACTCAGACTACATGGAAAAGGCCACAAATGACTGGATCATGGACACACAGTTCAAGAACACCCGCCAATAGAAGATCCAGTCGTATCAGGTTGTCAAAGCTGGCCAACTCCTGAACCAAGGAAAGTGGCTCACCATGGACCAAGTTCAGCAGAAGTTTCCACATCTCATGGAGGAACTCAACGCAATGGAGACCATTTCTTCCTAAGGGGGGAGGACTGATCCAGGTGGATATGGGTGGCCACCTGCCTATTCCACTTGGACCCCCGCCATTTTTTCTTTCAGTTTTTCAGTTTCCTTAATTGTAGCACAATTTACTATTTTTGGCAGATTTTCGGGTCCTGAACTTACGGAGCCATTTTGAGGCACTAAACGATGTTTTTTGAGAAAACTGAGACGGACATGGGTTTTTAACTAACGTTGGTAACTCGAAAGTTGTATTCCTCGGATACTTATTTCTAATGAGGTATTGTGCATGTCAAACAGAGATTGTATGCCAAAGTTACGTCCCCGAGAAGTTGATGTACTAATTTACCCAAACAAGGCCCATCATTTTGGCGCTTCATCTTCTAGGGCTAGGTTTTTGGATGTTTGGGGTTTTCCATTGTTTCTCAATAATAAATAGTGATGCAGGGGCATTAGGCCCAAGACACTTTTTGTACATAAATAAACCTAAAGAGGGTCTCATGTTTTGGTTCCCCATGTAAATATTCGTAGTTGAGTTATTTTAATTAAATAGAAAGGAAAATATTGTAACTTCCCGAATGATTGATGGGCACCCGAAGAGATGGTCAGTTTCAGAAGTCAGGCTAGCTTAGGAGTCCAAGAGTCACCAAAGAAGCGAATCGATTGATTTTAACTATGTATAAAAATAAACCTCGGTTGTAGAGTCGAGAGGGGCAGAGAGCTGCACATACATGCACATAGACCTGCTTGTATCTGCAGAGAGCTACATAAGGGAAGAAGGCCATCAGATTGAAGATCTGGCCAGCCAGTGGTTGTAATTCAACCAATTGTGTAAATAAGAAATGGTTTAGTATATTTATGCTTTGTGAATTTAATTCATGTGTGAATGTATATCTGTTTTGATTGGATAAGCTCTGTGTGAATATATGCATGCACCCCGACGGAGAAAAATCGAAACCCATGATGATTAAGAGCCTGTGATGGGATAAATGGTGCTCTGTATACAATTAGTGGGGCCGATTGTAAATATTGTCGACCCTGTTGACAATGGAGTGATATAGTCGTGAGTGTATGTCGTAACAGAGGCATGGCTTTAATCCACGCCTAAGCGATATGGGTGTTCATCGGACGAGCACTGTAGAACGAGGAGCGAAGGCGCAGTTGGGCTATGTTAAATTGAATAGGCCGAACCTAGCGTGAAGAAGGAGCGGAACCTTGCGTAAGGAACAGTAACGGTGGTTTAGAGCGAACGGTGGTATTCATCGCACCACTCTTATACGGAAGGCGGTATTGGAGGAGTCACGAGCGATTCCATAGGAAGCTCGACACGTGTCCCTGAGCGAAATAGCAAAACCACCCAAGTACGGGCGCCATCGTGCATTATTTTTCGTGCATGTTGATCAAGCGATATACGTCGGATCGGGCAACGCGATAACAGCCGTCGGATGTGGATGGCTCGTCAGTCCTGGGGCCCAGTTTTAAATTATATTGGTCGGGACTTTTCAAATTAAGGTTTATGGATAACCGAGGTATGTGTCGTACGTTGTTGTGGGCCTGAAGCGTTCGATCAAATAATCCAATCACATTATATGTTAAGGGGTCAGAATCATATGAATAAGGGTTGGCGCATAAAACGCATATTATAACCGTAGAGTCGGAGAGCATCTATATGCCATGGTTGAAATGGGTCCGTGAACATTAGAAACTCATAAGGGTTGAACGTATAATGGTTTGAATATACGAAGTGTGGCCATATGAATTGTGATCCAGGCGCGTAGTTAAAAGACCGAGGATAGATATAGGTATTGATATTGAGAGTATAACATAAGGGATTGGAATTAATATCTCAAATCTCAGAGATTTGAGATATTAACACTCTCAGAATTAAGTGTTGAATTTGCCAGCGTGGAATAAGGGAAGTATGAGATTGCCCCGATTGAAAAAAATGATTGTGCAATAAAGTTTTGGGATGCATTTACACACAGTTTAAGTGAAACACTGCCAAGTACTAGGATTGTGGGTAAAGCGGGGTTACCCCTGCACCAAATAGGCCTTTGAGCCTCATTGTAACATAGTTCAAAGGCATATGGTCGCCACATATCTTCTTAGAGATAAACTACCATCACCCGAGCTAGTTTATTTTTCATTCTGTCTGTAATCATTTTTCAGTATTTGATATTAATGAAATGAAGTGTTATTCCAGCTACATCTCTGCGTTTATGTTTATTTTTGTATTTTATTGCGTTCCTGCATAAGTCTGGATCATAACTATTTGTTGATGTAACAAAACCAAAAATGATCTTGTGAGTACAACAAGAAACCAAATCCACACAACACTCAAGCCCAATCCTCATCTCTTTTGAGATCCCTCATCAAAATTTACCCATAATTCTGCCAAATTTTCGAAATGTTTTTTACCAATTTCATTAAATCTAACAAATTGACATTTTTTCTATTTTTTTCTATTGTTTTATCAATTTGTCCAAATTTGATAACTATGTTGTAAAGCAAATTCCTTCATAAAGATAGTTGAAGCTCAAATTTAAACATTAAATAAATAAATAAAATAAAATAAAAATAATTTTTTTTCTAAATAATTGGGCCAAATTTGATAACTATGATGTAAAGAGAAAATTATTTCACAAATATAACTAGAACCCAAATCTAAACAAAAGATGCGAGAATACTCACATAGTGAAATGATCAGCATTAGCCTTCTACAGTTAAAGGGCTAGGCAACCATCTATTTCACGAGCTAAACAGAGTTTTCGTGAGGCCATAATAGAGACATGCTAATTGAATGAAAATCTCAAGCAGTTTCTAGTGTGCTTGTGTACCTTAAATTTAAAAGTAACATAAAAAGAAATTGCAAAACTAAATATTTTGAATCTAATATAGGTGTAGCTTACAAGTAGGAGGCTCATTTTGTAGATACCATGTTGTGTTTTTGTACTTAAAGTGAAACAACCTCCATTCTTTGATTTCTTTAAATAGATAAAAACATATTTACTGCACATATTAGACCCTTCTCTCTAAAGCTTTAAACAACTTAGCAAAATATCCATAAAATGAGGCAAAATGTTGGCTTTCTACAACTCAAAGAACACCCCCCAAAAAAAAAAAAAAAAACAACAAAAACAAAACTTCAATCCAATGCTATACATAGTTATAATAGTTCTAATCTTCATAAATATATCTTTATTCTCTTGTGTTCCAGAGCCATTGCAATAATTTACAGAATTGTTATTTTAGTTTATATCCAGCTGTTGTTGAATTTATGTGTTTTGGTGAATTAATGTCTTCTGAAAGTTGTAATTTAATTCCCAGAGCTATAATACACTCTTCCTATACTATAATTTCAATGTCGACTCTTAATTTCTAGGTCCCCACAAGACTTACGCTCTTCCCATGGGCCGTACGTTCTTCCTGGACTGTAATTTCACTACTCCCCAAAGGCTGTATGCCCTTCCCATGGTGCACATGGTCTCCTTGGACTGTAATTTCATCGATTGGGATGGATTTCTACACTTCCTAGTTGATTTCATTGGTTGGGATGAATTTCAATGTAGACTGGTCAAATTCATTGGTTGGGCCAAATTCCACATTAATGTGGTCAATATCCTTGGCTGGGCCGAGTCCATTCTTACATGCTCAATTGACAGGACTAAATGCATTTGCTCGTCGAAGTTTCTACCTTCCCTGGTATATTTTATTAGGTGGGCGGAATTTAAATGTAGAGTGAATCAACCTCTCATTGGCTAGACTAAATGCATCTGCTAGCTCAAAATGAGAGAGTGTTCATTGTATTTAATTTGTATGTGAAATGAAAGTGTCTTACTCTGTA